>OY283142.1:33088666-33688666 GCA_958299785.1 Medicago lupulina
TTTATTTTACTTTTTGCGCTATAACTTACTCATTTTTGTTTAAAAAAAAGAATTTGAGAATAGTGATTAAAAGAAAAGAAAGAAGCCTATTATCTACATTTTTTATTGATTCGGAAAGACTAGGTCCTTTGCCTACGTACCCGTGAGGAATCAGAACCTCGTAGTTCGGGGTAAAAATTACTGTTTGATTTGTTTTGTATTTTTTTACTTGTTTTTGAAAAAGGTTTTAAAGTAAAAGCCAAGTGGCAAAATGAAATTGGTTTGTATTTTTTATATTGAAGAAAAAAGAAACTCAAAGTAAAATTAAAGTTGATTGAATTTGATTAAGAAAATAAAAAGGAAATGGGATCACTTGATTTTGGATCAAGGTTTATTGAGAAAAATGTTTTTTGTGGTTTTTGTTATTTGCATGTTTTTGTTGTTTTTAAATATTGACTAAACTAAAATTAAAACTAACGGAGCAGAAAAGTAAAGCGTAGGTGACTCATTGTGGCGTTGGACCACCGCGAGGACCTTTAACCTAAACTACGAAGCATAGAAAGTATCGCCTACACTCACACACGCACCCATGCACCTAAAGCTATTACATAAAAGCCTATTATACATTTTAAGGTCTGCAGAAAATAAATATGCAAAAATAAATTTACATTAAACCTATTCACATTCTAGAGTGCAAAAAACTAAATAAATAAATAAACGATATAAAATAAATATGTTGAGCGAAGTAAGAAATGCAAAACACAAAAATAAAATAAAATGCAGCGAAATAATAATGCGGTAAAAAAAATGCATGAGGAAATAAAAGAAAGGAAACAAAAATATGAATGCAGGGGCGGGACGCAGTAATTAAAATAGGGGTGTGCAGATAATAGAAATGGAGTGAAATTGGGCCTTAAAAACCACAAGGGCGCATTGGGCTTCAGGATTCAATCAGGGCCACCTGATTAAAATCAAGTGGCCTTGATCTGATCAAGAGCAGAGGCATTAGGGGCCTCTGGATCAATCAAAAGGCTCTAATTAAAAAGGATTAAAAACAAACCAAACCGGTCTGATTCAAGTGAACCGAATCGGTTCGGTATTGCATATAAATAGGGGTTCCCCAGTTTTTTCTCTCATTTTCTTTCCCCCACTCTCTCTCTAACTCTTCTCTAGAGAGAGAAGCTCTCACCTCTCTCTACTTATGTTCTTCTTCTCCGGCGGTATCTCAAGAACACCGCCCCCAAACTCAGATTCTGGCGGCGGTTGGCCGGCCAAGGTTGGCGGCGCCGCCGTCGGAACCCTAACCCTTACCCATTTTTAGCTTTTCCTAACCAAACGTAACCCCCTAGATCTACGAAAACGAAATCGAAATGGTGAGTGAAAAAAAGATTACCTTCTTCTACTTTTGGGTTCGGATTCGCTGTTTTTCGAAATGATGAGTTACGACTGGGTTTAAGGTGCGGCCGGTTCTTTCCTTTGTATTGCTCTGATTATGACACGGCCGGTTCGTTCCTTTGAGTATGGGTCGGCCTCGTTGGAATTGGTGGTGTAATCGGTTCAGTTGTTGGATCAACTTTGTGGTTCGTGTGTGTGTGTGACTTGGTTTTGGTGCTTCGGGCTTGTATGCGGTTACGAACCTTCCTCTGTTTCATTCTATGTGGTTCTTGTTAGGGTTTCGGATTTTAGTCTTGTACATTTTGTGTGATATGGTGATGTTAGGTGCTGGGTTCTAGGTTTTGTGAATTTTTTTTGGTCGTGTTGTTGTGTGTGTTTCACCTTGTTGTTACGGTTTAATGTTGTTGTTTTTTCGAAACTGTTTTTGTGTCTCTTTGTTGTTTTGGTTTGCAGGTTTTGTGTTGGAAGTTCGGCCCCCTTTGCGTGTAGTCGCTGATTTCTTTTATAGTGACATGATTAGGGTTTAAGTTTGTTGAAAAGAAACAAGACTTGTGCTCTTCTGTTCTTGAAAGCCTGTTTGCGGAGAAAAACGGGTTCGGATGGATAGGCGCGTGACAAATATTTTTGGACTTATCGGATCGTTTTTTGGACAATTAATAAAAATAATAAAAAAAGAAAAAAAAGAAAGTGGCTAAACTAAAAAAATAAAAAATAAAAGGAGATAATGACTAAACAAAAGAAATTAAAATTAAAATTAAAATTAAGATTAAGATTAAAAATTAAAATTTGAAGTTGAAATAAAAGATGGAAATTTAAAGGTTAAATTAAAAAAAAAAAGAGAGAGAGAGAGAGAAGAGGGCCCGAATCGGAACAAAAAATGAGGTATTTTAAAATACCTCTCTGCCGAAATTTCGTCTGAAAAGTCGAAGATTATTCAGGGCTAAATGACGTGTGTTAGTGGTGTCTTAGGTGAAAAATTGGGGTATGACAGATGCCCCTATTTAAGTTTCTTTTCCCGGAGATTTGAAGATGAAATCTTTGATTCGACTGGTCGAAGAAACTTAAATACAAAGTACACCATTTTTGACCTAAGATGCTATGAATGCTTGTGATGCAATTATGAATGCAAGACGGCGAAGACATTTTGATTGGGACAAGAAACCACAATGGGATACCTGAATTCGTTGAGAAAGGGATCTGACTCCTCTAGGGAATAATGTAGTTTCACTGGGGAAAATGGTGGTGTACTATTGTACTGGTTTGGAACGACAACTTAATGAAGACAAACTTTTTAGTGGCATCTCTTGACCAGAGACTCTGGGGATGACGCTTTTGATAGGGTTTGTAACACCCTCTTTAATTATTTAATTATTTTATTAGATGTTATGATATATGTTTATATATTATATGGTTTTGATGATTATGTGACGTATTTGTGACGTATTTGTGACGTGTGAAGTATTATTATTTTATTGTTTAATAAAATAATATAAGTGATGTTTATATGAATATTTAATTGGTAAATAAATAGATGTGGTGGAAAAAGATAGAATTTTAGGAGATGAGGTTATAATTATAATTAAGAAGAGTTGTGTGGGTTAAGAAGGAATTAGTTAAGTTGTGAGGGAGTATATAAGAGAAGTAGGTTAAGAAAGGAAGGTTTTGAGAACGCGTACAGACATTTTGGAAAAGAAGAGGAACGGTTAAGAGAGAAGAGAAAGCTAGGCTGCAAATTCTGCAATTTTTCCAGGTAAGGGTGAGCCTAACTCCAATAATCTTAATGTAAATCATCTGTTTTGATTAGCTTAGGATTTGGGAAGAATTGAGGGAAGTTTTGAGAATTAGGGTTATGGTGATTTTTGATGAATTTGATGTGAGAATGTGTTGCATTGCTGTATAGATGTGTTACAGAACCTAGATTATCCCCTAGGATGTTATTGCTGATGAATTAGAAGCTTAATTGGTGAGAATTGGCAGGTTTTGGTGAGTTTTGGTCTGAACCCGTAGTGGTTCTGAGATCGCTCGCCTGTGGCGAGCAGATCACTCGCCGTGGCGAGTAACCCTTGGTTGCTCGCGAGGCGAGCAGTATAGCTCGCCGTGGCGAGCTAGACCCTTAAATTTAGGATTTTGTCAAACTTTAGATGGTTTTGAGTGCCCTCATATTTATAGAGATGACCTGTGAAGTTGGTTTGGTCAAATTTAATTTAGAGAGCTTAAAAATGAGGATTTTGTTGAAAAATGTCAAAAAGGCCGAAGCACCCAGTATTTCTCGCCTCCAGCTCGCCCCCAACTCGCCTTTGGCGAGTGAGCTGCTGGGAGTACTCGCCTGTGGCGAGCAGATGTACTCGCCGTGGCGAGTTAGATGGTTCAGGACTGTTGTGGTTTTTGCGATCTGTTTCGCATAGGACTTTGAGAGGAGCCCTTTGGGAAGTGTTAGTGAGGTTCTATACCCTTTAATGTATGCTGTAAAGATGAATGATGATGGTTCTATTAGACCTTTGTTAAATGATGTGTTGTTGAATATAAGTGATGTGTGAGTATGATGTTAATTGAATAAGATGATGTTATGTGTTGCAATGTGCATGTATAATGAGATGATGTTCTGCCATGTAATTACTATTAACTGCATGTGTCAGTCTTGAAAATGGAATGATGTTGAGACGGTGTACTAGGTTGTTAACGACGAGTCCATGCATTTGCATAATTATGAGACGGAGGAGCTTTATGCTCAAAGTGAAGGTGGAGCATTTGCTCAAAGCGACGGTGAAGCATATTAATGCTATAATTATATGGTACCACATGCATGATGTTGAGACGTTAGGTGTTGCATTTAGTCGAGTCAATTGTGACATATATGAGGTGATGTTTGAGACGTTGATGTGTGATGTAATGTTGTTTATGATGCTGTTTATGATGATGTTTATGATGATGCCATGGAATGTTATAATGTATATGTGATGAGCTGGATGTATGATTTGTTAATCTTGACTTATGATTATATATTAATATTATTGTTGTGAATCTCACCCCTTCTGCTGGAATTGCCGCCTTGTGGGCAAGTGCAGGTACCCAGTCTTAGATGCGTTGATGCGAGGATGTGTGAAGTTAGGGCTGCTCTGATATGTAACGGGATAGGGTCTTTTGTGGAGTCTATTTCTTTATGTATCGTGTTGAATAAATGATGTTGACTTTTGTGATGTAGAACCTTAAATATTTTGAGATGTTTTTGCTGGCTTTTAAGCCAAGACAATTATGAGATGAAACCTTTTTGAATTCCGCTGCTTAACTGAATGTTTTGTAATTTGATAAATTATTATCTAAGCTATTTTTAAAGATGAAATGTGACACTCCTTTGTGATGATTACTCTGATATATGACTTATTAAAAGAAAATTTTAAGACGGGAAATTGGGGTGTTACAATTGGTATCAGAGCAGGTCGGTCCGTCCGGCCAAGTAGAGAGTCGAGTGACGTTGTCTTAGAGTAGAATAGTATTATTGTATTATTCTGACTCATGTTTGTTTCCAGAGAACTAGATGGCTGGTAGAAACGATGCTGCTCTTGCTGCTGCTTTGGAAGCAATGGCTCAAGTTGTGGGTAATCAGAACAATGCTGGTGGAAATGACGGGACTAGAATGTTGGAGACTTTTCTGAGGAATCACCCGCCTACCTTCAAGGGGCGTTATGATCCTGATGGAGCTCAGCTGTGGCTCAAGGAAGTGGAGAGGATTTTCAGGGTCATGCAATGTGACGATGTTCAGAAAGTGCGGTTTGGTACGCACATGCTTGCGGAGGAGGCTGATGATTGGTGGGTTAGTCTCCTGCCTATTTTGGAGCAAGATGGAGCTGTGGTGACGTGGGCTATCTTCACGAGGGAGTTCCTTAACAGATACTTCCCAGAAGATGTCCGTGGGAAGAAAGAGATAGAGTTCCTGGAGCTTAAGCAAGGGAACATGTCGGTGACCGAGTATGCGGCCAAATTTGTGGAGTTGGCTAAGTTCTATCCGCATTATGCACCCGAGACGGCTGAGTTTTCTAAATGCATTAAGTTTGAGAACGGGTTGCGCGCTGATATCAAGAGGGCTATCGGTTACCAGAAGATTCGTGACTTTTCTGAGTTGGTGAGTAGCTGCCGGATTTATGAGGAGGATACTAAAGCTCACTACAAGGTAGTGAATGATCGGAAAGCAAAGGGCCAGCAGAGTCGCCCTAAACCTTATGATGCCCCTAGAGATAAAGGGAAGCAGAGAGTAAATGATGAGAGGAGGCCCCAGAAGAAGGCTGCTCTTGCTGAGATTACTTGTTACACTTGTGGCGAGAAAGGCCATAAGAGCAATGCATGTACTGTTGAGGTGAAGAGGTGTTACCGTTGTGGTCAGAAAGGACATATTACTAGTGACTGCAAGTTTGATGATGTTGTGTGTTTCAACTGCAATGAGCAAGGACACATTGGTTCGCAGTGTAAGCAACCCAAGAAGACTAAGACCACTGGGAGAGTGTTTGCATTGACCGGCACTCAGACTGAGAATGATGATCGTTTGATCAGAGGTACTTGCTATATTAATAATACTCCTTTAGTTGCTATTATTGATACTGGTGCTACGCACAGTTTTGTTGCTTTTGATTGTGTTTCTGCTTTGGGACTTGATGTTTCTGATATGAATGGAGAAATGGTTGTCGAGACTCCAGCTAAGGGTTCGGTGACTACTTCTCTCGTTTGTTTGAATTGTCCTTTATCTATGTTTGGCCGTGACTTTGTGATGGATTTAGTGTGCCTACCTTTAAGTGGTATGGATGTGATTCTGGGTATGAACTGGCTAGAATACAACCGAGTTCTTATCAACTGTTTTAGAAAGACGGTGCATTTTTCTTCCGTCGAAGAAGAGTGGGGCGCAGAATTTCTATCTACTAAGCAGCTGAAGCAACTAGAACGCGATGGGATGTTGATGTTTTCGTTGATGGCTTCGTTATCTTTAGAGAACCAAGCTGTGATTGATGGGCTGCCTGTTGTGAAGGAATTTCCTGAAGTTTTCCCTGATGAGATTCCAGATGTGCCACCAGAGAGGGAAGTTGAATTTTCGATAGACCTTGTGCCGGGTACGAAGCCGGTGTCGATGGCACCTTATCGTATGTCTGCCTCTGAGTTAGCAGAGTTGAAGAAGCAGTTGGAAGACTTGCTTGAGAAGAAGTTTGTGAGACCTAGTGTTTCACCATGGGGAGCTCCAGTGTTACTTGTGAAGAAGAAAGACGGCAGTATGAGGCTATGTATTGATTACAGACAGCTGAACAAAGTGACGATCAAGAATAGGTATCCACTTCCGAGAATTGACGACTTGATGGACCAGTTAGTGGGTGCAAAGGTATTTAGCAAGATTGACTTGAGGTCAGGTTACCATCAGATTAAAGTGAAGGATGAAGATATGCAGAAGACGGCCTTTAGGACGCGTTATGGTCACTACGAGTATAAGGTGATGCCTTTCGGTGTTACTAATGCGCCTGGCGTGTTTATGGAATATATGAACAGAATCTTTCATGAGTACTTGGATCAATTTGTGGTGGTTTTTATTGATGATATACTGATCTATTCTAAGACTGAAGCTGAGCATGCAGAGCATTTGAAGATTGTATTGCAAGTGTTGAAAGAGAAGAAGATGTATGCTAAATTGTCTAAGTGTGAGTTCTGGCTAAACGAAGTAAGTTTTCTCGGCCATGTTATTTCTGGTGAAGGTATTGCGGTTGACCCGTCTAAAGTTGAAGCGGTATCGCAATGGGAGACGCCTAAGTCGGTTACGGAGATTAGAAGCTTTTTGGGACTAGCTGGTTATTACAGGAAGTTTATAGAAGGATTCTCTAAGTTGGCTCTTCCGTTAACGCAGTTGACGTGTAAGGGTAAGTCGTTTGTTTGGGATGTGCATTGTGAGAATAGTTTCAATGAATTGAAGAAGCGCCTGACGACGGCTCCAGTTTTGATTTTGCCAAAGTCTGATGAACCTTTTGTGGTATATTGTGATGCGTCCAAGTTGGGTTTGGGAGGTGTGCTTATGCAAGAGAGTAAGGTGGTAGCATATGCTTCGAGGCAATTGAGGATTCATGAGAAGAATTATCCGACGCATGACTTAGAGTTGGCAGCTGTGGTCTTTGTATTGAAAATATGGAGACATTACTTGTATGGTTCAAGGTTTGAAGTATTCAGTGATCATAAGAGTTTGAGATATTTATTTGATCAGAAAGAGTTGAATATGAGGCAGAGAAGGTGGCTTGAGTTATTGAAGGATTATGATTTTGGTTTGAATTACCATCCTGGTAAAGCAAATGTAGTTGCAGATGCTTTGAGTAGGAAAACGGTGCATATGTCCGCGTTGATGGTGAAAGAATTTGAATTGTTGGAGCAGTTTAGAGACTTGAGTTTGGTGTGTGAAAGAACACCTCAGAGCATAAAACTGGGAATGTTGAGAATTGATAATGATTTCCTGAAGCATATCAAAGAAGCCCAAAAAGAAGATGTCAAGTTTGTAGACTTGTTGATTGCTAATGAGGAGACTGTGGATGGTGACTTTAAGGTCGATGATCAAGGAGTGTTGAGATTCCGAGGGAGGATTTGCATTCCTGACAATGATGAGATTAAGAAGATGATTCTTGAAGAGAGTCATAGAAGTAGCTTGAGTATTCACCCGGGAGCTACAAAGATGTATCACGACTTAAAGAGGCTGTTTTGGTGGTCTGGTTTGAAACGCGATGTGGCACAATTTGTGTATTCTTGCTTGGTTTGTCAAAAGTCGAAGATTGAGCATCAGAAGCCGATTGGTATGATGGTACCTTTAGATGTGCCAGAATGGAAATGGGATAGTATATCCATGGATTTTGTGGCGAGTTTACCCAATACTCCTAGAGGGAACGATGCTATATGGGTAATTGTTGATAGATTGACGAAGTCTGCTCACTTTCTGCCAATCAACATTACTTTTCCTGTGGCTCAGTTGGCGGAAATTTATGTTAGAGAGATAGTCAAGCTGCATGGTGTTCCTTCGAGCATCGTATCTGATAGAGATCCAAGATTTACTTCTAGATTTTGGAAGAGTTTGCAAGAGGCGTTAGGGTCTCAGTTGAGGTTGAGTTCGGCTTATCATCCGCAAACAGATGGTCAGTCGGAGAGGACGATTCAGTCGTTGGAGGACTTGTTGAGGGTTTGTGTACTTGAACAGGGAGGAGCTTGGGATAGTCATCTTCCATTGATAGAGTTCACGTACAACAACAGTTACCATTCAAGTATTGGAATGGCGCCGTTTGAGGCCTTGTATGGTCGGAGATGCAGGACTCCGTTGTGCTGGTTTGAGTCGGGTGAAAGAGTGGTCTTAGGACCAGAGATCGTTCAACAGACTACTGAGAAGGTGAGAATGATCCAAGAAAAGATGAAAGCGTCGCAGAGTCGGCAAAAGAGTTATCATGATAAGCGTAGAAAGGACCTTGAGTTCCAAGAGGGGGATCATGTGTTCCTGAGAGTGACTCCTTTGACGGGTGTTGGACGTGCTTTGAAATCGAAGAAGTTGACCCCTAGGTTTATAGGACCGTATCAGATTTCAGAGAGGATTGGACCGGTGGCGTATCGTGTTGGATTACCACCGCATTTGTCGAATTTGCATGATGTTTTTCATGTATCTCAGCTGAGGAAGTATGTTCCGGATCCGTCTCATGTGATCCAAAGCGATGATGTGCAGGTTAGGGACAACCTTACGGTTGAGACCTTACCCGTGAGGATTGATGATCGGAAGACGAAGACGTTGAGAGGCAAGGAGATACCTCTTGTGAGAGTTGTTTGGGACGGAGCGACGGGTGAAAGCTTGACTTGGGAGCTAGAAAGTAAGATGCTGGAATCCTATCCAGAGTTGTTTGAGCGAGGTAAATTTTCGAGGACGAAAATCCTTTAAGAGGGGGAGAGTTGTAACGCCCTCTTTAATTATTTAATTATTTTATTAGATGTTATGATATATGTTTATATATTATATGGTTTTGATGATTATGTGACGTATTTGTGACGTATTTGTGACGTGTGAAGTATTATTATTTTATTGTTTAATAAAATAATATAAGTGATGTTTATATGAATATTTAATTGGTAAATAAATAGATGTGGTGGAAAAAGATAGAATTTTAGGAGATGGGGTTATAATTATAATTAAGAAGAGTTGTGTGGGTTAAGAAGGAATTAGTTAAGTTGTGAGGGAGTATATAAGAGAAGTAGGTTAAGAAAGGAAGGTTTTGAGAACGCGTACAGACATTTTGGAAAAGAAGAGGAACGGTCAAGAGAGAAGAGAAAGCTAGGCTGCAAATTCTGCAATTTTTCCAGGTAAGGGTGAGCCTAACTCCAATAATCTTAATGTAAATCATCTGTTTTGATTAGCTTAGGATTTGGGAAGAATTGAGGGAAGTTTTGAGAATTAGGGTTATGGTGATTTTTGATGAATTTGATGTGAGAATGTGTTGCATTGCTGTATAGATGTGTTACAGAACCTAGATTATCCCCTAGGATGTTATTGCTGATGAATTAGAAGCTTAATTGGTGAGAATTGGCAGGTTTTGGTGAGTTTTGGTCTGAACCCGTAGTGGTTCTGAGATCGCTCGCCTGTGGCGAGCAGATCACTCGCCGTGGCGAGTAACCCTTGGTTGCTCGCGAGGCGAGCAGTATAGCTCGTCGTGGCGAGCTAGACCCTTAAATTTAGGATTTTGTCAAACTTTAGATGGTTTTGAGTGCCCTCATATTTATAGAGATGACCTGTGAAGTTGGTTTGGTCAAATTTAATTTAGAGAGCTTAAAAATGAGGATTTTGTTGAAAAATGTCAAAAAGGCCGAAGCACCCAGTATTTCTCGCCTCCAGCTCGCCCCCAACTCGCCTTTGGCGAGTGAGCTGCTGGGAGTACTCGCCTGTGGCGAGCAGATGTACTCGCCGTGGCGAGTTAGATGGTTCAGGACTGTTGTGGTTTTTGCGATCTGTTTCGCATAGGACTTTGAGAGGAGCCCTTTGGGAAGTGTTAGTGAGGTTCTATACCCTTTAATGTATGCTGTAAAGATGAATGATGATGGTTCTATTAGACCTTTGTTAAATGATGTGTTGTTGAATATAAGTGATGTGTGAGTATGATGTTAATTGAATAAGATGATGCTATGTGTTGCAATGTGCATGTATAATGAGATGATGTTCTGCCATGTAATTACTATTAACTGCATGTGTCAGTCTTGAAAATGGAATGATGTTGAGACGGTGTACTAGGTTGTTAACGACGAGTCCATGCATTTGCATAATTATGAGACGGAGGAGCTTTATGCTCAAAGTGACGGTGGAGCATTTGCTCAAAGCGACGGTGAAGCATATTAATGCTATAATTATATGGTACCACATGCATGATGTTGAGACGTTAGGTGTTGCATTTAGTCGAGTCAATTGTGACATATATGAGGTGATGTTTGAGACGTTGATGTGTGATGTAATGTTGTTTATGATGTTGTTTATGATGATGTTTATGATGATGCCATGGAATGTTATAATGTATATGTGATGAGCTGGATGTATGATTTGTTAATCTTGACTTATGATTATATATTAATATTATTGTTGTGAATCTCACCCCTTCTGCTGGAATTGCCGCCTTGTGGGCAAGTGCAGGTACCCAGTCTTAGATGCGTTGATGCGAGGATGTGTGAAGTTAGGGCTGCTCTGATATGTAACGGGATAGGGTCTTTTGTGGAGTCTATTTCTTTATTTATCGTGTTGAATAAATGATGTTGACTTTTGTGATGTAGAACCTTAAATATTTTGAGACGTTTTTGCTGGCTTTTAAGCCAAGACAATTATGAGATGAAACCTTTTTGAATTCCGCTGCTTAACTGAATGTTTTGTAATTTGATAAATTATTATCTAAGCTATTTTTAAAGATGAAATGTGACACTCCTTTGTGATGATTACTCTGATATATGACTTATTAAAAGAAAATTTTAAGACGGGAAATTGGGGTGTTACAGGGTTCGAGTTGTTCGTTTGTTGGAACTTGCCACTTGACACATGGTAATAGTAAAAAGGAAGATGTAAAATGTTCGTTTGTTGGAACTTGCCACTTGAGACATGATTAGTGACACCTCTTGAACAAACTCACTGGGGATGACACTTTTGAAAGGGTTCAAGTTGTTCGTTTGTTGGAACTTGTCACTCAAAAAATGATAAAAAGGTAAACTCAAGTTGTCCATTGTTTAGGACTAACCACTTGAAACGAAACACAATGTAAACTCAAGCAGTCCATTGTTTAGGACTAACCACTTGAAACGTGATAAAAGGTAAACTCAAGCTGCCTATTGTTTAGGACTGACCACTTGAAATAATTGATTAGTGACATTTCTCGACTAGGCACACTGGGGATGACACTTTTGACGAAAATGGGGTATTTGCAATGAATGACATCTCGTAATCCGACACACTGGGAGATGATGCTCTTGATATTTCGTCTTTCGATAAACCGAGGAATGATACTTTTGACATTCCGTCTTCCGATAAAGCGGGGAATGATACTTTTGACTTTCCGTAATCCGAAAAAAGGGGAAAGATGCTTGATATTCCGTCTTCCGATAAACCGGGGAATGGTGTTTTTGATATTCCGTCTTCCGATAAAGCAGGGAATGATACTTTTGACTTTCCGTAATCCGACAAAACGGGGAAAGATGCTTGATATTTCGTCTTCCGATAAACCGGGGAATGATGTTTTTTGACATTCCGTCTTCCGATAAAGTGGGGAATGATGTTTTTGACTTTCCATAATCCGACAAAACTGGGAAACATGCTCTTGATATTCCGTCTTCCGATAAACCGGGGAATGATGTTTTTGACATTCCGTCTTCCGATAAAGTGGGGAAAGATGCTTTTGATATTCCGTAATCCGACAAACCGGGGAATAATGTTTTTGACATTCCGTCTTCCGATAAAGCAGGGAATGATATTCTCTACAAAGAGAGATTTGAGTGACGTCTCGTAATCCGGCAAGCCGGGAGATGGCCCTTTTGATAGAAAAAGCTAAAGCAAGACTCAGGGTTGTTAATGCAAACATGTATGACTGATAATGTGTGCATGTTATATATGTATGAATGTTCATCTGTATGAATGTTTATATGCATGAATGCATGTTTGTATATATGAAATTTGTACTTGTAAGACTTTGATGACTATATATGACTCGATGAGATAAGATTGGACCGGTAAAATGGGAAGTGAATTGACATCGCAGTACAAGCACTCGGCGATCTTCATTGGAGATAGTATCATTAGAGATGACTCAGGCCACCGTCGAGGTAAAACCCAGTATAATGTATCAGTTGATGGTGAAGTAGACACCTCTTGGGGACAAAGCCCGTCAATCAAGAAATCTTGCAGAAGTCGCCATTTACAAGCCGACCCAGAGTGTTTTCTCGTGGGCACGCTCCAATAGTCATGCTTTTTATTGTTTTTTCCTTTTTTTTTTGAAAATCCCTAACTTTTGCCTGGACCGCCCTTTCGGGTTTTCAATCCACCGGGAATATATTTTTGTATGCCCCTAATTTTTGCCTAGACCGCCCTTTTGGGTTTTCAGTCTACCAGGACGCTCATTTTTGCCTAAGTCGCCTTTTCAGGTTTTCGACTTAGCGAGCTTCTCTCCTTTTTTTTTTGTTTGTTTTTGTTTTTTTTGTTGATTTTTTTAGCAATGACTATGTGTATCCTGCAGAGGTTAACTGTTTTCGAGGCACGTGTTGAAGCACGTTTCACCTACTCAAGAGTTCAAAGGAAATGTGTGTTTGTTGTCTATGCTTTTTTTGGAGAAGTTAGAAAAATTATCGAAATGATTTTTGCTTTAAGTATTAACATCAAAAGTAGAAGATATTATGCAAGTAAAATAACTGGGAATTCCAAATAAAAGGCACAGGCTCAAATTAATTTGAAAGAGTGGTGACCCGCCAAGGGCTTGGTTCCACGGATCTTTAAAAGTTTGGAAAATAGTAATTATATGGGAAAGCTACATTAAACACAATAACCGTTATTCTCCCTAACAACTTTGAATTTTTCCTGTTCCGTGTCTTTGATTTGTAGACACTTCAAATCTGAGGTCTTTTGATAGCTGGATGCCCTAAGTGGATTGTGTCTAACTGGATACAGTTACTTTGTCATGATCTTTAACTTTTGCATAGATCGCCCTTGTAGGTTTTCGACCTATCAGGATAATCATTTTTGTTCATGTCTCTAATTTTTGCCTGGATCGCCCTTTTGGGTTTTCAGTCCACCGAGACGCTCATTTTTGCCTAAGTCGCCTTTTCAGGTTTGCGACTTATCGAGCTTTTTTATTTTTGATTTTTTTGATTTGATTGATTTTGTATATTTTGACAAAGTATTTCTTGACTGCACCGACATGCGGGTTTTTCAACATTTGTAGTCACGTAAGTTATTGCACATGCGCCTTCATAGTTAGGCGCCCACTTGACCCTGGAGTCTGGTTGGAAAGATAGTGTCTTTTTTAGCACAAGGTCTCTTGAAATCCACAGGGACGAACCTTCTTGTTGGAAGTTTGTTTCAACCTCTCTTGATATAGTTATGCAAGGCCGTCATGCATTTAAATTCGGTCAAGCTTGGATTTCAGCAGAACTCCTATCGACAGGGACTTCGACGACCTCCATGTTGTATACTGAGGGAAGGAGGGGGGATTGCCCCTGTTGAAGTGTGCACTTGAAGTATGATGGAGCATCTCGTGCCAGTCTTTGTAAGTGAATGCCCTTTTCTGGACACTCTTCTTGATATTTTTGTTTTTGACTTTGACGTCTAAGATGCCCTAGTAGGCGAGAAATTTCATCGGGAACTTCTTCATCTTCCTCTTCTTCGAGTTTCGGACACAGGGAACTCAAATTTGGGAGAGAGTACACGGTTAATATGTTCCACGGGTTTATTAATGCATGATTTGATTATTGATTTTGACAAGTATAAGTTATGATTATGCAATTTTGAGAATGATTAAAGAGAATTTTTTTGGTTTTTTGTATTACCATTTTCACAGAACAAGCACAAAAAGAACAAAGTCGGGATAGAAACGACTTTTTATTGATGATGCCAATTCATAAAGCAAAAAGCCCTCCATAAGTTCACTTTCGTCTCGGGCGGGACAAGGATTTTTGAAAAGTATAAAACAAGCAAACAAACGTTATTTGAACAATTGAGCAGTAGAAGGAACATCAACAACGACCCAAGTGCAGCTAACCAATCCATGTGTCAACATTGGGTACCATGATCCGGTAGTGGGTTAACTTGTATGTCAGGGTTCAAATTCTTCGAAAGACAAGATGTTGGCTTCAACTAAATCTTGAACTGCATTCTTCAAAGCATAACAACCCTCAACATCATGACCGGGTGCCCCCTGGTGAAAGACACATGAGAGGTCAGCTCTAAACCGTGCTGGTAATTTCTTGGGTATTGGAAGAGGAGCCTTAATCAAGATCTAGTTCCTTTCAAGCAACGTTAGGAGCAACTCTGCATACTTTATGGGAATTGGATCAAATTTTGTCCTTGGAGCATGTTTTTGTGGATTAAATTGTTGAGGAGCCTGTTGTCGAGACCGACCTTTCACCATACTCACTTCATGGTCTTTCTTTTTTGAATTGCCAGCGGGAACACTTCCTTTGATCAATCGTCCTTCTCGGACCCCTTCTTCTAGACGCATACCTATGCTCACCATCTCCGAGAAATCACTGGGCGCACTTCTGACCATCATCTCATAGTAGAATTGATTATGGGTTTTTAGGAAGAGTTTGGTCATCTCCTTCTTTTCTACCCGTGGGCTGACTTGGGCAGCGATGTTCCTCCACCGTTGGGCATATTCTCTGAATGTCTCATTGTCTTTCTAAGTCATAGCCTGAAGATCACTTCGGTCCGAAGCCATGTCCACATTGAATTTGTATTGTTGCACGAAGGCCTCACGCAGGTCATTGAAAATTCAGATTTCTGCACGGTCCAAGTTCATGTACCACTTCAGTGCGACACTGGTTAAACTGTCTTGAAAGTAGTGGATGAGGACCTGATGATCATTGGCATACGTGGACATTTTTCTCACATACATCAGCAGATGGTCTTTAGGGCAGGAAGTCCCTTTGTATTTCTCGAAGACTGAAAGCTTGAACTTGTGGGGTATCGGGACATTAGGCACCAAGCACAGATCATAAACATCCTTCTTGAGTCCTTCTTTCCCACTGAGGGCTTGGATTTCACGGTACATCTTATCATACTTCTCCTGTAAATCATGCACTCGATCATAGGCCCCCACACTCCTTGAATGGAAGATGGGTCTGTTATCTTGGGAGATAGCATGAACCACAGGTGCTGAGTAAGTTATTGTAGCATGTGGGGCTGTTGGCACTGGCGGAGGAACAAGACTGGCGTTTTGAGCAGCAGGCAATTGAGCTTTCGAGACATAAGGGCGGAACACTTCGCCAAGGCTAATAGGTACACCCCAGGGACGACCTTCAGGTATGGTTTGTTTTGGAGTATTGAAGGACACTGTCCAACCAGGAATATTAAAAGGGCCTGCTTCAGCCTGAGTGTTGACAGGGGGAGGAGGTGGTGGTGGTTGATATTGTGCAGCTCTCAGTGTTTGCACCAATTCAGTTAATTCATCCACCTGAGTTTGCATAGCTGCCATCTCGTCTATCTTAGCCTGCATGGTTGTCATCTCTTCACGGAGTACCTGATTCTCTTGTTCAAAACATTCCATTGATGCTTGCCCAAGTGTTGTATGTGCGAGTCGGTTTTGGACAAGGATGTCAGGCCACTTTGAAATGGGTTGACCCTCTGATGGAAAGAAAAGTTTGTGAGACTCGGATTTGAAACTATGGAATGCAAGATGATGCATGATGTTTATGCAAAAGTAGACACATTTTTTTTTGAAGGGTTTATCAAAGTGAATTGTAAACATCACAGAGGACATGGTTTTATTTGAAAATTGTGAAGAAATCGCAATCGGTTCCTTTTTCAGAAGTAAGAATGAAACCAAGGAAAAAGTTCTTAACAAAAGCTAAGGCTTAGTTAAGATTTTTGAAGTAGTATTTCTTGGTGTTCTTCCTTACAAGGTCCATTCGTCTGTGATGTTTGCAAGAAACTTTTCTAAATCCTTTGACATTTGATGAAAAAAAAAGTTTTTATGAATGAATGCATGTATGCATGATTTATGCTACACAAACGGTGAAAGCATGGTGAGGTTAAGTCCATAATGTTGGAGCCAAGGGTAAGTACGCCATGTGGTAAGGACTATGGTTTCATTTCTACCTGTATCACGGGTTATACCAAGTTCCCAAATTCCAACCACCCTTATGAATGTATCGGTGCTCAGGACTGCTCGTAGTCAAATACCATTCACAAAGAGGTCTAGTTTGAGTGTAGTATCACGTATCAACTAAATTCAAGATTGCTCTTGGTTTAGCCACCGCACTACATCCTAAAAAGGCCAAGATGGGTTAGATGATCTAAAGGTCCTCAACATTTAGCATACTTCAAAAATAATAACGCCTATCACGACTGCTCATGACGACGTAATATTACTTTCAAAAGACCTACGTTAAGTGGAGTTATATCACATGCATACATAACGCATGACCGCTCCTGGTATGGCGCTATGACTGTACCATGTTCTATCTTATGTTTCACTCAAGCCCAGGTGTAGGACTTATCTAACCACTCACGTTAAGAAAGAAGAAAGCAGGAGGGTGAACATATATATACACGTATTTCCATCTTTTATTTTTGTTGTTTTTGTTAAGAAAGTTATAGCACAAAAGTTCAAACAAAGTCAAGTTAACTTAACCCTCGATTTCCTCCCCAATGAAGTCGCCATTTCTATCGCGTCATTTTTCGGAGATCAAGACTATTTGATTTAAAAAGATTTGAATTAGAAGGGGTCTGTGGGTTGGTTATATTTATGGAAGGTATTAGCACCCTAAATATTCGTAGTACTTTACGAGAACCTTTCGACTTTATTTTACTTTCTCCGCTATAACTTGCTCATTTTTGTTTAAAAGAAGGAATTTGAGAATAGTGATTAAAAGAAAAGAAAGAAGCCTATTATCTACATTTTTTATTGATTCGGAAGGACTAGGTCATTTGCCTACGTACCCGTGAGGGATCAGAACCTCGTAGTTCGGGGTAAAAATTACTGTTTCATTTGTTTTGTATTTTTTTACTTGTTTTTGAAAATGGTTTTAAAGTAAAAAGCCAAGTGGCAAAATAAAATTGGTTTGTATTTTTTATATTGAAGAAAAAAGAAACTCAAAGTAAATTTAAAGTTGATTAAATTTGATTAAGAAAATAAAAAGGAAATGGGATCACTTGATTTTGGATCAAGGTTTATTGAGAAAAATGTTTTTTTTGTGATTTTTGTTATTTGCATGTTTTTGTTGTTTTTGAATATTGACTAAACTAAAATTAAAACTAACGAAGCAGAAAAGTAAAGCGTAGGTGACTCATGGTGGCGTTGGACCACCGCGAGGACCTTTAACCTAAACTACGAAGCATAGAAAGTATCGCATACACTCACACACGCACCCATGCACCTAAAGCTATTACATAAAAGCCTATTATACATTCTAAGGTCTGCGGAAAATAAATATGCAAAAGTAAATTTACATTAAACCTATTCACATTCTAGAGTGAAAAAAATATAAAAAATAAACGATATAAAATAAATATGTTGAGCGAAGTAAGAAATGCAAAACACAAAAATAAAATAAAATGCAGCGAAATAATAATGCGGTAAAAAAATGCATGAGGAAATAAACGAAAGGAAACAAAAATATGAATGCAGGGGCGAGGCGCAGTAATTAAAATAGGGGTGTGCATATAATGGAAAGGGAGTTAAATTGGGCCTTAGAAACCACAAGGGCGCATTGGGCTTCAGGATTCAATCAGGGCCACCTGATTAAAATCAAGTGGCCTTGATCTGATCAAGAGCAAAGGCATCAGGGGCCTCTGGATCAATCAAAAGGCTCTAATTAAAAAGGATTAAAAACAAACCGAACCGGACCGATTCGATATTGCATATAAATAGGGGTTCCCCAGTTTTTTTCTCTCATTTTCTTTCCCCCACTCTCTCTCTCTAACTCTTCTCTAGAGAGAGAAGCTCTCACCTCTCTCTACTTATGTTCTTCTTCTCTGGCGGTATCTCAAGAACACCGGCCCCAAACTCAGATTCCGGTGGCGGTTGGTCAGCCAAGGTTGGCGGCGCCGCCGTCGGAACCCTGACTCTTACCCCTTTTTAGCTTTTCCTAACCAATTTTTTCTCCTCTATTTGTTCCTGCCCTCAAAAATGACGAAAACCAAACATAACCCCCTAGATCTACAAAAAAGAAATCGAAATGGTGAGTGAAAAAAAGATTACCTTCTTCTACTTTTGGGTTCAGATTCACTGTTTTTCAGAATGATGAGTTACGACTGGGTTTAAGGTGTGGCTGGTTCGTTCCTTTGTATTGCTCTGATTATGACACGGCCAATTCGTTCCTTTGAGTCTGGGTCTGCCTCGTTGGAATTGGTGGTGTAATCGGTTCAGTTGTTGGATCAGCTTTGTGGTTCGTGTGCGTGTGTGTGACTTGGTTTTGGTGCTTCGGGCTTGTATGCGGTTCCGAACCTTCCTCTATTTGATTCAATGTGGTTCTGGTTAGGGTTTCGGATTTTAGTCTTGTATGGTTTGTGTGATATGGTGATGTTAGGTGCTGGATTCTAGGTTTTGTGAATTTTTTTTGGTTGTGTTGTTGTGTGTGTCTCTCCTTGTTGTTACGGTTTAATGTTGTTGTTTTTTCGAAACTGTTTCTGTGTCTCTTTGCTGTTTTGGTTTGCAGGTTTTGTGTTGGAAGTTTGGCCCCCTGTGCGTGTAGTCGCTGATTTCTTTTATAGTGACAGGATTAGGGTTTAAGTTTGTTGAAAAGAAACAAGACTTGTGCTCTTCTGTTCCTGAAAGCCTGTTTGCGGAGAAAAACGGGTTCAGATGGATAGGCGCGTGACAAATATTTTTGGACTTATCGGATCGTTTTTTGGACAATCAATAAAAATAATAAAAAAAGAAAAAATAGAAAGTGGCTAAACTAAAAAAAATAAAAATAAAAGGAGATAATGACTAAACAAAAGAAATTGAAATTAAAATTAAAATTAAGATTAAGATTAAAAATTAAAATTTGAAGTTGAAATAAAAGATGGAAATTTAAAGGTTAAATTAAAAAAAAAAAAAAAAAAAAAGAGAGAGAGAAGAGGGCCCGAATCGGAACAAAAAATGAGGTATTTTAAAATATCTCTCTGCCGAAATTTTGTCTGAAAAGTCAGAGATTATTCAGGGTTAAATGACGCGTGTCAGTGGTGTCTTGTGTCAAAAATTGGGGTATGACACTATGTTTGAATGTTCTTATTGGAAAAATGTTCTTCAGAAATTGATAGTGTGTTCTTGATGATTTTTGTGTTTGATTCAAAAAAATGAAAGAGATTGAGAATTAGGGTTTTTTTTATGTGACTGATGCGGTTGTGATTGGTGTCAGTTTGTGAATAGTGAATTATGAACCCCTTTTGACTACAATAAATGCCTTCTATTTATAGTGCTAGTTTATAGGGTTTAGGTGAAAGATTGTGGACAAAAATGCCCATGGCTTGGGCTCCAATTAAGGACAGCTGTACAGTGGACCAAATGAGGACTAAAGTACTTGGACAAAAAGAATATAAGAAAATATACAATAAAAATGAAATAACTAATAAAGACAAATTAAAAAACGAAAAAAATAAAGGCATGAATTTATGAAAAAAGAAAAGAAATAAGAGAAATAAAAAGTAATTGAAACTGTCCCTATTGGAACTCAAAATGAGGTATTTTAAAATACCTCTCTGCCGAAATTTCGTCTGAGACAACGAAAACTACGAGTAAAAAGTTCAGAAGAGAGTAACAAACGAGAAATAAAATGTGTATGAGATGAGTTTTTAATAATACGAATATAAACGAGAAACATAACGTGAGAAATAAAATACGCTTAAAATGAGTTTAAAAATGCAAATGAACGTGAGAATTAAAGTATGAATAAAACGAGAATTAAAATACGAAATGAAAACGAGAATTAAAAGGCGAATGAAGAGAGTTTTAAAATGTGAATAAAGGGAGTTTTTAAAAAGGTGAACAAAATGAGAGGTAAAATGTGGATAAAATGCGGATAAAATATGCAAATAAAAATGTGAATAAAATTAGCAAAAAGCGGGAACCTTGGTCAAAATTTGGGGTATGACATAAATAAAATCCTAAAATCGAGTCGTTACAGAGGGAGTATATTCTTATCTTATTACTTTGATTGGTGGATAATTACTTGCTGGTTTAATGTCTTGTTTTCAGAAAGGCCATTAAGTTCTATGCGGTGATAAAAATTTCATCGATGATTTTAAGATATTATGTAAGGCGACCATGTGGTCGTATTTGGGTTTTGGAAATTAAGAAAGACAACCACAGAGTTTTTATTAGGTTCCTTGTCATGGGAAAATAATGTTTTCTTCTAGGGTTTTAAGCAGGTTCGTCCTTGGGTTTAGGCTTGGGCGCCGACGGCCTAGACCCATGTTTGTAGGGCCTATTTTTTTTTATAAGGGGTGTATATAGTAATACATATCTTATAAGGGGGTTTATATAGAAAAGGCACCAAAAGGGCTTAAAAGTCTGTAGTCCCAAAGCTTTAGTCCAGCAGGCCTCAAACCTTTTTTCTATCAAAAAGGAATATACCAATGCAATGGGGGTATGTATACAGAAGCAAAGTTTCATAAAATTAGAACATAGCACAATATAAATCGAAAAACAAAAACTCGGTAGAAACACAATCTCAAAAGTTGCAAAACATAAACACAGTCTCCCATCTTCATCGCCCCTGAATCTAGCGCAACCTACCGTCATTCCCCTTCCCATATGTTCTACAAGCACACACATTATTTCTATCTTTCTGACAACTTTTATTAATTCTATTTTCAACTTGATAGCCAATTTTTGTACATAACAACATTTTTTATTTTTTCTATGCCCACCTTGAAATAAGATGGGTTTAATTTAAGACCTAAAACAAGTGTTTCTTAATTTATTTATTTCTTTTTTAGGGTTCATATGTGTGTGGATGTTTGTATACTAAAGTGTAGGTTGTTCTTGTATATTTTGGAAATTAAAATGAAAGCACAAAGCGATGGGTAGGTTATGATAATTTTGTTTTGTTTTGAATATTTATGCAAGTGGTGCTATTGATTACTAATTTGTTCTGAATTGATATTGATTCATCAATTTAAAATCAAAAAAAAATTCTATTTCTTATGCATTTTTCTTCTTGTTTTGGTTTATTTTACGATATTGCTTTAAAAACATTTATCTGGTAGTGAAAAATGACAAAATAAAAAAAGAAAAGAAATAAATAGCTAAGAAGTTCACAACAAGGAGCTCTTAATAAACTTGTTTTGAAAAAGGTTGATAGTTGATGACAGGTCAAGAAGGTGCTCTTAATTGCCTATGATTTCGGTATATTTGTAATGTTTCCTATATTTGAGTCTGTAATTCTAGCTTTTCCAAAACATGACAAATTTAGGGGGGTTTTAAAGTAATTCATGAAGAAATCATGCAAATCGGCAAATCAAGAACATCCGAAGACTTGTGAAGACCTTGGGAAGAACAAGAAAGAAGATTCAAGAGGCATCAGGAGACTTTACAATGGGAGGAATTTTGTTTCCAAGTTATTTGAAGACGAACACCTAAAACAACATAATATCGGAGAAATTGGGCCCGGAAGGTTGCACCATGCGCCTAGAGCACATGCCATGCGCCTAAAGCATGTCAAAAACTAGCCATGCTCCCCGAGCATCCAAAAACTTGGGGCGCCAACGTCTTTTCATGCTTTTTGTGGGTAATACCCGCGTTTTTAGCCCAAACCCATTTAGAAATTCTCACTATAAATACCAGACTTCCTCATTCAAAATTTCTCGTTCAGAACTGGAGCAGTTCAAGAGGAAGGCAATTCTAGGGCTTCAGAGGAGTTTCTATCTTCTCCATGATTTTCTATGGTATGTTATTATCTTTAGTAATTTGTTTTTAGTTACCATGTGTAAGTAAATTTTTTAGGCTAGAGTTCTAAGATGAACCTCAATTTATTTTTGTTGGATTTTATTTAATTTAATGTCGTTTTTATTTTATTTATTATCTTTTTGCTATTTAGTCTTATTAGGAATTTAGTTTATTTCTGTAGTAGTACAACCCTAGATTATATACTTAGGTTGTGACAAGGCCTAATATTGATATTACTATCCTGATGTTTATATATTGATATTTATATCTTGCTATTAATATCTATCTGTCTAGGAAGTAATTAGTTATAGCTAGCGAAAGATACCGAGAGCGAGTTGACCCTAGTAGTAAGTACTTAGGAGGTGACATTACTAATATTGAGTAAAATCTGCAGAACCTAGGAGGTAACTAGTTATAATTAAGGAAACAAGTGTTTGCTTGAAGGGAACAAGTCGTAGCCTAGTAGAACCATTCTCTTAAACCCTTGGGTAGGGTAGACACTGATGGGGTTGCCCGTTTGTAGAACTACTAAGAGCGAGAGAGTGTGTTATAAGTGTCCTAGATTCATAGATGGGCTGACCTACTAGAACATTGGCCAGGACCCACACTAATAATCCTTACGAAGGACCCCACACGTAAGGATCACATTGTGATCAGCAAGTGCAACCAGACTTGTGAGGGATAGATCTAGTCAACTGAGATAGTATAGATGCCACACGTAAGGATCACCGTGTGATCAACAGGTGCAGCTTGACGACCGATTAATATAGTAACGTCCCAGCGGTCTCATCATTTGTATAGTATACCTAGAATAAATAAACACGACATGAATGTTATTTAATACCCAACATAATAAATATGGGGGATTCAAAGAATCCTAACCGCTGTGTACTTTTCTGCAACCAAAACATGTAACTTGCTCCGTTACAAACAGATAAAAATTACAAATATCTAACCCTTAACTCTTTTATTTGTTTGTCAAACAAAAATAAGTAACGTGAATATGTAACCCTTAGTTCTTTTATCTAAATCTTAACTCCATCTTTATTGTATTTGTTTTTAATCATATAATCACAGGGGTTGTGATTGATTGAGGGAAGTGAGATGGGATCTAAGATCTAGGAGTTCCTAGGTTGAAGTCAATACGGGTAGGTCCTAGGTCTAGATTTTTGAACTTGGAGTTTGCTGAGAACTTAGAATAAGGACTACACTAGTGGATTTCCTTCCTGGCTTGGTAGCCCCAAGATGTAGGTGAAGTTGCGCCGAACTGGGTTAAAAACCAATTTTGACTTTTCCTTGTTCTGTTTGTTTTCTGCTAGCTCGATGTTGAAACATCTTACTCAACATTATGTTTGTGTCTGATGTTGAAACATCGTATAAAAAATTTGAAAGCTAGCGCGCTGGAATTTCAATTGGTATCAGAGCAGGCACCCTATTCTGTTATTGGGTGAGCTCTAGGGAAGATAAATTACGGACTCATGAACAGCTTTAAGGAATGAGGTATTTGATATTTTTTTTTATATATGTCTATTAAGGGGGAGTATTACCTGAGGGGGAGTAGTATGTTTTACTGATCTGCCGTTGTGGGGGAGCATTATTTTTAACTAGCGTGATGATGTCATGATGCTAGTTTATGTGATTGAAGTTTGGATGGATGTGGGTGTGTTGTGCTTCTGGTGTACTGATGTCTTACCAGATGTTTTGACATCCTATTGTAAGAATTTATTTTTCTTTGAAGTTGGTTGCTTGTGAGAGTTTATTTCTCTCTGTTTTATTTTGTGAGAGTTTATTTCTCGCTTGGTTTCTCTGTGAGGTTGGGTTCTATCTCTATTCCGCTGTGAGAGTTTATTTCTCTCTGTTTTATTTTGTGGGAATTTATTTTTCTATCTCTATTTTGTGGGAGTTTATGCCTCTGATGTTCTTGGAGATGTTTCAATGTTTCTTGTGCATTATTTTTGAAGATGTTCTTTTTGAAGTAATGCTGAAGTCTGTTATCTTCTTTCGAGTTGAATCTTTATGTTAAAATGAAAGAAGGTATGACCATGTGGTATCTCTCTCAACTTTGTATGTATGGTCACAGATTGTTTTAGCCAAAAAATATCCAAAGGGAAAGATTGTTGGATATTTGTGTGTTGGCCTCATTATTGGTAAAACAAAATATTCATGCAATATGTTGGATACGATGTTCCAACATGTGGGTACGGTTCAATGTGCCCTGATTTTATGCCTTGTATCGCTTTCTTGTATTTTTTATTTTTGCGTGAGATCACTGAATATTCTCTGAAGATTTGATTCACGTGGATTGCTGCCCAAGAAACGTGTTCCTAGAAGCAAGGAAATACGGTTTATACTTACCTTAATTCTTAAGAATGTTGTTGCAACATTTAAGGAAATAATATATTTGCTTCTAGAATATTGTGGAGACTGAATACATGATTTGGTCTGCTGGTTTTTAGCCTATGACGAAAAAGCCCATGTTGTTGAATGGCTATATATGGAAGACTCATACCCTAGTTTAATTCATCAATTCTATAGTATTTAATTAAGTCTTTTAGGGTTTAGTTGTTAAGCCTTGTGCCTTATTTGTGAGCCTCTCTTTGTATCACTTTGATGCATTGAGTTGGACTTGTAGTTGAGTTGTAATGGATCAAAACCATCGCTTTAGAAAAGAGTCATTATTAGGGTTTTTAGTCCTTGTATTTTGTGAATCACTCATAAACTTTTAAGTAAGAATGAATTTTGTTTTTAGGAGGGTGTCTCCATCTTTATTGTATTTGTTTTTAATCATATAATCACAGGGGTTGTGATTGATTGAGGGAAGTGAGATGGGATATCAGATCTAGGAGTTCCTAGGTTGAAGTCGCTACGGGTAGGTCCTAGGTCTAGAGTTGTAAACTTGGAGTTTGTTGAGAACTTAGAATAAGGACTACACTAGTGGATTTCCTTCCTGCCTTGGTATCCCCCAGATGTAGGTGAAGTTGTGCCGAACTGGGTTAACAAACCAACTGTGCCTTTTACTTTTCTGTCCTTTATATTTTCCTTGTTCTATTTGTTTTCTGCTAGCTCGATGTTGAAACATCTTACTCGCCATTATGTTTGTGTATGATGTTGAAACATCGTATAAAACATCTGAAAGCTAGTGCGCCGGAATTTCATATTCATCTTATGACTCTTTAGAGAGCTTATCATAGTCTTTAATCTAAGTTTATCCAAGTCTTTTACTTCTTGAATAGCAGTCACCTTAGGTCTTCATCTACCAGGAAAACTTCGCAAAATATTTGTAACATGGTCTGATATAGTGTCCTTCTTATATAGAACTTGTAGACCAATGACCAAAGTTTGAAACCTTGAGCACATGACTTAAATATCTTCATCATCCTTCATTCTAAACAACACATATTGGTTTTGTAACATCCAGGACTGATGAATGCTCGCTTAAGCGTGCACTGCTCGCTCAAGCGAGCTATAGGAAGAAGCAAACCAAGCTGCACACTTGGAGCACGCTTGGCTGCTCGCTTAAGCGTGCTGCACCTTCACATCACTTTTTGAAAATTTTCCTGTGGTCTAGAAATGCCTTTCGAGGCCCGTTTCTTGCAATCTTTTATTGAATTATGAACCCCTCAATTCCAAGTGTCTAAAGTACAATTCTAAACAAGGGAAAGGTATGGAAAATCATTAACATTGTTTGTTAATAAATGGTACGCAAGAATAATATGATATGTAGTACGTCCGGGTATAAGTTAATCCTAAGAATGGGGAATCATAGAGCCTCGACTTAGGTAGTCGAGAACAAACATGTTCGCATGTAACCTAGTCATGTCAGGTAAATTTTTAAGGACAAAAATTCTTTTAGGGAGGGAGAGTTGTAACAACCCGATTTTCGTTATTTAGTTTTTAATTATTTATGTGTATTTATGTATGCTCATATGTGATTATTTGCCCTTTGATGTATTTTCTCTAGTTTAGTGATTAGGAGGGTATTTTGGTCTTTTGGCGAGTAAGGGTAAAATATTAACTTTGGTCGAGAAATAATCGTAGCGTTTTTAGCGAGAACCGATGGTTTAGTGATTTATTAAGCTAGTTGTAGTAATTAGTATTAGTGTTGGTTGTTGTCAAATATTTTATTGTTAGTAAGATAGAAAACTAATAGGTGGCGTTATTATAATAGAGTCCAATTATTATTTCATGGGTTAGGCCCAATGGGTATGGATATATTCTAACTATAGGGAGAGAACTAGGGTTTAGAAACCTTATTCATTTGATTTCATTTCAAGAGGCAAGGAGGCTAAGAGAGGGAGAAGAAGAGAGCTTGTAGAGGGGAAGAACTTGGGAGTTTAATTGAAGCCTAGGATTGAGCTTAGAAGACTAGAGGTAAGGGGGATAGACTTTAATCATAATCTCTTTTTCTACCCCTTTCTTTAAGTGATTATTCAATTAAGTGATTTTTGAAAATAAGTGCTTATGTGAAATTTAATGAATGAATTCATGTCTAAGTGATTGATGATATGTTTGTACATGTGAATTGAATGATTAAGTGTTGTTGATATAGAAATTCATGTGTCAAAAATCATATGAATGAATATGTTGTGCTTTTATGAAAAATGGAGAATGATGAAGTTGTGATTTGATGAACTTGGAATGATTTCATGAATGATTGTTGTTGTTGATGTTTGAGAGACATGTTGTTGATGAATTGGTATTTTGAGTATGCCATGGTTGAATTGATGATGAAAGTTGTTGTTGTTGTTGAATAATTTTGAAAGTTTGATGAAATTTTGAATTGGAGCAAAATAATGTTTGATTCATGAGTTTTGAGCATTTTGGTGTATGTGTTTATGTACATGACCTATAAACTTCATTTGGGACGAATTTTGGGTGTGGGAGGATCAAAATTGGAGTGTTTGGGAAAAAGGGTTTTGGAATTCGAAGTTTTTATTTTGGACTGATGAGCGTTTGCTTAAGCAACGCCTAAGCGAACCTCAAGCGAACGTTCCTAGGTGCTTCTGGACACAGTTCGCTTGAAAGAGCTGTGAGCGAAGCTCTGAGCGAACGGAAATGTTGCTTCTGTCAAGATTTCGCTTGAGCGAAGTGCAAGCGAACCCCAAGCGAACACGCCAAGTAGCAACTGAGACTTGGTCGCTTAAGCGAATCATGCCCTGTTGAGCCACACTTGAACTTTCGTTTCGTGTACTTGTGAACAAATCCTAACTTTCTAAATGTTTTCCTTGACTTGTTTAATCATTATCTATGTATCTAATCCTATGAAAACATCATTGGTGTGGATTTGGACTCAATTTCATAAATTGTTCATAACTTTTGAAAAATCGTCCAAGAACACAATTTTCCGAAAACTTACTTCCTCAAAGAAAATGATGTGGGATTACATACATACGCTGTCTAGATGATTAAACAAATGACCTTGAACTATTTGTTTGAGAACTTGAGTGTCTTACTTTGAAAAATGAACTATGTTTTGAAAAAATAACATTTTGAGACGAACCTTGCGAATGTTGAGAATTCATAGTATTTGGCCGATGAAATACTTATGTGGGTATACCTTCACTCATATGTGGTTAGTATACTTCCTTAGTAGAGGCAATTGAATCATTTTAATTTCGTTTTAGTTCATTGGTCTAATTTGTTAAAGTGGTGAATCGTATGATACAAAAACTAGTTGAAGATATATTCATTGAACTTTCCTATCTTGTAATTCTTTCGTGAATGAGATTGAATGTGAATATATGTTGATTGGTGATCATATATGTTGAGTGCATATATGTTGTTGTTGGTGAATATATATATATATATATATATATATATATATATACATTGATGTGTATATGTTGTTGTTGGTGGTGATATATGTAATGTACATATATGTTGTTGATATTTCTCATTCATGCTATTGGTGATGAATATGTTGGTGCAAGCATGAATAAGAATATGTTGGTGTGGACTTGTGAAATTTGCATGAAGCATATTTTGTTGTGGTCGAGTCCTAGTTCACACACGTTGTTGTTGTTGTTGTCTTTCATCTCCAATTGTTGTTGTTGAATACTTCGGTATTCTTTAAGCGGATTGTTATGCGGGTTGTTATAGCGTGTTTATAAGCGTCAGGGGCGAAGACCTCGGAGATGAAAGAGATTTGGTACCACACAGAGTCGAGTCAGTCTAGTCACATTATATGTTTCTAGGAGAGTCGTATTTGTTCATGAGCTTCGTGTGCTTGATGATTGTTGTGATTGGAACTTCGTGCTTATGTAATAATTGTTGAGAATATTATGTTCATGATTATTTATGCAAGATATTTTTTAAGATGCATGCTAATCCTGTTTTGTCTTTGGTTATGATTAATGTAATTCTAACCCCCAGTGGTGTTGGTGGACCGCCTACCTCTCTGTATGGATGGGTAGACGGCATGCAGGCTTAGATGCTTTTGCTTTGTGAGTATTGCTTTGAGGAGCGGGAGCTTCCTCGTTTATCGCACGTGTCTAGATTAGGCTCTGATCTAGGATTTAGTGCACGTTGTTATCTTTGGGATTTTATTATATCTAGAGTTGTATCTTGTGGAGATTATTTATGTTGTTGGATTTATCTGATGTTGAGGACATGGCATTTATGTTTAGATGTTTTGATTCCGCTGTGACTTTATGTTGTAGTTTTATTCTTATGTATTTATTTAAATTGCATGATTTATTGCTTAATTAGAAATAGGGCGTTACAAGTTGGTATCAGAGCCTGGTTGGTCTTGTCCGGACCAAAACCCGGTTAATTACCTGTTGTATTCGAATGGTATGTTGAGTTACCTTCGATACTTGTTGTGTTGGTTTGCTGTTGTTCTCATCTATTGCTTGGTTTTGTTGATTAGAAGTAAGATGGCCGGCGAAAATGGTAGGAAAGATGATGCGATTGCAGCGGCTTTGACTGCAGTGGCTCAAGCTTTGGCTCAGAATCAAGAGAATGGTGGTCATGGTCAGGAATACCAAGGAGAAGCTGAGGAGCGGAGGCTTGATCGTTTCATGAGGAACAAACCGCCGACATTCAAGGGAAGGTTCAATCCAGAAGGAGCTTTGACTTGGATGGAAGGCATGGAAAGGATCATTCGTGCTATGGTGACTAATGATGACCAGAAGGTGAGGTTGGCTACTCACATGCTTGCTGAGGAGGCCGAGTATTGGTGGACTAGTACCAAGCGGAGGATTGAGGCTAGTGGTGATGTTATCACTTGGGTGAGATTCAAGAATGAGTTTTTGAAGAAGTACTTTCCGGAAGACTTGAGAAACAAGAAGGAAGTTGAGTTCTTGAACTTGAAGTAAGGGAGCATGTCTTTTGCTGAGTATGCAGCTAAGTATGAGGAGCTTTCGAGGTTTTGTCCTTACATCAATGCAAAAGATGATATGGTGTCTAAGTTTGAGAATGGTTTGAGGCCAAAGATTTATCAGTACATCTGTTTCTATGAGATTAGAGATTTTGACACTTTGGTGCACAAGTGTCATATGTTTGATGATGCCGGAAAGGCTAAGATGAGTTACTACAAGGTTGTGAGTGACAAGAAAGGAAAGGGTCATGGAAATGGGAAACCGTACAACAAGGATAAGGGCAAGAGGAAAGATGTTGGTGGAGGCTCCAAGGTTAATGTGGCGGAATTCAAGTGCTTCAAGTGTGGTGTCATTGGTCATTTTGCTAGTGATTGCAAGAAAGGAGATAGTTGCTTCAAGTGTGGTAAGAAGGGTCACAAGGCTGTTGAGTGCAAGAGGGAGATTACTTGTTACAATTGTGGTGAAGAGGGTCATTTGAGTACTAGATGTACTAAGCCGAAGAAGGCGACGGGTAAAGTATTTCCTTTGAATGCGGAGGAGGCGGAGCAGCCGGATAATCTCATTTGAGGTATGTGTTTTATCAATAGTACTCCTTTGATTGCAATTATTGATACTGGTGCTACGCATTCTTTTATCTTGAGTTGTTGTGTTGAACATTTGGGTTTAGTTATGACTCCGTTGTCGCGAGGAATGGTCATTGATACCCCGGCCAATGGTTCGGTGACTACTTCCTTGGTATGTGCTAAGTGTCCCGTTAATTTTGGTTGTGTTGACTTTGAGTTAGATTTGGTTTGTTTGCCATTGAAGCATGTGGATGTGATTTTTGGAATGGATTGGATGTTGACTTTTGGTGTTAACATCAATTGTTTAACCAAGAGTGTGACATTCTCTAAGCCGGTAGAAGATGTAAGTGGAAAGTTCTTAACCGCGGAACAAGTGAAGAAGTCCTTAGATGGTGAAGCTAGTGTGTTTATGATGTTTGCTTCTTTGAAGGAAAGTGGTGAGAAAGGTGTTGGCGATTTGCCGGTAGTGCAAGAGTTTCTAGAAGTGTTTCCGAACGACATTATCGACTTACCGCCAGAGAGGGAAGTTGAGTTTGCAATTGATTTGGTGCCAGGAACAAGTCCTATTTCGATTGCGCCGTATCGGATGTCTGCATCAGAGTTGGAAAGATTGAAGAAGCAATTGGAAGAGTTGCTTGAGAAGCAGTTCATTAGACCAAGTGTTTCTCCGTGGGGTGCTCCTGTGTTGTTGGTGAAGAAGAAGGATGGTAGTATGAGGTTATGTGTAGATTATCGGCAGTTGAACAAGGTGACTATCAAGAATCGGTATCCGCTTCCGAGGATTGATGATTTGATGGATCAGTTGGTTGGTGCGGAAGTGTTTAGCAAGATTGATTTGAGATCAGGGTATCATCATATTAGAGTGAAGGCGGAAGATATATCTAAGACTGCATTCAGGACGAGGTATGGTCACTATGAGTATTTTGTGATGCCGTTTGGTGTGACTAATGCGCCAGGTGTTTTCGTGGAGTATATGAATCAGATTTTCCATCCTTATTTGGACCAGTTTGTGGTGGTGTTCATAGATGATATTTTGGTGTATTCAAAGTCAGATGAGGAGCATGCCGAGCATTTGAGGATTGTGTTGCGAGTCTTGAAGGAGAAGCAGTTATTTGCTAAGTTGTCGAAGTGTGAGTTTTGGCTGCGAGAAGTGAACTTTCTTGGTCATGTGATTTCGAGAGGTGGCATTGCGGTTGATCCGTCGAAGATTGATGTGGTGATGCAGTGGGAATCGCCGAAGTCTGTTTTTGAAGTTAGAAGTTTTCTTGGTTTGGCAGGTTACTATCGGAGGTTCATTGAGGGATTCTCTAAGTTGGTGTTGCCATTGACGCAGTTGACTCGGAAAGGGCAAGCTTATGTTTGCGATTCTAAGTGTGAGAATAGTTTCCTTGAGTTGAAGAAAAGGTTGACTTCAACGCCTGTGTTGATTTTGCCGAATCCGAAGGAATCTTTTGTTGTGTATTGTGATTCTTTGAAGATGGGTCTTGGTGGTGTGTTAATGCAGAATCGTCAGGTTGTGGCTTATGCATCGAGGCAGTTGAAAGTGCATGAGAAGAATTATCCGAGTTATGATTTGGAATAAGCGGCCGTTATGTTTGTGTTGAAGATTTGGAGGCACTACTTGTATGGTTCTAGATTTGAGGTGTTCAGTGATCACAAGAGTTTGAAGTATTTGTTTGACCAGAAAGAATTGAATATGAGGCAGAGACGGTGGTTGGAATTTCTTAAGGATTATGATTTTCAGTTGAGTTATCATCCGGGGAAGGCGAATGTGGTGGCAGATGCTTTGAGTAGGAAGTCTTTGCATATGTCGGCTTTGATGGTTAAGGAATTAGAGATGATCGAACAGTTTCGAGATTTGAGTTTGGTTTGCGAGTTGGCACCCGGAAGTGTGAAGTTGGGAATGTTGAAGTTGACAAGTAACATCTTGGAAGAGATCAAGAGTGGTCAAAAAGAGGATTTGGGACTTGTAGATCGTGTGGTGTTGGTTAACCAAGGTAAAGGTGCGGATTTCAGATTGGATCAGAATGGTGTCTTGATGTTTCGTGGTCGCGTGTGTGTGCCAGATGTGCTTGAACTTAAGAAGCGTATTTTGGACGAAGGTCATCGGAGTAGTTTGAGTATTCACCCAGGAGCGAAAAAGATGTATCAGGATTTGAAGAGATTGTTTTGGTGGCCTGGAATGAAGAAGGATATAGCCGAGTTTGTGTATTCTTGTTTGGTTTGTCAGAAGTCGAAGATTGAACATCAGAAACCGTCAGGTTTGATGAAACCGTTGTTTGTGCCAGAGTGGAAGTGGGATAGTATCTCTATGGATTTTGTTGGAGCTTTGCCGAAGACTTAGAAGGGTTTGATTCGTTTTGGGTGGTTGTTGATCGGTTGACGAAATCATCGCATTTTATTCCTATCAAGACCAGTATGGCTGTGGCGAAGTTAGCTGAGATCTACATTGAATAGGTTGTCAGGTTGCATGGTATTCCTTCTAGCATTATGTCAGATCGAGATCCGAGGTTTACTTCTAAGTTTTTGGAGAGTTTGCAAGCTGCTTTGGGAACTAAGTTGAGGTTGAGTTCTGCTTATCCTCCTCACAATGATGGTCAGGCGGGAGGACTATTCAGAGTTTGGAAGACTTGTTGAGAGCTTACCTTTTGGAACAAGGTGTCAGTTGGGTCGAATGTTTACCGTTGATTGAGTTTACTTACAACAACAGTTTTCATTCTAGTATCGGAATGGCACCTTTTGAGGCTTTGTATGGGCGGAGGTGTAGGACACCGTTGTGTTGGTTTTAGTCAGGTGAAAGTGCCTTGTTATGGCCGGATGTTGTGCAAGAGACGACTGAGAAAGTCAAGATTATTCAAGAGAAGATGAAAGCGTCTCATAGTAGGCAGAAGAGTTATCATGATAAGAGAAGAAAGGACATTGAGTTTCAAGTTGGCGATCATGTGTTCTTAAGAGTGAATCCTGTAACCGGTGTTGGTCGTGCTTTGAAGTGTTGGAAGTTGACACCGCGTTTTGTTGGACCGTTTAAGATTGTGGAGAAGATTGGAGCTGTAACGTATCGGATTGCGTTACCGCCGTCGTTGTCAAATCTTCATGATGTGTTTCATGTGTCCCAGTTGCGGAAGTATGTGTATGACGAGTCTCATGTGATTCAAGTAGACGAGTTAGAAGTAAGAGATAATTTAACGGTTGAGACTTGGCCTGTTAGAGTTGAAGACCGTGAGGTGAAGCGTTTGAGGGGCAAGGAGATCGTTTTGGTGAAGGTGATTTGGGTTGGACCAACTGGCGAGAGTGCTACTTGGGAGTCGGAGAGTAGGATGAAGGATTCGTATCCGGAGTTGTTTCCTTCAGGTAAATTTTCGAGGACGATAATTCTTTTAGGGAGGGAGAGCTGTAACAGCCCGATTTTCGTTATTTAGTTTTTAATTATTTATGTGTATTTATGTATGCTCATATGTGATTATTTGCACTTTGATGTATTTTCTCTAGTTTAGTGATTAAGAGGGTATTTTGGTCTTTTGGTGAGTAAGGGTAAAATAGTAATTTTGGTCGAGAAATAATCGTAGCGTTTTTAGCGAGAACCGATGGTTTAGTGATTTATTAAGTTAGTTGTAGTAATTAGTATTAGTGTTGGTTGTTGTGAAATATTTTATCGTTAGTAAGATAGAAAACTAATAGGTGGCGTTATTATAATAGAGTCCAATTATTATTTCATGGGTTAGGCCCAATGGGTATGGATATATTCTAACTATAGGGAGAGAACTAGGGTTTAGAAACCTTATTCATTTGATTTCATTTCAAGAGGCAAGGAGGCTAAGAGAGGGAGAAGAAGAGAGCTTGTAGAGGGGAAGAACTTGGGAGCTTAATTGAAGCCTAGGATTGAGCTTAGAAGACTAGAGGTAAGGGGGATAGACTTTAATCATAATCTCTTTTTCTACCCCTTTCTTTAAGTGATTATTCAATTAAGTGATTTTTGGAAATAAGTGCTTATGTGAAATTTAATGAATGAATTCATGTCTAAGTGATTGATGATATGTTTGTACATGTGAATTGAATGATTAAGTGTTGTTGATATAGAAATTCATGTGTCACAAATCATATGTATGAATATGTTATGTTTTTGTGAAAAATGGTGAATGATGAAGTTGTGATTTGATGAACTTGGAATGATTTCATGAATGATTGTTGTTGTTGATGTTTGAGAGACATGTTGTTGATGAATTAGTATGTTGAGTATGCCATGGTTGAATTGATGATGAAAGTTGTTGTTGTTGTTGAATAATTTTGAAAGTTTGATGAAATTTTGAATTGGAGCAAAATAATGTTTGATTCATGAGTTTTGAGCATTTTGGTGTGTGTGTTTATGTACATGACCTATAAACTTGATTTGGGACGAATTTTGAGTGTGGGAGGATCAAAATTGGAGTGTTTGGGAAAAAAGGTTTTGAAATTCGAAGTTTTTATTCAGGACTGATGAGCGTTTGCTTAAGCGACGCCTAAGCGAACCTCAAGCGAACGTGCCCAGGTGCTTCTGGACACAGTTCGCTTGAGCGAGCTGTGAGCGAAGCTCTAAGCGAACGGAAATGTTGCTTCTGTCAAGAGTTCGCTTGAGCGAAGCGCAAGCGAACCCCAAGCGAACACGCCAAGTAGCTACTGAGACTTGGTCGCTTAAGCGAACCAGTCTTCGCTTAAGCGAACCATGCCCTGTTCAGCCACACTTGGACTTTCGTTTCGTGTACTTGTGAACAAATCCTAACTTTCTAAAAGTTTTCCTTGACTTGTTTAATCATTATCTATTTATCTAATCCTATGAAAACATCATTGGTGTGGATTTGGACTCAATTTCATAAATTGTTCACAACTTTTGGAAAATCGTCCAAGAACACAATTTTCCGAAAACTTACTTCCTCAAAGACAATGATGTGGGATTACATACATACGCTGTCTAGATGATTAAACAAATGACCTTGAACTATTTCTTTGAGAACTTGAGTGTCTTACTTTGAAAAATGAACTATGTTTTGAAAAAATAACATTTTGAGACGAACCTTGCGAATGTTGAGAATTCATAGTATTTGGCCGATGAAATACTTATGTGGGTATACCTTCACTCATATGTGGTTAGTATACTTCCTTAGTAGAGGCAATTGAATCATTTTAATTTCGTTTTGGTTCATTGGCCTAATTTGTTAAAGTGGTGAATCGTATTATACGAAAACTAGTTGAAGATATATTCATTGAACTTTCCTATCTTGTAATTCTTTCGTGAATGAGATTGAATGTGAATATATGTTGATTGGTGATCATATATGTTGAGTGCATATATGTTGTTGTTGGTGAATATATATATATATATATATATATAGATATATATATATATATATATAAATATATACATTGATGTGTATATGTTGTTGTTGGTGGTGATATATGTAATGTACATATATGTTGTTGATATTTCTCATTCATGCTATTGGTGATGAATATGTTGGTGCAAGCATGAAAAAGAATATGTTGGTGTGGACTTGTGAAATTTGCATGAAGCATATTTTGTTGTGGTCGAGTCCTAGTTCACACACGTTGTTGTTGTTGTTGTCTTTCATCTCCAATTGTTGTTGTTGAATTCTTCGGTATTCTTTAAGCGGGATGTTATGCGGGCTGTTATGGCGTGTTTATAAACGTCAGGGGCGACGGCCTAGGAGATGAAAGAGATTTGGTACCACACATAGTCGAGTCGGTCTAGTCACATTATATGTTTCTAGGAGAGTCGTGTTTGTTCACGAGCTTGGTGTGTTTGATGATTGTTGTGATTAGAACTTCGTGCTTGTGTAATAATTGTTGAGAATATTATGTTCATGATTATTTATGCAAGACATTTGTTAAGATGCATGCTAATCTTGTTTTGTCTTTGGTTATGATTAATGTAATTCTAACCCCAAGTGGTCTTGGTGGACCGCCTACCTCTCTGTATGGATGGGTAGACAGCATGCAGGTTTAGATGTTTTTGCTTTGTGAGTATTGCTTTGAGGAGCGGGAGCTTCCTCGTTTATCGCACGTGTCTAGATTAGGCTCTGATCTAGGATTTAGTGCAGGTTGTTTTCTTTGGGATTTTATTATATCTTGAGTTGTATCTTGTGGAGATTTTTTATGTTATTGGATTTATCTGATGTTGAGGACATGACATTTATGTTGAGATGTTTTGATTCCGCTGTGACTTTATGTTGTAGTTTTATTCATGCATGACTATATTGGTGATTATTTGTAGAAGTGACGGCTATTTCTTATGTATTTATTTAAATTGCATGATTTATTGCTTAATTAGAAATAGGGCGTTACAAGTTGGTATCAGAGCCTGGTTGGTCTTGTCCGGACCAAAACCCGATGAATTACATGTTGTATTCGAATGGTATGTTGAGTTACCTTCGATACTTGTTGTGTTGTTTTGCTGTTGTTCTCATTTGTTGCTTGGTTTTGTTGATTAGAAGTAAGATGGCCGGCGGAAATGGTAGGAAAGATGATGCGATTGCAGCGGCTTTGACTGCAGTGGCTCAAGCTTTGGCTCAGAAACAAGAGAATGGTGGTCATGGATCAGGAAGACCAAGGAGAAGCTGAGGAGCGGAGGCTTGATCATTTCATGAGGAACAAACCGTCGACATTCAGGGGAAGGTTCAATCCGGAAGGAGCTTTGACTTGGATGGAAGGCATGGAAAGGATCTTTCGTGCTATGGTGACTAATGATGACCAGAAGGTGAGGTTGGCTACTCACATGCTTGCTGAGGAGGCCGAGTATTGGTGGACTAGTACCAAGCGGAGGATTGAGGCTAGTGGTGATGCTATCACTTGGGTGAGATTCAAGAATGAGTTTTTGAAGAAGTACTTTTCGGAAGACTTGAGAAACAAGAAGGAAGCTGAGTTCTTGAACTTGAAGCAAGGGAGCATGTCTGTTGCTGAGTATGCGGCTAAGTATGAGGAGCTTTCGAGGTTTTGTCCTTACATCAATGCAAAAAATGATATGGTGTCTAAGTGTGTGAAGTTTGAGAATGGTTTGAGGCCAAAGTTTTATCAGTACATCTGTTTCCATGAGATTAGAGATTTTGACACCTTGGTGCACAAGTGTCGTATGTTTGATGATGCCGGAAAGGCTAAGATGAGTTACTAAAAGGTTGTGAGTGACAAGAAAGGAAAGGGTCATGGAAATGGGAAACCGTACATCAAGGATAAAGGCAAGAGGAAAGATGTTGGTGCAGGCTCCAAGGTTAATGTGGCGGAAGTCAAGTGCTTCAAGTGTGGTGTCTTTGGTCATTTTGCTAGTGATTGCAAGAAAGGAGATAGTTGCTTCAAGTGTGGTAAGAAGGGTCACAAGGTTGTTGAGTGCAAGAGGGAGATTACTTGTTACAATTGTGGTGAAGAGGGTCATTTGAGTACTAGATGTACTAAGTCGAAGAAGGCGGCGGGTAAAGTATTTCCTTTTAATGCGGAGGAGGTGGAGCAGCCGGATAATCTCATTTGAGGTATGTGTTTTATCAATAGTACTCCTTTGATTGCAATTATAGATACTGGTGCTACGCATTCTTTTATCTCGAGTTGTTGTGTTGAACATTTGGGTTTAGTTGTGACTCCGTTGTCGCGAGGAATTGTCATTGATACCCCGGCCAATGATTCGGTGACTACTTCCTTGGTGTGAGTTAAGTGTCTTGTTAATTTTGGTTGTGTTGACTTTGAGTTAGATTTGGTTTGTTTGTCGTGGAAGCAAATGGATGTAATTTTTGGAATGGATTGGATGTTGACTTTTGGTGTTAACATCAATTGTTTAACCAAGAGTGTGACATTCTCTAAGCTGGTAGAAGATGTAAGTGGAAAGTTCTTAACCGCGGAACAACAAATCATTACATAACACGTTGCAACAAACAACATTTAGCATCACAAGCATCATCATAAAGCATCATCATAAACATCTTGAACAACTTGAGTCGACAATGCAACTTCACTTGACTATGCAACTCTAACATCTTAATGCATGTGGTACCAATCCAGGGCATAAGCCCTCGTCGCTTTGAGCATAAATATACTCCCAGGGCATAAGCCCTCGTCGCTAGTGAGCAAAGCTCCAGGGCATGAGCCCTCGTCGCTGGTGAGTAAAAACTCCAGGGCATAAGCCCTCATCTCTGAATGAGTATGCATGAGACTCAATCTCTTATAACTTAAACGAGTTAAACATCTTGAAACGTCGCAACCTCATAGACATCTTGGACCGACACATGCAACATTAATCATATTTAAACGACTACATGGCAGCAAGTCATCAATCATGGCATATAGCAACATCAAGGATTCATCACATAAGCATCACATATATTACACATATAGTTCACATAATACACATATGATTCATAAATCATTCTCAACGACATCAAATTATCACTAAGCATCATCACAAATCATCATTTATATCATAGTTATCTTCCATTACTACTCAAGGATCAACTCTCTAAGTTCTACACCAAACAGATCCCACAATGCGAAGTTATGGCAGACTGAAACCGCACTACTCGCCGTGGCGATTTGATCTGCTTGCCTCGCGAGCTCAACTAGGGGTTACTCGCCTTAGGCGAGTTGGGGGCGAACTGAGGGCGAGCAATACTGGGTGCTCTCGGCCTTTTTCACATTTTTCGTCCAAAAACTTCAATTATAAGTTCCTTAGGTCCAATTTGATCCTAAAAACTTACCTAATCAGCCTTATATACATCAAGGCACTCAAAACCATCTACAACACGTCTTAAAACAACATTCTAAAAATCACAATTCTCACAGGTCAACTCGCTATGGCGAGTGGGATTGCTCGCCTTGCGAGTGATCAAGGGCTACTCGCTATGGCGAGTTGGGTTGCTCGCCTCGCGAGCGATGAAGGTCTACTCGTCGCGGCGAGTTGCTTAGCTCGCCTAGGCGAGCGATGAACAGACAGGCTACGGGTTCAGCAAAATTCTCACCAAAAGTCACCAATCTTACCATGTTAAACCTCAAATCGATCAGGAACATTAACCCTATGATTATTCTAGGTTCTGTACACAATTTCTACATCAGTTCCACAGTTTTACATCAACAAATCAATAATTCTCCACTTTTAACCTAATTCCCAATTCCTCACAAATCATTCATATACTTGTTAATTATAATACATGAATTACAGGCTTAATAGAATTGTAATGCTATGCTCACCCTTACCTTAAAATTGCAGAAAAATCGCAGCTCTCTTGCCTCTTCTCCCTTTCTCTGGTTTTCTCCCTTTTTTACCAAAACGTACGTACTGACATTCTAACCTAATTTTCCCTTTTTATACTCCCAACAAATCTTATCTTATTTACTCTTTCTCCCACATAACTCTCTAAAATCTCAAAATTACCCCACATCTCTATATTTATTTTATTTTCAAATCTTATTTTATTAAACAATAAAATAAGTCACCACATCACATAAAAAATCACTTAAATCTTGATCTCAACATCTCTTAGAATATATATAAATATATCTAGACTCCTCAAGTAATTCAAATAATTAAATAATTAAAATAATTCACAGTGGGCGTTGCAACTCTCCCCAACTATAAGATTTTCATCCTCAAAAATTTACCTCAAGCAAACAACTCTGGATAAGATTCCAGCATCTTACTCTCTAGCTCCCACGTCAAGCTTTCACCAGTCGCTCCGTCCCAAACGACTTTCACAAGAGGTATCTCCTTGCCCCTCAAACGCTTCGCTTCACGGCCTTCTATCCTCACTTGTAGGGTCTCAACCCTAAGGTTATCCCTAACTTGCACATCATCTCTCTGGATCACATGAGATGGATCCGGAACAAACTTCCGAAGTTGCGACACATGAAACACATCGTGCAAATTCGAAAGATGAGGTGGTAAACCCACTCGGTACGCCACCGTTCCAACTCTTTCCGATATCTGATACGGACCAATAAACTTCGGAGTCAACTTCTTTGACTTCAATGCACGACCAACAACGATCATAGGAGTAACTCTTAAGAACACGTGATCTCCCTCTTGAAATTCAAGGTCTTTTGTTCGCTTATCATGGTAACTCTTTTGTCGACTCTGCGACGCTCTCATCTTTTCTTGAATCATCCTAACCTCCTCAGTAGTCTGTTGAACAATATCTGGTCCTAGAACCACGTTCTCACCTGACTCAAACCAACATAACGGAGTTCTGCATCTCCGACCATACAAAGCCTCAGAAGGTGCCATTCCAATACTCGAATGATAACTGTTATTGTACGTGAACTCTATCAACGGAAGATGACTATCCCAGGTTCCTCCTTGCTCAAGTACACACACTCTCAACAAGTCTTCCAACGACTGAATCGTTATCTCCGACTGACCATCTGTCTGCGGATGATAAGCCGAACTCAACCTCAATTTAGAACCTAAGGCCTCTTGCAAACTCTTCCAAAATCTAGAAGTAAATCTTGGGTCTCTATCTGACACAATACTCGAAGGAACACCATGAAGCTTCATTATATCACGAATATAAATCTCTGCCAACTGAGCCACAGGAAAGGTGATATTAATCGGAATAAAATGAGCCGACTTCGTCAATCTATCAACAACCACCCAAATAGCATCATTCCCTTTAGGAGTATTAGGCAAACTCGTCACAAAATCCATGGATATACTATCCCATTTCCACTCTGGCACATCTAGTGGTGTCATCAACCCTGCAGGTTTCTGATGCTCGATTTTCGACTTCTGGCAAACCAAACAAGAATATACAAACTGTGCCACGTCGCGTTTCAATCCAGACCACCAAAACAACTTCTTCAAGTCATGATACATCTTGGTAGCTCCCGGATGAATACTCAAGCTACTTCTATGACTCTCTTCAAGAATCATCTTCTTCATCTCATCATGGTCAGGAATGCAAATCCTACCTCGGAATCTCAAAACTCCTTGGTCATCGACCTTAAAGTCACTGTCTTCTGTCTGATTACTAGCAACCAATAAATCCACAAACTTAACATCTTCTTTCTGCGCTTCTTTAATACTTTTCAAGAAATCACTATCAATTTTCAACATTCCAAGCTTTACACTCTGAGGTGTCCTTTCACAAACTAGACTCAAATCTCTAAATTGTTCCAGTAACTCAAACTCTTTCACCATCATAGCAGACATATGCAAGGTCTTCCTACTTAAAGCATCCGCAACAACATTAGCCTTACCCGGATGATAATTCAAACCAAAGTCATAATCCTTCAGCAATTCAAGCCACCTTCGTTGTCTCATATTTAGTTCCTTCTGATCAAACAAATACTTCAAGCTCTTGTGATCACTAAACACTTCAAATCTCGAACCATACAAGTAATGTCTCCAAATCTTAAGCACAAATACAACTGCAGCCAATTCAAGATCATGAGTAGGATAATTTCGTTCATGAATTCTCAACTGTCTTGATGCATAAGCAACCACTTTACCATCTTGCATAAGCACACCACCTAAACCCAACTTGGACGCATCACAATAAGCAACAAAAGGTTCATCGGACTTTGGCAAAATCAAAACTGGAGCCGTCGTCAACCGCTTCTTCAACTCATTAAAACTGTTCTCACAATGAACATCCCACACAAAAGATTTACCTTTACACGTCAACTGCGTTAACGGAAGAGCCAACTTAGAAAATCCTTCTATGAACCTTCGGTAATAACCAGCTAAACCCAAAAAGCTTCTAATCTCTGTAACCGACTTAGGAGTCCCCCATTGCGATACCGCTTCAACTTTAGACGGATCCACCGTAATACCATCACCAGAAATAACATGGCCAAGAAAACTTACCTCTTTCAACCAAAATTCACACCTTGACAATTTGGCAAACAGCTTCTTCTCTTTCAACACTTGCAAAACAATCTTCAAATGTTCCACATGTTCTTCTTCAGCCTTAGAGTATATCAAAATATCATCAATGAAGACCACAACAAAACGATCCAAGTAAGCATGAAAGATTCTATTCATGTACTCCATAAATACACCAGGTGCATTAGTAACACCGAAAGGCATCACCGTATACTCATAATGCCCATAACGCGTCCTAAACGCCGTCTTCTGCATATCTTCATCTTTCACTTTAATCTGGTGATAACTTGATCTCAAATCTATCTTGCTAAACACACGTGCACCCACTAACTGATCCATCAAGTCGTCGATTCTTGGAAGTGGATATCTATTCTTTATCGTCACTTTATTCAACTGTCGATAGTCAATGCACAACCTCATACTGCTATCCTTCTTCTTAACCAACAACACCGGTGCTCCCCAAGGTGAAACACTTGGTCTAACAAACTACTTCTCAAGCAAATCCTCTAATTGTTTCTTCAGCTCCGACAACTCAGAGGCTGACATACGATAAGGTGTCATAGACACAGGCTTCGTTCCAGGGATAAGATCAATCGAAAATTCAACTTCTCTTTCTGGAGGCACATCAGGAATTTCATCAGGAAAAACTTCTGGAAAATCGCATACCACTTGTAACTTATCAATCATCGCCTGATTCTCAATAGATAAAGATGCCTTCAAGGAAAACATCATAATTCCATCGCGTTCTAACTGCTTCAGCTGTTTAGTAGATAAGAACTCTGCTCCACTCTCTTTTTTAGCAGAAGAAAAATGCACCGTCTTGCTAAAACAGTTAATAAGAACATGATTGTATTCTAACCAATTCATCCCTTAGATTACATCCATTCCAATCAACGGTAAACAAACTAAATCAATTTCAAAGTCGCGACCAAACATAGACATAGGACAAACTAAATCAATTTCAGTTACTTATGAAACTATACCTCAAAAAAGCAACAATCGATGCTTAAAAATCTCATACTTTACTGTCAAGGCTATATGTTAAAATAGAAGTTAGCTGTTATATTGCAAAATATGAGCCAGATCTCCTAAATAATCTCAAAACTAACTGTCAAATTTGCCTAAGTTATGCAAGTTTCCCTAGAAAAAATAAACTACCTAAAGAGTGAATTAACCAAATGTAATCATAGTATTATCTTAGTTATACATAGTATCTTTATTTAGATTCAAAGTTGCAGTTTCTCAATATAATCGTATTCATAGGTTTGCTTTCCATTGTAATCTACTTATAGTTATAGCCTTGATCAACATTTGGTTTATGTTAGGTGTATTTGTCATTTAAATTTTTGGTTCCTCAAGATTAACCAACAAGTTCAGCTAACAGATTTCCTCTACAATCTATTGTATCTATGCTAACTTGATGTGTTTATCGTTAATGGCAACTTTTTTATTCAGTGAAGATGTCTTTTAAAGAGATAGATCTAATAAGAGGAGTATTTCTGGTCTTCGCCGATTTGAGTTTGAGGCATCACAGGTTTGAGATTACAATTTTATGGAGTATTGTATTTAAAAAGTCAAACTTCCGCTTCTTTTTTTATAATTGCATCAATCATTGTACCACTTCTTTGAACTCCAAAGTAATTCAGTCCTTTTATTTGATAATATCATGTGTGGAGTTTGCTCTGAAACATTTTTACTTGGTACATTTGAGGTTGTACATTTTGTTTAGTTCCATCATTGGTTGTTTGACATGCAAACTATAAAATCTAAATTGCAGCTAAGTTTTCTAATGTCATGTATCAGTCGAAAAGAGCCTGAGGTTACAATGCAACCAAGGAAAGACATGTGTTCAATGAAAAGCCTCATGCTGATAAACTTTCGTTGTGCTCACAGCGGCAGGTTGCTTGCGACGGCCACATCAATTGAAGGTTAATGGTACCTTTCTCTTATTTTCAGTGTATTTCTTTTTGTATTAATGAAAGCCATATTTTGATCAACCTATCTCCAGGGTTACTATCAGGTTAATTGAAAGTTCTAATTTGTTTAAACTTCTCCTTCACTCACATATATTTAAACTGATAAAAAGTGTTCCTAACCACCTATGGCTCGCAATGCATATTCATCTCCTCTCATGTACAATTATAGGCCAGGATAGGTTTATAAATATCTATAACTATTACTACTGCAGATCATGATTTATAGTTATCTACAACCATGCATGATCTCATCTTTAATTCACCATGATAATGGCGTGCCTTTTTATTTGCTGCTGTTCCTGCTTTTTTCTGTCATGATTTTGGAATTGTTTTTGCGGTTCTGTTTCTTTTCTTTGTAGGCGTTTTTGGTTGTTAGTTGGTGTTGTTGCCATTTTTTGGCCCCTCTGTACTTTTAATTTCTCCCACTTCTTTTTGGGATGGTTATTTAATAATATTTTCATGTTAAAAAATAAAAAAGATGTTGCACTCACCCGTCACTGGATTTTTCAGCAAGCCTAATTATGCATGTTTACCCTGCTAAGGATTAAAGATATTGAAGTTTTAATTAATGTTATTATTACATGTGTGATGTTGTAATGATATTTTAATTAAATTATATTTGGCGTTGTTTTAATTTACTATCCTTCATATGAAGTAGTACTCCTAAATTGTTAATATATTGTGCTCATTATTGACCCGTGCGAATTCAAATATTGGTGCTCCAGGTGATTGCATACTCCTGAATTTTTGAACACAATCACTTCATTTGGGCTTCCAAATCATATATTAAAATTGAAGATAGAGGTTCCAGTCATGCTATTGAGAAATGTGGACCAAACTTTAGGACTTTGTAATGGAACACGGTTGATAATTATAGGGATGGGAACATATGCTCTGGAAGCAAAAGTCATATCCGGGAGCAATATTTGGGATAAGGTCTTTATCCTAAGGTTATCATTAACCCCCTCTGATAAAAGAATTCCTTTAAGTTTTCAATGACGGCAGTTTTCCTTTGTTGTTTCATTTGCTATGACCATTAATAAAAGTCAGGATCAGTCACTTGGTAATATTGGCGTATATCTTCCCCAGTCGGTCTTTTCGCATGGGCAATTATACGTTGCAATGTCCAGGTTACCTAACTTCTAATGTAGTATACAAAGAAGTGTTTCAAAATGTCCGTTGATTATTGTTGTTGTTGTTAATTATCTATCATAATGACATTTGAATTGGGATCTCTTCTTGGTTGTCATATTTTGTTCTTTTTGTGTAAATTGATGAATGGCTTTTTCAGTATATTTATTGTGATCATCGTTCCCGTGTGAAGCAGTACTAAAGCATTCACGCAGGATTAATTCCTTTTAGTCTCTTTCAAAGTATAGAAAGAAAATCAAATCGTAGCAAATGCGAAGCTAGTTTCTAGCAGAACACATTTAGCTGCCATTTAGTTACGTAACGGATCAAACTTTAATTTCACTATTGTGTCAATAAGTACATTAGCATAGCATGTTACTATTAATCAAAGGGTTTTGTTAATATGAGCATTTTTTAAAAATTTAAAAATCAAAACAATTGATAATTTTTAGGTTTAATTACAGTTTTGGTCCCCAAATTTTTCAAAGTTATAATTTTGGCCCCTTAAAAAAAACAACTTTTTTCAGGTCCCCTAAGTTTATTTTCTGTTGCAATTTTGACCCGCACGCCAATTTTGACCCAGTCAACAGACGAGTGGGTGCCACGTGTGTAATTATTTTATTTTATTTTTATTTTTTGTTTGTTTTTTTATTTTTTTAATTTAAAAAAAAATTGTAATTAAAAAAAATTGTTTTTTTAATTACAAAAATAAAAAATAATATTTTTTTTTGTTTTTTAATTACAAAAAATAAACTTTTTTTTATTAAAAATAAAAAAATTAATTACAATTTTTTTTATTAGAAAAATTAAAAATACAATTATTTACTTTTTAGTTTTTTAATTACAAAATAATAAAAAATACAAAAAAAAATTAAAACATTATACACGTGGCGTCCACGTCAGCGTTGACTGAGTCAAAATTGGGCTAGGGGGCCAAAATAGCAACAGGAAGTAAACTAGGGGGCCTGAAAAGAGTTGTTTTTTTAGGGGGCCAAAATCACAACTTTGAGAAACTTAGGGGATCAAAAGTGTAATTAAGCCTTTTAAATGAAAAAAAAAATAAAGTTGTTTTATGATGTTTCAATGTGTTGAATAAACGTCTTAAAAATAATTTTTACTTTAAACTTTTGATCTATTTCCCTTAAACAATTATTCCCTTTTATTATAAGGAAAAAAAACCAAGACAATCATTAGTTTCTTTTAAAAAGTTAAATTAACCCACTTAAATTGACATCGAAAAGATTCGAAACCTTGAAGAGAAACACATTCTCAAATTTTAAGCCAACACCACCAAACTAACCAGGTGGATTCCAGACAAATCATTAGTTATTGTAAGTTTTTTAATGCCTTTACAAATACACGTTCATAGAAATTTGTAAAGAATTAAATACGTTTATTAATATTAAAAAGAAAAATATTAAATAATGATTAAAAGTTTTTTTTAAAAGAATCATATATTTAAAGCTGTAAATTTTTCTTATAAATAGAATCAGAATAAAGACCAAAGGGAGACTATCTTTTTTTGAATATAAAATTTAAAATAACTTGAGATTGAATTTATAAACGATTTCGTTAGTGAAAAGTGCCTCAACATTTTGTCTTATAAAAAGTGTTTTGTTTAGGTTGAATGTGGTTCTTTAGAAAATAATTTGTTGTGTCTGTTAAATGGTAAAATGAATATTATTTACCAACACATTTTTATTAGTTTGTGATAAATGGAGTAATCAAGTGGACCAAGAGTCAGTAAATTATAATATATAATTAGTGGAAAGTAAAATGAGTTCTACGTTCATATTATACGGTAAAAATAATTTCAAGATTGAGAAAAATGATAAATGAGAAACCAAAGAGTAGATCAAGCAACACAAAATTGGACCTACCTTTTTATGTCCAACAAAGGTCTTTCAAAAATTTTGGTTCTTAAAAATCACTTCCCTTCACATTTATTTATTTGGAAAAACATTGTTCAATAATATAGTTTAAATACATCAATTGTTCAATGGGTCTAAAAAAAGAAATGTGTTTATAATTAAGATTCAAGAATTTCTTTTAGTTGCAGATCATAGCAGTATTGGTTCATCATTTGAATGTGAAACGATGTTTTTTACGGTGCATATTTATAAAACCAAAATCCATAGGGTGTATGCGTAATTTTTTAAAAATTGGTGTGAGGTAAAAAATGGCTCTCCAAAATTTTTGTATTTAAATCAAACAATTGAGCTCAAATGGTTAGCGAGCTCCACCAAATGACGAATCATTCAAGAGAACTTGAGTTCAATTCCACAGTACAACGAATTATAGATTATAATAATTCATTCCCCTAGATAGAACATCAAGCTTAGTAGTGCATGAGAGAGAGAGAGGCGGTAACCCTAGTTTTTGTCGGGGAACACCGCGCTGGTACTCTTCGTCACCGGAAGTGAGGTACAAGGGGGGGGATAGGGAGCAGTGGTACGAGGTAAGTCGGCGACGTCGAAAAGCGTCTCGACAGGGTTACTTTGGTCAGGACAGGTAGTAGGGAATGGGATGACAACGAGGTTCTAGTAAGCAGTGGCAAGGACAGGTTAGGGATAGGAACGACATGGGTGCACATCGGTCTAGGGAAAGGATGCAGTACAAAGATTTTTCTCCAGCAAGCTTCACGCGATCACTTTCTCCACATCATGGACAATCGCGTTCTCCAGACAGGATGTCGTTGGGTCTGCTGATGACAAGTCATCTTACGTTATTCTTAGCATGTTTTTAGTCTATTTTAGTAGGTTTTACAAGCAAACCAGAGGAGTATTACATCAATTGCCTGTGATTTTGGGACATTTGTAATGTTTTCTATATTTGAGTTTGTAATTCTATTCTTTCCAAAACAAAGAAATTTTAGGGGGTTCTTGAAGTAAAAACACGAAGAAATCAAGCAAATCAAGACCTCATAAGATTATTGGGCTTTGGGAAGATGAAGAATGAAGATTCAAGAGGTCTCAGAAGACTTTACTTAGGGAAGAAGTTAGTTCCCAATGTCCAAGACAGCTTAACAACGAAGAAAACACCTCAACAGGCGAAAATTTCAGGAAGACGGTAAAGTAACACAATAAAGCGCTTGGAGCATGGGAAAAGGATCATGGGAAAAGCTTCTGGCGCATGAAAAGCTAAAGCCTAAAGCACAAGGCGCATGCTGTGGGGCGCCTAGTGCATGAAATCCCTAGGTAAATGCACCAGGTGCATGGATCTTTGCGCAGGGCGCATTGTTGGGAAAAGTCACTTTTTGCGACATTTTTTCCCTGGGAAGCCCGTGATTTTAGCCCAGGTTAGGTGGAAACTTTCCCTATAACTACCAGTCTTCCTCATTCATAATTTCTCGTTCAGAACTGGAGCAGTTCAAGATGAATGTTATTCTAGGAGCCAAGGAGGATATCTATCTTCTCCTATATTTTCTAGGGTATGTTTTTGTCTTTTTGTATTTTTGTCTTAGTTATCATGTGTAACTAGATATCTATAGATTAGGTTGTGACATGGGTTAACATTGTTACTACTATTTGGAAGCTTATAGCTTGATATTTATTTCCTTATACTAGTAACTATCTCTCTGGGAAATAAGTGATTAGTAAAGTAGTGAAAGATATCGAAAGAGAGTTGACCCCAGTAGTAAGTACTTAGGAGGTGACATTACTAATATTGAGTAAAATCTGCTGAACCTGGGTTGTATCTAGTTTAGTAATTAGGGAAACATGCACCGAGGAGAATAAACCTAATATTTTTTGTATTAAAGTTGTTTGTAATCACTATTGTTTTTACTCCCTCCGTCCTTGTATGTAACCATCTTTTGCATTTTTTACATTTCTTAAGAAAAGTTGTTAGTGCAATTAATGTGTCTATTTTGTGTGTTAATATTAACAAATTGTTCTTTGTTTGTCTGTATATTATAAATTTGACTTTTATATTTCAATACAAGTTACTAGTATTAATTAGGGGTATGTTTAGGAAAAAAATAATAAATGCATCTGGTAATTTGAAAAAAGTGTAATATTTAATATTTAAATGATGTTAGCCATGCTTAGTTAAATAAAACCATAAGTACCCAAGAGTGCTTAGATGAGATGGAACGGGTCTCTTCTAACTTAATCAAGGTTCTGAGTTCGAATCCAGCCTTAGGCATGCAGCAACGCGTGGAGGATACCCGGTTTACAAAAAAAAAAAATATAACTTTTCTACGTAAGAGACACTTAAAAGAAAACGAAGAAAGTAGCTATCATACAAGAAGAGGAATGTTATGGTCAATCACTCTAACACTCTCCCATAAACACTCTCCCCTACCATGTGTCCACTGTTTTAACAATTTACTACTTGTTAACCAGCTTTTAAAACCGAAAAAACTTTAATATTTTTTTTATTGTTGTTATTATGATGGCAACTCAAAGGTCATCTGTGAAAACCGTTCACCGCCGTTTTAACAAGTTCTCTTCATGTTCTTTTCTCCTGTATAACAAATCAAACAACACCACAAGTAGAGAATCATCATAAAAAAAAAATCACAAATATTATTCTTTCCCCAACAAATCGTAATGATAAAAATCATTAGAGTAAATTACACTCCCCTCCCCTTAAAGATGCTTGAATTACACTCCCCTCTCCTCTTATGTTAAAATATACATTCCCCTCCCCTCTTATTCAAAACATATTAGAAAAAAATTCATTCCCCTCCCCTAAGAAAAGCTTGAATTACATTCCCCTCCCCTCTTATGTTAAAATCTACACTTTACTCCCTCAATATATTTTTTTTTATTTTTAATAATCTAGCAAAAAAATAATAATCTAAAACACTTCGAAAAAAACAGTATTGCAAGTCTATTTTAACATAATAAAAAATTGAATACATATTTTTTTGCTATTTTTTATTCACAATTTCATTAACATGTAGTTTTAAACCCTATTATAAAATATGAAACAAGCCAAAATAAAATTAAAATATGTGAAAAATTACTAACGACAATAAACCATGGTTATTTAAAAGTTAATTTTAAACTCTAAATTATAAAATCAATAGCAGAATATTTAAATTTAATTATCATTAACATTTAAATTATAAAGAAATGAATTATTTTTTTCTTAAAGGGTGGTTTAAAATTAATATATATCATAAAAATATTTATTTATGTTAAAATAGATTAAAGTGTAGTGCATATTTAATTATCAAGGGAGGGGGTTGTAATTCAAGCATCTTATAAGGGAGGGGAGTGTAAATTTTATTTTTTAAAGGAGGAAATTGTATATTTTAACATAAGAGGGGAGGAGAGTGTATTTCAAGCATCTTTGAGGGGAGGGGAGTGTAATTTACTCAAATCATTAATTCATTGTTGTATTGATTATATTGATCAGTAAGAAGCATTACAAAGCCTGATTCCACAACCATCACTGTTCTTCATCCTTTCATCTCATGCTTAATTTTCTTGCTGCAAAACATAGTGTTTACATTTTAATTAACAGCCTAAGAGGCGTTAGGCAATAACCCACAGGATCTGACCTGCAGTGGTGGTCAATCGGAATGTTTAAAGTATAGTGTGTGAGCAAGTGTCCCTAACATTCCTCGTACAAGAATGTGCGGTTGAGAAAATGTTGCCAACCATTAAATAAGGCACGCAGTACAAAACTTGAAAGGGGGCTATAAAGGCATTGACGTAATTCAATTCTTTCTATTGTCTCTTTCAAGCATTAATAGTTCTATAGTCTCTTTAGTAAAACAAAAAATGTAAATAATAATAATTCTATCTCTTTCGAGCATTAATAATGCAATGTCTTAATGTGGATGTTAAGGTAATTGAACAAACTTTCTGCCTTACTTGGTACCGTTATTTAATACGTATAGTTACTGCGACTAATAACTTCCACCCGATGCATTCGAGAGAGAATACAAACGAGTACACAGGTGCCATTGCCATTTGCCGCCAATTATTAAATGTATATCAACAAACTTTTGGTTTTGTTCATAAAATTTCATATAGGATGTTGGAGTTAACATGCTCTTCATTTGTTAAAATAAATGGAGTATATAATTTGGAGAGAGGTGGACACAAAAAAAAGATAGTAGGTATTTTAATTAATTGGGCTCTATCATCATTAAATACTTTATACTTTTTTCAAGATTTTTTTGTCTTTATCTCTCAAAATGAAGGAAACTGATATAATTGTAAATGGAGAGAATCTTGACTCAGTATTTTGATGCTTAGAATATGTAGAGTACTCCCGAGTAAAGGTCACTTCATTTACCAAAATAAATGGAGGATACTATTTGGAGAGAGATAAACAAAAAAAAAAGAATAATGATAGGTTGACACTCTAATTGTGTACACTCTTTGTACCACTTTGGTAAATTTAAGTTAACCAAATATATGGTCTGTATGACCACATTTTTTCAGTTGTGTGACCACTATTTTCTAGAATTTAAAAGTTGAAAAATGCGGTCACAATTTAAAATGCTCGTGACCACTATTTTTCTAATTAGTTAACCAAATAAATCTGAAAAAATAGTGGTCACGCAACTAAAAAAATGTGGTCACACAGACCATATATTTGGTTAACTTAAATTTTTCAGAGTGGTATAAAGGATGTAAGCATTTAGAGTGTCAACCTATCATTGCTAAAAAAATATGAGTAAATTACACTTCCCTCCACTCAAAGATGCTTGAATTACACTCCCTTCCCCTCTTATGTTAAAATATAGAGTAAATTACACTCCTCTCCCCTAAGAGAAGCTTGAATTACACTCCCCTCCCCTCTTACGTGAAAATATACATTCCCCTCCCTTAAAAAGTAAAATTTGTACTCCCCTCCCCTATGAGATGCTTGAATTACAACCCCCTCCCTTAATAATTAAAAATGCACTACACTTTAATCTATTTAGACATAAATAAATATTTTTATAATATGTAATAATTTTGAATCACTATTTAAAAATAAATAAATTTGTTTCTTTATAGTTTAAATGTCAATGATAATTAAATTTAAATATTTTATTATTAATTTTATAATTTAGAGTATAAAATTAACTTTTAAATAATCATACTTAATCGACTTTTGTAATTTTTCACATATTTTAATTTTATCCGGGGTTGTTTCATATTTTATCATAGGGTTTTAAACCATATGTTAATGAAATTGCGAATAAAAAATAGCGAAAAATATGTATTCAAAATTTGATTATATTAAAATGAACCTGCAATACTATTTTTCTTTGAAGTGTGTTTGATTATTATTTTTTTGCTAGATTATTAGCAATAAAAAAATATTGAGGGATTAAAGCGTAGATTTTAACATAAGAGGGGAGAGGAATGTAATTCAAGCTTCTCTCAAGGGATAGGAGTGAAATATTTTCTAATATGTTTTGAATAAGAGGGGAGGGAAGTGTATATTTTAACATAAGAGGGGAGGGGAGTGTAATTCAAGCATCTTTGAGGGGAGGGGAGGGTAATTTACTCTAAAATATACATTTCCCTCGCTTGAAAAGTAAAATCTACACACCCCTCCCCTATAAGATGATTGAATTACAACCCTCACCCTTAATAATTAAATATGCACTACACTTTAATCTATATTAACATAAATAAATATTTTTTATGATATTCCTCAATTTTTTTGTGATATATACTAATTTTGAACCACCATTTAAGAAAAATAAATTCATTTCTTTATAATTTAAATGTCAATGATGATTAAATTTAAATATTTTGCTATTAAGTTTATAATTTATAGTATAAAATTAACTATTAAATAACCGTACTTTATTGCCTTTAGTAATTTTCACATATTTTATTTTTATTTTTGGTTGTTTCATATTTTATAATATCACTATATGTTAATGAAATTGTGAATAAAAAATAGCAAAAAATATATATTCAAATTTTGATTATATTAAAATAGTCCCGCAGTACTACTTTTTTCCGAAGTGTGTTAGATTATTATATTTTTGATAAATTATTAAAAATAAAATAAAATATTGAGGGATTAAAGTGTAGATTTTAACATTAGAGGGGAGGGGAATGTAATTCAAGATTCTCTTAGGGGAGGGGAGTGAAATGTTTTCTAATATGTTTTGAATAAGAGGGGAGAAGAGTGTATATTTTAACATAAGAGAGGAGGGAAGTGTAATTCAAGCATCTTTGAGGGGAGGAGAGTGTAATTTACTCAAAAAATATGGTAAATGCTTCAACTAAATGGATCCCACGTGCATTAACTATTTTATACCCTTTTCAAGATATTTTGTATCTTTATCTCACCAAATGAAGAAAATGGAGAGGATTATAAATGGAGAGGATCCTAACCGAGTACTCCCTCCATCCCTTTTCATATGTGTAGTTTACAAAAAAGTTTTGTATTTAAATATAAGATTATTTAAATGTAATGATTACTCTTTTTCCAAATATACCATTTATTAATACTACCAATTTGGCTTGATATATGAAAAGTTAATGTTAAATATATATTTAATTAAGGATAATCTAATAATAGTCACATATATTTGAGACAACTTTATTATTTGAACAACTTTTTTTAATACCTGTTATTTTTGTAAACTACTCCTATAATAAGGGACTGCATGAGTTATAAGGACCACATGAGTAATACTCCTTTGTGTATAAATATACGGTTAATAATGTTTTACTCCCTGTAATATAGGTCATTTTCAAGTTTACCCTCTGTAAAATATTTTTTTGGGTTTTCATCCTTGTAAAAAAAATTGTTTCAAAATACCCTCTAATAGACCATTCAAAATACCCCCCTAATATTTATTTGGTTTTTGAATGGCCTATTAGGGGGTATTTTGAAACAAAACAAAAAATTACAAGGACAAAAACCAAAAAAATTATTTTACAGGAGGTAAACCCAAAAATTACCTATATTACAGGGGATAAAGCACTATTAACCCATAAATATATTCAATGTTAATTTTTTTATAAAAAGATAAATTGGTATTATTATTGAATGATATATACTTGAAAAAAGAATAATAAATACATATATATTTTTTTTAAAGAAAAATGCATTTAAAAATTTATAGTGTCATATATTTAGGGCAAAATATGTTTTTGTTTTGGCTTAAATATGCATTTCATCCCTGTAATTAGGGGTCGTTTGAAATTTCATCCCTGAGCTTGCTAATCCTCCCATTTTGCCCTTGCAAATATTAATCATTTGACTTTTGGTCCTAATTAAGTTTTTTTGCTGAGGTGGACTGTCATTAGCGACGTGGTGCCCATGAGGCAAGTGATGATTGGGCGAGGTGGTTGGCTTAAATAGATCTTTCGTCCCTGCAAATATAGGTCATTTGAATTTTCGTCCCTGAAATTACTAATCAGATGTAATTAGGACCACTTTTCAAATGATTAATAATTGCAGGGGCAAAATGGGAGGATTAGTAAGCTCAGGGATGAAATTTCAAACGACCCCTAATTACAGGGATGAAATGCATATTTAAGCCTTTTGTTTTATATGATATTTCAGCTAGAGACGAAGATGGAAGTAAAATTACATGACATAAAAAGCGTTAACAAAACATTTTATCACTTTTGATAACATTGCTTCTCTTTCTTCTATAATATCTTTAATAACTGATTATCTCATTATATATATATATATATATATATATATATATATATATATATATATATATAGGGTTTTGCTAGAAGACACCTATTATGAAGGTGTCTTTTAGCAAGTTATTCTATAGGCATTTGTTAAAAGACACCAACTAATTTTTATGAAGGTGTCTTTTAACAAAGTTATAACTAAAAAGTGGAAATCACACCTTGAGGTGTGGCTTGCTAAAAGACACCTTCATGGGTGGCTTCTAGCAAGACCCTATATATATATATATATATATATATATATATATATATATATATATATATATTAAATAATTAAGAGTGTTATTGGTAAATCAATAGTTAATGTTACATTATATTTATTAGAGCAAGAGGGTCGATTCAATATGTTTACGTAATTTTTTTAAAACGTTATATTTATTTATAAGGTCAAAAACAGGGTCGACTCAATATGTTTAGAGGTTTAAAACAAAGTTAATATAAAATATATGATATACTTATGCTAAATTATCATTTTGCACGTTTAGTATGACCAAATATGTTGGGGGCCTAACTTATCCATACAAAACTGACTTGTAAGGTGAGAAGTGTCTCCTCTTTATTAACTCTCATCAAGAGTCCAATCTAACTGATGTGGGACTAAATCCACCCTCACAAGGCCAACACAAGGCAAGCCAACACTAGACAACCAGGGGCAAATCAAAGTTAAGGTGGGATTACAAACACACCCCCTCACGCTCAGACGCAATGAAGATGAAGTGTGGCAATGTGAAATCTCAACTGTAAATCTTGGATAGGCTCTGATACCATGTTAAAAATTGGGTCCTAACTCATCCTTTCAAAACCGACTAACTAGGTCTAGGTCGCACTTAAGCCGAGATTACCAACACACCCATGCTCGCTCAGGGAGGGGTTTCCAACAAAATGTATCGAGAGCTATAGATTGAGCTATATGCCTCTTGGGTCGACACAATTCAAAATGATTATTTTAATTTAAAAAGAAATTTATTCTATTCAAATTTTCTTTTTGAAAATGTCAATTTTTTTAGTAGTCTTGAGATCTTTAAATTGAATTATTATGTGGACAAATATACAAAAAGAAATTCAACATTTTATATTTAGGACTTTTCAATTTTTGTCTTAAGACATAAGAGCACATGTTAAGAATCCAAAAATTAAATAGGAAATTAATTAAAAAGAAAATATTGCTTTGGAAATTTGTGTTTTTTTTTTTTTAAGGAATCAATATTTAAAAAGTTAAATGCACGATTTTTAAAATGAATATTTTTATGTCTATCTCCTGAATATGTGCCAGTATAGCACATGTTAACATTTACTTTATATTCATATAGTATTTAAACTTAAATTGAAGAAGAAAAAAATTTGAGGGTGGGGGACCATAACATCCTTGCCCCTCAATGTCTTCGCCTGAGTAGTAAAACTATGAAGGACGTATCAAAGTGTTGCAACCATGTGAGGAGTAACTAAGACATGCAATTCAGGAAAGTTGACATCAATCAATGACATTAATGCATTGTAATCGAAAAATTGTGAATAGTTTACTGAACACCTAACACAAATTAGCTACATTAGTAAAGTTTGAAAGGAGTAAAATGAGTTTGTGGATACCAGTTGTAGATTTATATGCCTAATTTTCACTAGTTATTGGTTAAATTTTCCAATTTCTTCATAGTCATCTTAGATCTCACTTAAAAAATATTCAAAACAAAAACTTCATTTTGCGATAAAATGAGAAGAAGAATCGATGAAGATTCCTTAGAGGAATAAAATTAAAGAGTCAAAAAACACGTTGCAAATATTATAAAAAATTAGTAGTAAATTAGCATTCAATACGAGCAAAAGAATAAAAGAAACATAACGTAAGAAAACACAAAAAATATACAATGAGAGACTCTATAATTTTTTGTACTAAGGGAAGGAGGGAGTAAATTTTTATCGATAATGGTTGGTTTATTTAAGCAATCGAGAAAGAAGAGGGAAATGAAATGAAAATAAAGCCCTAATAACTAGATTATTGCATTTAAAACAATTTATAGCAAATATATAAAATTAATTTGAATTAATTGATATTATTGCACTTAAAAAAATATTGTTTGTTATTTCTTTTAATTTATTCCATTCAAATCTATATATAATAGACAAATCTTACATCACAAAATCTAAAATTAAAATAGTTTTTTCCACCCATTAATTCTGTATATACTTTGAATATAATAAAATCTTGGAACTAGAGCCTGGGCAGGTCATGGATGCCACTACTATAAAAGGGTGACACTAATGTTAAATAACCAACTCTCATTCCATCTCTCCATCTTAAGTATTGCATAAAAACGAATTCTTTCACATAGAACGATTTAAGAAATATGGAATACTTAAGTTCTCTGATGACTTTGTTTTTTCTTTTTGCTATTGTGGTGTTTTATGTAACCAATGGAGAACCTGTAGTTCCAGCACTTTTCATATTCGGAGACTCAATTGTGGATGTCGGAAACAACAACAACCTACTCACAGCTGTTAAAGGAAACTTCTTTCCATACGGAAGAGACTTTGTGACTCACAATCCAACTGGAAGAATGTCCAATGGAAAGCTTGCTGTAGACTATGCTTGTGATTTTTCTTCCCCCTCAAAATCTAAATTTTTAATTTATTTTATTCCAAAATAAATATTTGCAGTCGACTTTAAATTGTTAGTCTATTACATGCTTGTAAGATTGATAGTTTAGCAGTCTCCAGGCGACTGCACTATAAAGTTTGCTATAAGTGTCCAACTTTTTTTGTCTAGTACTTGATTTTTTTTTTTTACAAGAACTACTATTTGATCTACATATGTTAATTTATTGCAGCCGAATTTGCTGGATTTACATCTTATCAACCAGCTTACCTAAACTTAAATACCAAAGGAAGCAACATCTTGAATGGTGCCAACTTTGCCTCATCTGGTTCTGGTTACCATTATTCCACATCAAAACTATATGTAAATAAACAATTCATCTCTCTCTCTCTCTCTCTATATATATATATATATATATATATATTGTGTATTGCATGAAATTAATATATTAATTAGCAATTCTTGTTATTTATAGGGAAAAACATTTTGTTGTGTGTGTGTTTCATGTGTGTAGAATGTAGTTTCATTAATGAATCAACTAGAACATTACAAGGATTGCCAGCAGGAATTGGTGAAGGTAGTAGGGAAAGAAAGTGCAACATCAATTATTTCTGGTGCAGCATATCTTCTTGTTGCTGGGTCTGGTGATTTTGCACAGAATTATTACATAAATCCATTGCTCAAGAGCCTCCATACACCTTACCAATTCTCAGACATTCTTATACAAGAGTACTCTAAGTTTATTCAGGCATGCCCTTCTCAACCTTGTATCTTGCCTTAGAAAATATTTAAATTATGATTAGTTAGAAGGGGATGTAATCAGAAAGAGATATTATTTTAAACCTAACTTTTGGGAGGGGAGACTTCAAATCTCTCTCAGGCTAATTATTGATATCCTCTAGGTATATATGAATTTGGAGAGAAGATAATATGTTATTAATCGTGGATAATAACAGTTTATTTAAATTATGCAATGCAACAATGTTACAACAACACTATTTAACAAAATCTTGTACTAAATTGAATATCTTGGAACAACGACAATTTGTTCAAATTATACAATGTTATAGGGCTACTAATTTATAGTAGTGGATATATATATATATATATATATATATATATATATATATATATATATATATAGACACACACATATACATACACACATATAATCTTATTTTATTTTAATTTTTTTTTTTGCATGCATGTGACAGAATTTATATGCACTAGGAGCGAGGAAGATTGGTGTAACAACGCTACCTCCAATAGGTTGTATGCCTGTATTCATCACTATGTTTGGATATCCTACAAACAAATGTGTTGAAACAGTAAACGCTGTAGCTATAGACTTCAACAAAAAATTTAACTTCGCTACAGAAAACCTGATAAAAAAGCTGCCTGACGCCAAACTGGTCATTCTTGACATCTACCAACCTCTCTATGATCTTATTATCAAACCTTCTGATTATGGTACATAACTGTATTATGCTAAATCTATTAAGTCATATTATTTATTGCTTATAAACAACATAGTTTGTTAATTTCTATGTGTGAAATTAATACATGCAGGATTGTTTGAAGCGAGGAAGAGTTGTTGTGGGACAGGCTTGCTAGAGGTTGCTATATTATGTAATAAATGGAGCATAGGAACATGTGTTGATGCATCGAAATATGTATTCTGGGATAGTTTTCATACCACAGAAGCTACAAATAAGATTTTGATGGATCATTTGATTCCTGCTGCAACCTCCCTTTTAAATTCTAACCAAACAGTTCACTAGAAGTCATTTTGTACAAAACAGGCTAGGAATGTTTAGCTTTAGGTTTGTTAACTGAAAAGGAGGTTTTGGTCTAGTCTCCCTCCTTTTTCGGCTCTTGTTTGTTTGCTTTTCTTTTCTTAATATATTTGGGGAAATGTATCTCTGTGATGCACTATCTTTTTGGTTAAAAAAATATTCTAACCAGACAGTTCATTAGTCAATACTTTTCATTAATGTACTCTGGTATGATTGAAATTTTTTGGTTTAAAAAATATATTATAGAAATACTTGTATTTATCAATTGGAAAGTCTCTCCATTAGATAATTTGGTTTTCTAGAATTATCTACGCATTATTTTAAAATAGTATCGATTCTTATGTTAGTTATGCAATTCAGGTCTTTCTTCTTTATGCTCAATAACTTGAGTCATCCTTGAATTTTTTAATAAAGTTATGAATAACTTTACCTAATTATAGAAAACTATAGAAATACCATTTAGTTTAAAAAACCTAAGAAAAGAAAAACATTTGGTTGAAAAACCAATGAACTTTGTACTAATTTTGTTGTGAATTAAAAAAACTTAAATTGAATAATTTAAAAAATATAATAACAGAGTATGTTCCTAAATATAGCAAGGATATCAAGTTACCTCAAATTCTATGCTTCTTGTATATTCTAAGTAGTTCAATACCAAATATTTAAATAGAAATCAATGACATAACTAATTTATTACTCTAAAAATAAAATAAGAAGATTGAAAGTCAACATAAATTTGCAAAGACAGTGACCTTGACATAACGTATTTTTTTATCATTCAAATAGTAAATGACACGGTTCATTCATTTTTATATGCTTATATACACGAAAACAAGTTTTTGTGTCCCGATATCATAAAGTTTTGAAAATTCATAAGTATTTTAAAATACCAACATTAGTGTAGTATTTTATACTATTTATTTTATATGCAGAAAATCTGTTAAATTCTTGCATCGCATCTGCTCCAAATTTTATGTGTTTATCCGCGAAAATAAATTTGTATAAAGTTGATATGATAAATTTTTTATGGGTTTAGTTAATGAGTGCCCTTAGGGCACTTTTTAAGGTTTCCCGATTAAAAAATTATTCCTTAAAAAAGTTTAACATTTCAATTTCCCATTTTTTATATCCAAATCGGACCATTAATATTACTTTTTTGAACATTTATAGCCATGGTGACTAGTTCATTCACGGTGTCATGGAAATTGGAAATAATGTAACGGCCCAAGGCTAACTTCTTCCATAGAAGGATATTAGTCAAATGACTTACTTACTTAAGAACATCACTGGAATTGTAAAAGACGAACAAAAAAGCTATGATAAATAGAGGAAACATGTTCTCTAACATAATCAATACCTTCATTTTGGCATGTAGGTGATGAAAGAAATCATCAAAGTAGATCCCCGAACATAAGCAAATACAGGGTTGGCGGTGTAGACAAAGGGACTACCAATTTCAGCGTAAGGATGGTGATTTATGATGGCTGACACATTAAACAATATGAGACCAAACAACTCCAAAAACTAAAAAGTTTCTGCAACCATAGGCATGTCGACCCTAACAGAATACCTAAATATCTCGACAAAATCTATTAAGTCGAAAAAATCACACATCGTCTTATTTCCATCTTTGACTTTGTGGAGCGAACTAAAATACTCGTGAGGTGTGAGGGACGTAAGAAGAAACATGTAACACCCCAAATTTTATTTATTTAATTTAATAAAGTAAAATAAACAGCGTCTTAATCATTGTTGTGGCGAAGAGACATTTCACTTGAAAATAATATGTCGTTGTTGAGATAAATAGAGTTTTGGTGGTTATTAATATTTTATGTGAATTAAAATAACGAGGAGATGAATAAAATAATAAATAATAGAGATGGTGTAACACCCCGATGGTGGAACACACAAAGAGCAAATTGAGAGAGGAGGCAAGAGGGGATCTATGGTTGTGAAGAGAAGAACTAAAGGAGGCTAGAAGAGAAGATTGAAGAGAGACTCATCCATATGCGAGGCTAGCTTTAGTGATTTTTGAGGTTATTGGGGAGTCTCTATTCACATATGAGTTATATGAGCAAATGGGTAGTAAAGGGTTTATATAATTCTTCCTTATTTTCATGATCTTATGATGAATTGATGTTAAATTCGTGCTCTAATTGTTGTTGTGATTTTGGCTATGTTCATATCTTTGAATTCATGATGTTGATATGCTAAATTCATGATCCAATTGTGGTTATGTTGTGTTTTTGAGTTTTATGTTGAAGTGAGTAAAAATCATGAAATTTGATGCATAATTGATTTTTTTTTTCATGTGTTCTAAGTGCTCAATCAAAGTGTAACGACCTTGGGAAATGTTTTCTACCACTTTGGGTTCAATGGGGATCGAAAAAGGGGATTTTTGAAATTTTTTGGGGTAATCCTGAGGGCCAAATCTGGTTATTGTAGCAGTCGTAGCACTGCACTGCAACTAGGGTGCATGGCGCCCTGCTTACAACTCAGTGTCAGGATAGCTTATGCTGTTATGCGCGTCTTGGTGCTTAGGGGCGCATTCTTGGGCATTCCTTTGACACTGTTTTGCTTCTATATTGATGATTTATTGATGAGTAATGAGTTCTTGCAACGAATGGATTATATTGAGTTACTTTGAGGTAAAATTTTGATTGGTTATGAAACTTGAAAATGAACTTAATTTGTTAGATTGAACTAGTACAACAAGATGAATATACTTTGGAAGGTTTGTGATTGATGATAGTGATTGAAATTAGTAAGATAATGAATATATGAATAATGTATATGGTTAATAAGTATGTATGAACATGTAAACTTGACAAATGTGAATATTAGAAATTAGATGATGAATTGAATTGGGAAATTAGTAAATGATGGGCTAAGATGTCTATTTAATGATGCACATTTAAAGATGTGACTATGATTTATAGTTGTAAGATGTGAAAATTGGAAATGTGTGTGTAAAGTTGTGATATATGAAGATGTGTCGATATAAAGATGTGTGGATATGAAGATGTGATACGAAGATACTCTGGATAAATATGTGATGATATGACGATGTGGTGATATGATGATGGGTTATCCAATGATGTGTAATTGTAGAGTCATATGAAGACATGCATTGTTATGTCCTTACTTGATGTTCATGCATTCATGGTCAGTCCGATTTGACGATGTGATTTGACGATGGAGGATTAATCACTAACATAACTATGATATCCAAAAACTAGCACCACATGCATATAGAGTCGAGTTAGGTACATTGCATGCATAAGTGCAAGTATGTTTCAAGATGAGAAATTTGACAATGTGTTATATGAAGATGTGAATATTTGAAGATGTGATATTCAATGACATGCTTCTATTATTGTTATGTGTGAATGATGTATACTTTGCTAAATGTCAACTTGACGTTCTTAATTGTTATTGATGTTTGCATATTATTATAAGATGTTTATTGAGACCCATTGCCTTATTACATGAATGTATATGCTTAAATATTAATATTGTCTGATTTTGATGAATATATGTTTAAGTGTAAATGATGTGTTCTTTATATGGAAATTATACATGTGTTTATGTAATTCTTATGTTGAATATATTCTCACCACGATTGCGGATTGGACGCCTATACCCTTGTTTGGTGTAGATTTGCAGAAAGAGGAAGCTTAGTTGTAATGAGTTTTGGAGAATGGTGTTAGAGCCTTCTCGCTTTGTTTATTGCTTTGGGAGTTTTATGGAGTCGATGATCTGATCCATAACACTAAGGATTGGGGATTTATCGTTATTTTCAGACTTTGTTTTAAAATTTTGTTAAATTCATTTTTTATATTGAAACATTGATGAGATGTGTAATTCAAAGTATTTGAAAACTATTTCGCTGCGACGTTTTTTATTTGAATGAAGTACTTATGAATTGATGAAGATGTGTGACACCATTGAGTGCTTTATTAATTATTGAATTTCTATTAGAAAATAATATGTGGAATTTAGGATGTTACAAATGGGAGGTGAAAACTAGAAGTAGTAAAATAAGTGGGGGAGGAGAGAGTAAATTGTTATAAGTGGAGGGGGGAATAATAATAATAATAATAATAATAATAATAATAATAATAATAATAACAACAACAACAACAACTAGTAACCTAGTTTGATTGGTCTAAATAGAGGAATAGAAAAATCAGAAAAACATTGTTGAACGTTGAGAAACCAGAGAAAGGACGAGAGGAAAGGAGACTAACCTTAGCTAACGAGGATTGAACCCAGGTAAGGTGGGGAAAACCTTCATCTTAGGGTATCTTATTTTCTGAGTTAGTATTGTAATTATATAAATCATGGTGAATGATCGGTGATGAGTTATTGTTGTTGAGAGTTATTAGTGTTGTAGAAGATTGAAATTGTGAAGCCAAAATAAGGGAAATTTAATAAGGATTTTAATCATGTGAGAAGCAATGTAATTAGGTATATTTAGTGGAAATTGGAATTTGGGTGATAGGATATCCTTAGGGTATTGTTTGGGGACGAATTGGGGGAGTTTATGGTCGAAAGTGGAGGTTGGAGATGTCCCTCAAAGTGAAATCGCATAAAAACTGCAATTCTTGTAACCTGTCAGATTCGCACGGTCGCCAGCTACATGGCATGACCCATGTGCAAGTCTATGCCTAAAACTTGTTTTTGTGTTGTTATATGAGTGCACGCCCGTGCACCTTCCCAGACAAAGAAAACCCTACTTTTCTTCCTTAAATGAGTTCCTAAAGTGAAGGTTAGAGTCTGAAAGCAAATTACCTAAGTGAGAGCAGTGTGTTTTGATATTTTAGAAGTGATCCCTTAGAACAATGATGAGTCTAAAGCTTTAATTGGTTAAAGGAGTGAAAGAGGGTTATAAGAAGAGATATAAAGTGATGGTTTAGGATAGTTGATGATCATAAAGGTAAAGTCCTTAGAGTAGTAATGAGCCTAAGGTAGACGTTCAATAAAATAATAAAATATTAAAGTAAACGAAGAATAAGGTGTGCCCATTAAGATAAATGACAAAGTGAATAAGAAATGCAATTGTGAGTATATGTCTTAATTATGATGTTGAATCTTGACGAGTTGTTTGCTATATATATATATATATATATATATATATATATATATATATATATATATATATATAGGGAATATATACTATGAGAATGACATTCTTATATGAGAATGGTGAGAATGATTATCAACCATTAGATCGAAAATAAATGGTTGAAATTTAAAAGTCACATATGTACCTTACCTTATTGCATCAATTCTCATTGATACTGTATCTTTGCCCTCCATCAGTGCTCATTACCCGCGCTTCTTTCTTCTCAATACTATAAAACGGTTTTTGATACTGTATCTTTGCCCTCCATCGGCGACTCTCATTTCCGGCTGTCCTCTTGCCATCTCCTTCTTCTCGTTTCCATTTAAAGGTGTGCCTCGACCCTATTTCTTTAAATTAAATATTAGACTGTTACTTTGTTAATTGTTGGGCATATATTACCATAGTTGTTAATTTTATGAATAAATTTGTTTCATCTACGATATTGTTAATTTTCTCTTATCATATATTTAATCGATTGCAATGTTTCTGTCTTAGCCAAAACTGCAAAACCCGTGAACTAGGATGAACTGATTTACGTAACCTAGAAATTCTTACAATCATGGCAATATGAGATGATGATTAATAGAAGACAAATTTGGACACGTGATTGTAATTATCTCAAATAGTAATGTAAGGACTCAAATAGTAACTATAATGTATTGATTTGATTCATAATAATCAAGCATATTAAAATACTTATGAAATATTCTGTTATGCTTTATCTTGTATACTTGCATCTCTTGTATTCATAATCAACACTATATTATACAGGTGCACCATTTGTAATCGACTTTTTTTGGCTTAGCTCAAAATAAGGGTAATTTATTTGTTGTGTTTATGTTTAGGACTACTTTTATGGATATAGATGATAATGAAGTTGATACACCCTCACCGTCAGAAGACTTAAACGATCTAGAAAATACGTTGGATGAATGGATTCCTGTGTGCGATGTAGCACTCAAACCCGTGGTTGGCAAGGTATTTGATACTTTAAAAGAAGGAGGTGATTTTTATAAAACTTATGCTTATGATGGTGGTTTTAGTGTGCGTAGTTCGACTAAAACAAAAGATAAAGATGGTGTCAAATGGAAATATTTTCTTTGCTCAAAAGAGGGTTTTAAAGAGGAAAAAAAGATAGACTCGCCTCAATTGCTTATTGCTGAAAATAGTTTGTCCAAGAGTAGAAAAAAGAAATTGACACGGGAGGGATGTAATGCAAGAATTGTTTTCAAGAGAACTATTGATGGTAAATTTGAAGTCTCAAAGTTTTATGAAGGTCATTCACATGGACTAGTCTCACCTAGTAAGAAACAATTCTTAAGATCAGCAAGGAGTGTAACTAGTGTTCCTAAGAATATATTTTATTGCTGCAGTAGAGCTATTGTGGGACTTCAAAAAGTTATCAAATAATGAAGGAGCAGGTCGGAGGTTATGAAAACATAGGATGCACACAAAGAGATTATCAAAATTTTTCAAAAAGTTTGAAAGAATTGGTAAAGGACTCTGATGCAGATATGTTTATTGATAATTTTAGAAGAAAACGGGAGATAAACCCTTCATTTTTCTATGATTATGAAGCTGATGATAAAGGGAAGCTGAAAAATGTGTTTTGGGCTGATGGAATTTGTCGAAAAAATTACTTATTGTTTGGAGATGTGGTTTCTTTTGATACAACATATCGTACAAACAAGTACTTTATGATTTTTGCACCATTCACAGGCATAAATAATCATTGACAAAGCATAACCTTTGGAGCTGCACTCTTAAAATATGAAAATAAAGAGTCTTTTTTGTGGTTGTTTAAGATATTTTTGAAAGCAATGGGGGGACATAAACCTGTTATGATAATAACAGATCAAGACCAGGCTATGAAAAATGCAATCCAAGACGTTCTTAAGGGGTCTTCTCATCGATTTTGCATGTGGCATATTATGAAAAAACTTTCTGAAAAGCTGGGTGGTTCCTTGAATGAGAATAATGATTTTAATAATCGTTTCAAGTCATGTGTTTGGAACTCAGAGTCCTCTGAAGAATTTGAATTAGAATGGAATAATATTATTAGTGATTATAAGCTGGAAGGAAATGGTTGGCTTTCTACAATGTATGAACTTAGAAGCATGTGGATACCTGCTTATTTTAAAGATACATTTATGGCTGGAGTTTTGAGAACAACCTCAAGATCAGAGAGTGAAAATTCATTCTTTGGTAACTACTTGAATGCGAACCTAACTTTAGTGGAATTTTGGATGCGATTTGATTCTGCTGTAGGAGCACAGAGACACAAAGAACTTGTTGCAGAGAATAATACACTTCATTCTAATTCAGAGTTGAAGATGCACCTGAATTTAGAGAAGCATGGTAGAGAGGTTTATACTCATGAAATTTTTTATATATTTCAGAAGGAGTTGTGGAGTGCATGTGTAGATTGCGGAGTTGAAGGAACTAAAGAGGAGGGTGATAATTTATTATTTTCAATACTTGATAATGGCACCAAAGAGAGAAAACATAGAGAAGTTGTTTATTGTCTTTCTAATAATATTGCACACTGTTCATGCAAAATGTTTACCTCGCAAGGCATGCCATGTCGACATATTCTTTTTGTATTAAAGGGGAGAGGTTGTAGTGAAATTCCAAGTCATTACATTTTGAAAAGATGGACAAAATTGGCAACAAGTATACCGGTGTTTGATTGTGATGGAAATGTTTTGGAGGCATGTTCTAAACTTGAAAGTGAGAGGACATTAGTTTCAAAAACATGGTCACAATTGCTTAAATGCATGCATATGGTTGGTACAAATAAAGAGAAATTGCTCCTCATTTACAATGAGGCTTGTAGTGTTGAATTAAAAATGTCTACAATGAAGAGTGATGTTGAATCAAGACCCTTAGATGAATTGGAGGCTTTTATTGGTTCCAATGTACCTAAAACAATTGAAGTTTTTCCACCTGAACCTTCAAAAACCAAAGGTTCTGGAAAACGCATCAAAGGGGGAAAAGAGAAGGCAATGGAACAACAACAAAAGAGAATGAGGCTTTGTAAATCTTGTAAGCAATTTGCATCCCATGATAGTCGCAATTGTCCCACAAAACCCTCTTCATAGCTTTTGGTAAGAGAACCAGGCTGTGTATTTTGCCACATATTCTAAAGTTATAGTTAATCTCATATTTATTAAACTTTTGTTTTATGCAGGGAACGATCCAAGGTATTGGAGATCAAGATCTTTCTGCTGCTACTTGGAGTTTTTTTTTTGTTGAAGAAACTTGGAGTTGTTGATTTTCAATTAGTTGATTTGAGTTTATTTTAGATATAGTCTAGTTGATTTTCAGCAGCATATTGTTATGCATTTTGTTTCTGCAGCATATCGTTAATTTAGAGATGATGATTTCTACTGCTTGCATTTTCTGAAGGATATTTTATGCATTTTGTTTGTAACTTGATATCATAACCACAACAATTTGCTTATAAGTCAACTTGTTATTTTCCGCGGTGGAGGTATTGAAAATGAATTTGAAGTTACAATTGAAATAGACAAGTTTCCCTTGATTCATAGGGATGCCACTGTGAGTTTATCACAGATGACTCACTCCCAAATGGGGTTACATATTTGAGCCTTTCTTGCTTCTTCTTTTCAAGCATTTCTTTAATTAGGTGTAGAGATTGTCATATATGTTTGTGCGTACGTTTGTGTGGGGATTTGCAAGCAACAACTTTATGGCTAGAACAAGAATATGTTCTTTGGCCTCATCTAATTTATCACGTTAAGCAGTCATCAAAATCAATTCATCAAACATAATACAATTAAATCATCAAAGAATATGTTCCTTGGCCTCATCTAATTTATAATGTTTTAATATCCTTGGTTTTTAATTCAACAAAATCACCATGACATTTGTTACACTTTGTTCATGCTACGTAACATCCTTGGTTGGTAAATGTAGCATGCTGACCTATGACATGAATCCACTTCAAACATTCAATACCTGATCCAAGCTAGGTTGTGTCACAAATACATCTTTTCTGATTGTAAGTTATTGATTTGAAGATATGAATGACATGAAATTTATCATTCTGATTCGTATCTGATAAAAAAACTAATTCATATTTATCATGTAAAATCCTAGGATTAAATCAAAGGGTTTAATTCATATTTATGTGAGTGATGATTGTGGAGAGAGAAGAAGATGAAAAGGGAAATGAGTTAATGAGAATTGATGCAATAAGGTAAGGTACATATGTGACTTTTAAATTCCAACCATTTATTTTCGATCTAATGGTTGATAATCATTCTCACCATTCTCATATAAGAATGTCATTCTCACTAGATATGTCCTCTATATATATATAAATTAAATTTTGAATTTTAATGAGTTGAACTTTGTTGATGATGTTGAATAATGATGAGATGACGTTATTGTATGATGTTGAATAATGATTAGATAATATTGTTGTATGATGTTGAATAATGATGAGATGAATGACTACTTATGATGATGAGTAATGATGAGACATACCTTGTTTATGATTGTTGAAATATGACGAGACGATTCTGGTTATAATGATGAGCTTGATGAGATAAATTCTATTGTGGCGTAAATTACTGATGATGTGTTATTGTGTATCATTGATGAGTGTGTGTTCAGTAACACAACTCTAACATACAATAAATGATGAGTATAAATGATACTACATGCATATAGATGTTAGGGAAAAAAGCGCATCTGCACATAAATGGTGATGTTTAAGCTTGAAGTGTGTAGTGTGAAATGATGTGTTAACGGTAACGTATAAATTGTTGAGAAATTATATTGATGTTCGTAAGTGATGATGACCTGAATGTCATTATTATTTTAATGTAATTCATGTGCTTTAATTATACGTTATGAATTGTATTCTCACACCTTTTTTGTTGTTGTGTGTTTATGGTGTTTGTACCTGTGGGGTACAAATACTCAGGTTGAGAAGTCTTGGCTGCAAGGTAGTGGTACAATGACGTTGGAAGCTTGTTCCATCTTTATTTTAGTTTTGAATAGTGAATACACCATGTACTCGGATACATGTTCTGATCTGTAACACTAGGGTCGGGATTTTGTCGTTGGATTTATGTTTGCTTGAAGTTAAATTTTATTTTATTTTTGCAATTTTTTATTTATTCACTATTGTTGAGAACTTAATTTGCTTCATTCAATTTGATGAATTATTCCGCTGCTAAATTAATATTTGTGGTTTATGATACGATGAATCTTAAGCATGTGTAACACATGTTTCATTAAATATATTCTTTTATTTAAAAATTAAATGTCGAGGTATTAGTGTCTTACATAGTTGGTATCAAAGCAGGTCGGTCCATTCGGACTAGGATTATTACTTTGTTATGTCCTTTTAGGTGACATGTGTGTGAACATTGCAGATGCCTAACTCTTAAATAATTGTCTGATTCTGGTGATGCATATAAGAAATAGTTGGAGGTAGAAATGATCAGGCAATTGTTGAAGACTTAGTGGCGATGGCACAAACAATGGCTTAAGAGAATGATGTGTTGTAGGGCGCACAACAACATCAGCAGGGAGGTAACGACGAGTTTTGAGCACAGGAAATGTTTCAAAAAAAATCACCTGCTTACTTTCAAGGGGAGGTATGATCCCGAGGGTGCTCAAATTTGGATTTATGCAATTGAGAAGATCTACTGGTGGGAGTGTGCACGTCAGAGGTTGGAGGCTCTAGGTACCGAGATCACATGGGAAGTATTCAAACATGAGTTTTTGGAGAAGTACTCTCCAGCTGATATCCGTAATAAGAAGGAGATTGAGTTCCTTAAGCTGAAGTAGAGAAACATATGAGTGGTTGATTATGCAGGAAAGTTTATGAGTTGTCCAGGTTCTGTTATCATTACATTGGAATGGGGGCTGAAGTTTCAAAGTGTGTGAAATTTAAGAATGGAGTGCGTACTGAGATTAAGCAGTTCATCGGTTATCAGGAAGTCCGTCAGTTTTCGGTGCTGGTGAACAAGTGCAGGATTTATGAAGAGGATATTAAATCGATGTCTAATCATTACAAGATTGCTAGTGAGAAGAAGGGTAAGGATTAGAATCGTTGTAAGCCATATGGTGTTTCAACTGATAAGGGGAAATAGAAGTTCCAACAGAAAAGTGTGCGTGAGAAGGGAACATGAGGGGGAGACGCTTGAGCTCCTCTTAGATGCTTTAAATATGGTATTGTAGTTCATCGGGCAACTGAGTGCAAAAGTACGGAGTTGAAATGCTTCAAGTGTGGACGATATGGTTACCGTAATACGGAGTGTAATAATGTTGTTATATGCTACAACAGTGGTGAGGTGGGTCATATCAATACGCAATGTCAACATATGAAGAAGGCTCAGTCTAGATGGAAGGTGTTTGTTTTAAGTGGAACAGATGTCTCTAGTTCCAACAACTTGATTCTAGGTACTTGTTTCATTAATGATGTCCCTTTGATTGCTATTATTGATACTATAGCTACATATTCCTTTATTTCTCTTGATTGTGTGAAAACATTAAACCTTGAATGAAGGTGAGAAAAACACAAGAAAGGGGGTTGAATTGTGTTGACTTTTTCTTCAATTTCTCCTACTGAAATCACTGATCAGAAGCAGCTAGAGTACAACTTCTAAAGTGATGTTCAGATTCTAGATGCAACGGATAAAACAGAGAGAGAGAGAGAGAGAGAGAGAGAGAGAGAGAAAGAAGAAAGACACAAAGCAATTATACAAGTTCCTTCCACAAACCGGAAGTAGTCCTGTCCCCCTTGCACTTCCAAGGAGAGTTCACTATAATGTAATATTTGATTACAAATGCTTACTGCTAAACTTAGCAAGAAACTTCAAATGCTCAAGCACAACTGCAAGAGACTTCCTATGCTCACTACAAGAAAAATTGCATTTTGCGACACTTCATCTGCGACCCTTAACTTGCAACTGCCTCAAAATGCATTTTTGCAACAGTTGTTGCGGCTGTTTGATGAACCGTCGCGAGTTTTCTTTGATAATTAATTAGAAGGTGCGTTATAATTTTCATTCCCCGCTTTACCAAAATTTCATTCCCCCCTTTCTCACTTTCCCAAAACCCCCAAATCTTTCTAAAAAAAAAAAAAGTATCAAATCTTCAATCTTTTCCACTCGTTGCTCACTCAATCTCAACCCCCAAAACCTAACATGAGATTCACAAAACCTAACCCCCAAAACCCCCAACAATCGATGCTCACTGAATCTTAGAATTACAAAACCTAACCTCCAACAATCTCAGAATCACTCAATCTCAGAATCACTCAAACGGTCGAATCGGAACTCAAACGGTGCTCAAACGAAACTCAACTAACTCAATCTCAGAATCTTCTCACTCACTCACTGAATCGGTGCTCAAAAGGTTCTCACTCACTCTTTGTTCTCTTGAATCGTGTTTAAAGAATTTTTGGATAATTTTTGATTTTATTTTTTAAATAATTTGGGCGCCTGTGTTATTTGGTAAGTAAGCCATAAAAATTTGAGTGATTATTTTTGTTAATATGTTAATTATTTTTGTTTTTTGAGTGATTTTTCATGCCATTGAAAATTGAATGCTCTTAATCTGGTTCTTACGACAATAGAGGGGATGAAGTTTGATTTTTTTTGGTGCTTTGTATTTACCACAATGATTACTTTTGAGTGTTTTATGTTGCTCAGACTAAGAATTCAACTTATCTTATTATGAGTTAGCTTAGTTTTAATGTTTCTGGCATGAATAGTCTATGATGTTGTAGTGTGGTCTGTTGTAATATAAACAACAATATAAAACTTGAGGGATATTAACAACAATATATCAACCTTTGTTATTGATGGAAGCGTTGCGCACCGCGATAGCAATGCTCCGCTCTGCTAGAGAGGGTGTCTGCTCCGACAAACGGAATTGTGTCGCTACTGGAATTGGAATTGTTATTCATTGTGTTGTAAAATGGGGATATAGATTATGTCTTATTGATTTTCTTCTGTTTGGTGTTTTTTGTGATGGTTGTATAAACTTGTTCTAAAATATAATGACACCTAGTTGTGATTTTCCAAACTACATACTATAATCACACTACTAAGTACACTTTACTTTTTTAGTTGGTTGTGAGAATCACTTTTCATGAATATTTGTATTGTTTTGACATGTTTATGTTCATGTTCATGTTAAAGCAATGGATAAGTCATGGATTATGAAACCACAAATGTCTGCTGCATACGAGCAAGGGATAGTGGAATTTAATAATTTTGCCTTTAAAGATGAAGTGGAAAATGGTGAAGTAATATGCCCCTGTAGAGTTTGCCGTTTCAAAAAACCGCAAAGTAGGAGCGTAATGTTCGACCACCTAAAGTGGTCACCATTTCCAAAGGGGTACACTGTTTGGTTGCATCATGGGGAGTCCTTGGGAGAAACTAGTAGCGTCTCAACTAGTACTATTCAAAATATAGGTCAAGACACAGTGGTTGTTGAGGATCCTATTCAAAACATGATCAATGATGCGTTTGGAGTTGATAGGGATCAGACAAATGAGGAACCCATTGCATCAAATGTAGAGATTGATCGAGATGAAGATGTGGTACCAATTGTAAGTGAAGAAAGGAATGAAGCCAAAGAATTCTATGAATTAACTAGAGATGCAGAACAACCTTTGTATGAAGGTTGTACAAGATATTCAAGATTGTCTTTTTTGTTAAAGTTGTATCACATCAAGTGTTTGTGTGGGTTGAGTGATAAGTCGTTGACAATGATTTTAGAGTTATTAAAGGATGCATTTGAATTTGCAAGTATTCCACGTTCGTTCTATGAAGCAAAGAAAACAATTACAAAACTTGGTATGAATTATGTGAAGATACCTGCATGTCCCAACGATTGTATGCTTTATTGGGGTGAAGATGAAGAGAGGGAGACTTGTAAAATTTGTAACACTTCAAAATGGAAATCAGGGGAAAAGGATTGTGTTGTCAATAATTGGAAAAAAGTTCCAGCAAAAGTTCTTCGTTATTTTCCATTAAAATCTCGATTGAAAAGACTGTTTTTTTCATCAAAGACTGCCGAGGATATGAGATGGCATGCAGTTGATAATAACAACGATGGAATGATGAGGCATCCTAGAGATTCTGAAGCTTGGAAACAATTTGACTTGAAACACACTTGGTTTGCATCAGATCCGCGAAACTTACGTCTTGCATTAGCAAGTGATGGCTTTAATCCATTTGGTGTAATGAGTTCAAATTATAGCATTTGGCCAGTTGTGCTCATCCCATACAACACGCCTCCATGGGTGTGCATGAAAGATACATCTTTTATAATGTCGATGATAATTCCTGGTAAATATTCGCCAGGAAATGATATCGACGTCTACTTACAACCTTTAGTCAAGGAGTTGAAGGAGTTATGGACAACTGGTGTGGACACATATGATTCTTTTAAGAAAGAGGTGTTCACATTACATGCAACCTTGATGTGGACGATTAGTGACTTTACGGGGTTAGGTATGCTTTCTGGTTGGAACACATACACCGGTTTTGCATGTCCTTCGTGTAACACTGACATTGAACCTTGTCGTCTTCAAAATAGCAGTAAATGGTGTTTTATGGGTCATTGTCGTTACCTTGATCGGAGACACAGGTTTAGATTGAACAAGGTTTGTAACGCCCTCTTTATTTATTTAATTATTTTATTAGAGAATATAGTATATTATTATATATTATATGATTTTTGGTGATTATGCGACGTAGTTATGATGTTGTGACGTGGTGATTATTTTATTGTTTAATAAAATAATATATGTGGTGTTTATATATATATATATATATATATATATATATATATATATATATATATATATATGAAAAATAAAGACTTGTAGTAAAAATATATAATTTTGAGAGATGGGGTTATATTTATAAATAGGAAGAGTTGTGAGGGTTGAGATAGAATAAGATAAGTTGGGAGGAAGTATTTAAGGAAATTAGGTCAAGGAGTTTGTCAGTACGCGTTACAGACTTTTGGTGAAAAAGGTTGACAAGAGGCTATAGGGAGACAGCTGCGATTTCCTTCAATTTCCAGGTAAGGGTGAGCCTAACTTCAGTAATGTTAACTGTAATTTATCTGTTTATCATTAGCTAAGGGATTGGGAAGAATTGGAGAGAGTTTCATAAACTAGGGTTTTGATGAATTCGATGAATTTGATGTGAGAATTGATGTAATTGCTGTAGAAACGTGTTACAGAACCTAGATTAATCACTAGAATAACATTGCTGATGAATTAGAGGCTTAACATGAGAGAATTGAGATGAGTGGGTGAGAATTGGAGCAAACCCGTAGTGAACCTGTCATCGCTCGCCTGTGGCGAGTAATTCACTCGCCGTGGCGAGTAAGCCTTGCATCGCTCGCGAGGCGAGCTGCACAGCTCGCTGTGGCGAGCAATGCCCTTTTGCTCGCGAGGCGAGCCAACTAGCTCGCCGTGGCGAGTAACTTTTGGAAGTTGAGTTTTTGCCAAACTTTAGATGGTGTTGAGTGCCTTATTATTTATAGGATTGACCTGTGAAGTTGTTAGGACCAAATTGGACTTAGGGAACCTTAAAACGAAGATTTTAGGCGAAAATGTCAAAAAGGCCGAGAGCACCCAGATTGCTCGCCTGTAGCTCTCCCCCAACTCGCCTTTGGCGAGCAGCTTTTGTGAGTACTCGCCTTTAGCGAGCAAAACACTCGCCGTGGCGAGTGAGTGTATTCCTGAACCATTGTTTCGTTTTGCGATCTGTTTCGCATAGGACTTTGAGAGAACACCTTTGGGTAGTATTAAAGATGGTTTAAGACATGAGATAGAGTCTGTAATGAGGATTAAAGATGTTCCCTTACGTTGATGCTAAAGTGATGTATTGTTCATGTTTTAATGATTTGTAAACATGATGCTAAGTGACTTATAATGATGTTTATGTGTTGTGGTATATGTGTTTAATGAGATGAACTTCTGCCATGTAATTATTATAATTGCAATGTGTCAGCCTTGAATTGTTAATGATGTTTGAGAAGTTGTGCTAACTTATTTAAGATGTAAAGAGTCGTGTCCATGCATTTGCATATTATGAGACGGTGGAGCTTTTGCTCAAAGCGACGGTGGAGCGTTTGCTCAAAGCGACGGTGAAGCATATTAATGCTTATATATATGGTACCACATGCATGATGTCAAGATGTTAGAGTTGCATTTAGTTGAGTCAAATTGTTGACACATTTTGAGACGATGTTTTGAGACGATGTTGATGTGTTTTTAAGATGTTCATGATGATGTTGTAATCTTGTGAATAATGATGTGTTATATGTGATGAGTTTACGTTGTTAATCATAAATGTTTGATTTATATGTTAATATTTCTGTTGTGAATCTCACCCCTTCTGTTGGAATTGCCGCCTTGTGGGCAAGTGCAGGTAACCAAGCTTAGGTGCGCCGATGTGAGGAGTCCACATGTGATGTCTAGGTGCTCTGATACGTAACGGGATGGGGTCTTGTTAAGAGTCTATTCCTTATGTATCATTTGATGAAACTATTTTGTGACTTTAAGATTTGAGATGAATTTTTGAGACTTAAATACTTATGAGATGTTTGATGGCCTAGAGCCAAGACCTTTATGAAGGATTTGAATTATGATTTTTCGCTGCTATAATTGAATGTTTTGCAAAGGATAAATTATTATCTAATTTGTTTTAAAGATGAATGTGACACTCCTTTTGTGACGTACTCTGATTTATGTGTTTATTTAAATGAAATTTTTAAGTCGGGAAATTGGGGTGTTACAATTGGTATCAGAGCAGGTCGGTCCGTCCGGCCAAATAGAGAGTCGAGTGACGTTGTCTTAGAGTTTGAATACTATAGTTGTTTGTCATCGCGATTTTCGGGTGTCAAGTCATTAATTAGGCTTGAACCTTTCAATCATTGATGTCTCTATTTTTTGGGGAAGGGTAAAATTGAGAAAACCCTTAGAAATTCTAAGTTCGGGGCAATTTTCGCTACGGGAAGGTGTTAGGCACCCGTAACAACTATAGTACTATATAGGAGCCGTTTTTCTAGATCTTACGTTTACGCTTTGTTTTTAATACTATTTATTGAAAAGAAATTGTTTTTAAGAATGGGGGAGAAGTGTTGGATTTTATTTTTATTGGACTTGGAGAGGTTTTGACCTCTTGCCTACATACCCTTTTAAGGGATCAAACTCCATGTAGTTCTCTCTCGAAAAGTTTTGTGAGTTTTGGTTGATTTTAATTTTCGAAAATGGTTTTGAGGAAGAGAAAGAGGCCATAAAGGCTTGAGAAAAAGAAAATGTGAGGTTGGTTCAATTATTTTTTTAAAAAAAGGTCTAAGTAAGAATTATTTTTTCATTTGCATTTGATTAAGAAAAAAAGAAAATACAATGGAGTTTTGACTCTAAGGTTTATTGGAAAAAGAATTGTCTTCAAGTGATGGCATGGTTAACATTTTGGAAAACGATTTTTCTAAGTTTCGCGCTTCCTAAACATACATCTAACGGTAAATCATACAACGTGTGTGCGTGTCGGTGCTTGTGTCTGTAACGCCCACGTTCGTTTTAGTATTTATTTAAATCGAGTTTAGGTGATTATATTATATTTATATAATATATAAGTGTTTTGATATGTTTTGATGTGTTTTGATATGCTTGGGATGATTTTTGTGGTAAGATATAATGCTAAGGATAAGATTAAGAGGCTTATTTTGTTATTGAATAAAATAAGATTTGATAAGAAAATAAAATATTTAGTTGTGGGTTAGTTTTGGATTTTAGAGAGTTATGTGGGAGAAAGAGTAAATAAGATAAGATTTGTTGGCAGTATAAATAAGGCAACTAGGGTTAGGAAGTCAGTAACGCTTTCAGACTTTGGAAACAGAAAGAAACGCACGCACGCACGTGAAGGGAGAAGAGAAAGAGAGACCTGCGATTTCATCAACTCCAGGTAAGGGTGGGACTAATAACTCTGTAGTATTGGTTAGCATAGTTCTGATGAACAATTAACAAGAATTAGGATTGAATTGAGAGAATGAGAAAACTAGGTCAAAACCTTAGAAATTGATGATCTAATGGTTAGTTAGGTTTAATTCGTGTAGAAAGTGTTCCTAGACCTTAGAATATGTTTAGGATGAATTCTGGAATCAGTAGAAGGCTTAGAACCATGAGAATTGTGAGATTTTGAGAAAATAGCAATTCTGGCCGCGGTGAGATTCATCGCTCGCCACGGCGAGCAGTGATCCTCGCCTCGCGAGTGATGAGCTTCATCACTCGCCACGGCGAGTGCTTTTCCCCGCCTCGCGAGTTGCTTCTGGCAGCTCGCCATAGCGAGTGCTTTTCCCCGCCTCGTGAGTTGCTCCTGGCAGCTCGCCATAGCGAGCGCTTTTTCCCGCCTCGCGAACACTACCAGATTGGGAGTTGTGAGGGTTAGTGTGATCTGTTGCGTGTGATTGATTTGGAGATGATCCCTGAGTGTTATTTAGGCCTAGTGGTAAAGTTGAGAGTCCTGTGCAGAGCTGTTCTAAGTATGGATTGTTGAGTGAGCAAGAATTTAAGTATTAAACCTTATGCTAAAATGTTAAAGCCTATGTTGCTTGATTAGTAATTGTTGTGATGATATCATTCTGCTCTAATGTCTATATTATACTGCTGATGTTATTAAACTGAACCGTTATGATATGTGTATATATTATATATGCGATGATAAGTTGTTGTTTAGCTCCAATTTCTTGGATGCATGTTGATAAGATGATTAAGGATAAATGTTGTTTTGAATTGAGTCCATGCATAGCATACATTGAGCTTAGTCCTCACCATGATAGGAGCTTTGTCCTCCGCACGTTTATTAGGAGCTTTGTCCTCCGTACGTTTTAAAAGTATATTAATACTTATGATGAAGTTTGGTACCACATGCATATAAGGAGTCTAAGAGCATTGTCGCATGGTCATATTTATGATGTCATGTTGTTGATAAAGATTGAATATATGATTATGTGAAGTTGATTATGTGTTTACGTGCTAATTGTTATTAAATTATGCAAGAATGCTGTTGATGCTTGATGTTAATTGTTATTCTAAATTATGTTGATTAATATTATTTTGTTATGAAATCTCACCCCGTCTGCTGGAATTGCCGCCTTGTGGGCAAGTGCAGGTGATCGTGCTTAGTGTTCAGGAGGTTCGTGAGTGGCCTTACCTCACAGTGTTGTCTAGGTCGCTCTGATACGTAACGGGATGGGGTTGTCTTATGCACAATTCATTCCTTTACGCGAATAATATGTTATTTCTGATTTTATGCAACTAACTCTTTTGAGATAATTTATGGGGCCTGCGTGCCAAGGATTTTATGAATTATAAGTATTCTTTTCCGCTGCAATATTTTGAAGTATGTTGGTTAAATTGTTATTTAACTGTTTCGGATTAAGTTTATGTGATATCCCGTTGTTGTGTTGCATACTCTGTTAAGTGTTTTACGAAATTTTTAAGTTGGGAAAACGGGGTGTTACAGTGTCGGTGTACATCATTATAGTGTCCATTGTCCTTTACATTGGTCCTAGTTTACATTCTATGGTCTTGCAAGAAATTAAAATAAAGGAATAACTACCTAAGAATTAGAAAAGTGAATAAATCCTAAACTAAAGGAATGGAGGTGAAGTGGAATGCTTATTATGGATGAAACATAGAACAAAATGGTTAGTAAAGCAAGATGAAATGATAGTAGAAATGTTAAACTAATTGACATAGAAAAGTAATAGTAAAGTGTAAAAAGTGGAAAGAAAAATGCATGTGAACTAATATTACCTACAAAGCAAGAAACTAACAAGTAAAACATTGCAAAAGTTAGGAGCTAACATATAAGTTTGTAAAGTAGCAAACCAAAAGTTAAGCCAACAAGATTAGAAGCTAACAATTATCATTGCAAGATGACAAACTAAATGAAATTAAGCTAACATTATTGGAAATTGACAATTACCATGCAAGATTGCGAACAAAAATCACACCTAACAAGATTGAAATATTGCGAAATTGTAAACAAGAATCAAACTTAACGCAATTGAAAATATTGCAAAATTGTAATCAAAAATCAAACCTAACAAAGTTGGAAATATTGCAAAATCGTAAACAAGAATCAAACTAACAAGATTGAAATTATTGCAAAATTGTAATCAAGAATCAAGCTAAACAAAGTTGGAAATATTGCAAAATTGTAATCAAGAATCAAACTTTAACAAAAATGGAAAATATTACAAAATTCAAGTTTAACAAAATTGAGAATATTACAAAAAAAACAAACTTAACAAGATTGAATGAATCAGCATGAAATTAGAGGGGATCACATCATAAAATCAAGTGCCAACCATCAATATCAAGTGACAAATATTTGGATCAAAAATCAAGCTAGAAACTTCACACAAAAACACAAAATACGCCAATCAAATGAGAAATTAACACATATTATTTTTATCAATTTAAACATGTAACAATATCACAAAAACAGTCAAAAACATATCAAGAACACATAGTAATCTTTTTGGGATTTTTTGTAAAAAATTAGAGTGCACAGGGGGTCCAAATAGTGAGACTGGGGGTGAATAAAGCAAGAAAGATCAAAAACTGGAAAGAAAACCAAAAGCCCAAGGTTGCCTGGCCCAAACCCACGCTAATTAGTGGATCCGGATCCCCAGAACACATCAGGGGTGTTGGATTGATCCGGATCCAATAGGATCTAAATCTAAAGGTCGAGGACGTGGGGCGCTGGATCGGGTCAGAACCCACCCGGTCCAGCGCCTTATATAAAAGGTTATAACCCGGTTTCCCTCATTTTCCTTCCTCTCTTCTCTCTCTACCTCTGTTCTCCGTTCGTCTTTCTCTCTTCTCCGGTTCAAAACCCTAACCCTAACTTTCACAACCCAACCCAGAACGACATGAATCATAGCTTAAAAGCTTTGTCTTGTTATTCTAAGCACGAATCTACTACTGAAAATCACATGCATCAACGGAACTGATGTAGATCTTGAAGTTTTGTTTACGGTTTCGAACGGTTTTGGTTCTTGTGTTTTTGATTCAAATCTCTTTCAAACGAGTTTGTTTATGGATTCGTTGGTTTACAACGATTGATATTCGTTGTAAACCTTGGAATCTTTACGGTTTTCTGGAAAATTTTAGGGTTTTTATGATTTTGAACCAAAACTCTTCGAAACCTCAACGGATTTACATCAATTGGGACTCGTTGTTGTTCTTGAGTATGAAGAGGTAAGTTTTGATTTTCACCTGTGTTTATTTCGGAGATTTGAACTGGAATCTTCAGAAATTCTTGAATCTGATTCTTGTTTCGATGATTTTTGGCTTGAATTCCGAAAATAAATCGGTGAATCTCCTTCTTCTTCTTCACCGGTTCAAAACCTTTGAATTCTTTCCCTTTTCTTCTCAGATTCGCGCCTCTGTGATCGCATTAGGGTTTGTTGCTTTCTGCGATGAATCTGATGCTTGAATTGCAGAGGACAAGGCTCGATGATGAAGGTTTAATTGAATCTCTGAGAGCTACACAAACTCCATTGATTTGGCTTGAATTGCTTCTGGAAAATTGTTAGGGTTTGCGAAATTATTCTTCAGTTTTTCTGAGTTTGTTGTGATCTTGATCTAACTGAATGGAGAGAGAAAATCATGATTCTGTTTGTGACTTGGCACTGATTCTGTGGTGGCCTTTTTTGACTGGTACCGCGCGTGGCCTTATATAGGCCGCCATGTGTACTCTGAACCAATTGCATGGTGACATCTGGACCTGGACCAGCCTGCGTGGCACTTGGACTAAACTGTAAAAAAAAGAAATAAGGACTAAAATGCAATTTTGTAAAATTAAAGGACTAAACTGCAAAAGTAAAAAAGAATGGGCTGTTTTAAAATTAAAAAGAATTGGACTGAAAGTGGAATTAAAAAGAATTGGACTGAAATTGGACTTATTTGCAATTAAACAAAAAAGGACTCATTTGCAAAAACGTAAAATAAAATTAGTAAAAATGTAATTTGAAAAAACGTAAAGTGAAACAATTTAAAATGACAAAACGGACTAAAACGAACAAACTACCAAAATGAGGTATTTTAAAATACCTCTCTGTCAAAAAAATATTTGATGTGAAAAGACCAAAATGCCCTTGGGGACTAAAACGACTCAGACTGACTCAGATGCAATGCTGAAATGACTTTTAAGCAGAATTTGATTAATGATTCATGCAGACAAGTTGAAAAGACTCAGAGACAGATTGTAGGGATTAAATGGGCTCCACTATAGGAAATGACTAAAATACCCTTTTTGTATGATTTTATGCAAAAATTTGGAATAAAATGCGGGAAAATATGCAATGCGTTTAGAAATTTTCAAATGACTTGTAATGCGAGAAAACACTTTGGATGACTTTGTATGCAAGAAAATTGGAGATAGTAACAGTACAATATGCGTCTGAAGCACAGTAGAAAACACGGTGAATTTGAAAGTATCAGAAAATAGAAAAGAAATTCGAGCGAGTATTTTTAGGTCCATAATGAGGGTATGACAGCTGCCCCTATTTAAGTTTCTTCGTCTAGGAGGTCAAGAGACGGGGTCTTTTGCTTGACGTGACGAAGACATTTAAATATCGACATTTGCATTGTTTTTGGGCTTAAAAATACGTTCGTAAATGTTATGTATGCCATGCAACATTTGGATTATGAATGCAAGACAGACTGAGAGTTGAGTTTAACGAAGTATGTCGTATCCATTGCGGGACTGGTAGACATTAACAAGGTATGTCGTATCCATTGCGGGATTGGTAGACATTAACAAGATAGCAGATAACAAAATTTACTAGGGAAACAGATAACAAATTGACAGGGACAAGTTGTTCTTTTGGCGCGAACTGGGAACTTGACCGAGAATACTGACGAGTAGATAGGCACAAGCTGTTCTTGCATTCGAACTAGCCGCTTGGCTGATGACAGAAACAAAGTGGGAAGCACAAGCTGTTCTTGTATTTGAACTAGTCGCTTGGCTGATAGCAGACACAAAAGCATAGGTACAAGCTGTTCTTGTATTTGAACTAGTCGCTTGACCGATAACAGGAATGAAAGCAAATTGACAGGTACAAGCTGTTCTTGGATGCGAACTAGTCACTTGACCGTTAACAGAATGAATTATGTTTGCGAAAACAAGTTGAAATTGGCTGACATTACTGCAGGGGCTTGAAATTGACAAGACTGTTGCGGTTTGAAATGGACATGATAGTAGAAGTTGGAAATTGACATGATTGATTTTGACAGAGATTAACATAGGAATTGAGAATGCAAATGTGTATGAATAGCGTAACAATTTTATCAGATGCATGAGCATATAGGATGCATGGCTATGCATGTATGAATGCTTTGAAGTGCGTGATGGTTGACAACTTGCAGACACGATTTTACAGATGTAGACAAAACATTGGAATATTGGGCACGTAACGGCTCGTGCTCTAACATATACTTGCGAAAGTCCTCCTTTTGGGGATGCCGTCGTTGAAAGACGCATCAAGACCATTGTTGAGGGCAGGGAGCTATATCCTATTCATAAACTTGTAGGGGGTAGGGCCCTTTTGATGGTGTTGTCACTGCTGGGTGCTTTAATGTTGAGCACATCTTGGATATCGCATCTGTGGTCAATGCTTTTTGCATGTTTGCTTTTGTTTGTTTTTTTTGTTGTTGTTTTTTCATCATCCTATTTTTTCCTGGATTGCCCTTTCGGGTTTTCAATCCACCGGGGAATAATTCTTTTCATTGCCCTTGTTTTTGCCTGAATTGCCTTTGGAGGTTGTCAATCCAGCGGGGTGCTCATTTTTGCCTAAGCCGCCCTTTCGGGTTTTCAGCTTAGCGAGCTTATTCATTTTCATGCTTTTCATTCTGTTTTTTTCATTCTTGCCATTGACCACAGACCGTGCTGGGAGAGAGCTTGCTGGTAACTTGTATTGAAATAGCCATCAACACTCATTTGTTCATGCATGTTTCGTTTGAATGCACCTAGTTGCTCAGGTTTGTTTTCAAAATACATAAAGAGTTTTCAATTTCCAAAATGTTTGTTTCAGACATTGTCATCATCAAAATAGAAAGAAGATGTTTTCGTATAAGGCCTTGAAAATAGAATGAAGAGATAGAGTTTCAAACAAAAGCATAGGCTCAAATCGACGTATAAGAGTGGTAGTCGGCCAAAGGCGTGACTCCACGGATTTACAAAGCTTGGAAAATGGTAATTTTATTGGTTGCTAGTACATTGAACACAGTGATCATTACAGTTCCCAGAAATTTCGAATTCATAGGCGCAGCGGCTTCAGATGAGAGCGGCCATTTATCAGTTGCTCGTGCCCCAAGGGAATGGTAGTTTGCTAGATATAGTCAATTGTCTTTCGTTTCAATCTCATTTTTGCATGAACCGCCCTTCCGGGTTTTCGGCTCACCGAGACGCTCATTTTTGCCTGAGTTACGTGTAATCTCAGCGAGCTTTTTCATATTTACATTTTTTGTCCCTTATTTTGCCTGGACCGCCCTTTCGGGTTTTCGATCCACCAGGAAGCGCATTTTTGCCTAGGCCGCCCTTTCGGGTTTTCGACCTACCACGCTGTTCTTTTCATATATCTAGACAAAGTATTTCTTGACTATATCGGCATTCACAGGGTTTGGAAGTTCCACACCATCCATGTGTGTAAGAATCAAAGCTCCGCCGGAGAAGGCCTTCTTGACAACATAAGGTCCTTCGTAGTTTGGCGTCCACTTGCCCCTTGGGTCGGGTTGTTGACTTACTCTTCTTTTCAATACAAGTTCACCTTCCTTGAATTCCCGAGGACGGACTTTCTTGTCAAAAGCAGTTTTCATTCTCGTCTGATACAGCCGTCCACGAGCCAAGGCATCCAGACGTCTTTCTTCAATCAAATTTAACTGATCATACCGGCTCTGGCACCATTCAGCCTCAGATAATTTTGCTTCCATGATCACGCGGAGAGAAGGGATCTCCACTTTCAAAGGGAGGACTGCCTCCATGCCATACACAAGAGAAAAAGGCGTTGCCCCGGTTGAACTGCGTACTGTAGTGCGGTAGCCGTGTAAAGCGTAAGGCAACATCTCATGCCAGTCTTTGTATGTAGTTACCATCTTCTGCACGATCTTCTTGATATTCTTATTGGCGGCCTCAACTACACCATTCATCTGGGGCCTGTAAGGAGAGGAATTGTGATGCTCAATCTTGAATTTCTCGCACAGGGCCTGCATCATGTCATTGTTCAGATTGGTACCATTGTCAGTAATAATCTTGCTGGGAACACCATATTGACAGATGATGTTGTTTTTGATGAACTTGACCACCACTTGCTTGGTTACATTGGCATAAGATGCAGCTTCAACCCATTTGGTAAAGTAATCGATCGCCACCAGGATGAAACGATGACCGTTCGAAGCCTTTGGTTCAATTCTTCCAATCATGTCGATGCCCCACATAGAGAAAGGCCACGGAGAGGAAATGACATTGAGGGCATGCAGAGGCACATGAATCTTATCAGCATAGACTTGACATTTATGACATTTCCTGGCATATTGATAGCAATCGCGCTCCATGGTCATCCAGTAGTAGCAAGCTCTTAGCAATTTCCTAGACATGGTGTGCCCCGAAGCATGGGTTCCGAAAGTGCCGTCGTGCACATCGTGCATCAGCTGCTCTGCTTCGTGCTCATCAACACATCTCAACAATATCATATCGAAATTCCTCTTGTACAGAACATCCCCACCTAACACGAACTTGCTAGCCAATCTGCGCAAGGTCTTCTTGTCTTTGTTGGAAGCATTCGGCGGGTACTCACGGCTTTGCAAAAACTGCTTGATATCATGATACCAGGGTCTGTTGTCAACTATATCCGCATTCGTTCGAACAGTCACATCCCTGATGGCAAACACATGAGAAGGCTGGTCAAGACGTTGCACTTTGATTACTGGCACGTGGTTCCAATGGTTCACCTGAAACATGGAGGATAAAGTAGCAAGAGCATCAGCCATTTGATTTTCCTCACGGGGAATATGGTGCAATTCGACTTTTGTAAAGTACGTCAGCAGACGCCTCGCGTAGTCACGGTAAGGGATCAGATTGGCATGATGGGTCTCCCATCCTCCCTTTATCTGGTTAATAACAAGTGCAGAATCTCCATAGATGTCAAGATGCTTGATTCTCATATTGATTTCTTCCTCAATCCCTAAGATGCATGCTTCGTATTCGGCCATGTTGTTTGTGCATTCAAATACAATCCGGGCGGTAAAAGGAATGTGATGCCCCTGTGGAGATACAATCACTGCGCCAATTCCTTTGTCGTAGGCATTGACAGCACCATCAAAGACCAATCCCCACCTGCTACCAGGGTCTGAACCTTCACCAATCAACGGTTCTTCACAGTCTCTTGACTTCAAGTACATGACTTCTTCATCCGGGAAATCGAACTTAATGGGCTGATAGTCATCCAGTGGCTGGTAGGCGAGGTGATCCGCTAGAACACTTCCTCTAATGGCTTTTTGGGCTTTGAACACAATATCATATTCAGACAGAAGCATTTGCCACCGCGCAATCTTTATAGTGACTGCAGGCTTCTCAAAGATGTATTTAATCGGGTCCATCCTGGATATCAACCAAGTTGTATGGTTCATCAAGTAGTGACGCAGACGTTTGGCAGCCCAGGCTAAAGCACAACAAGTCTTTTCGAGCATCGTGTACCGAGTCTCACAGTCAGTGAATTTCTTGCTCAAATAGTAGATAGCATGTTCTTTCTTTCCAGTCTCGTCCTGTTTACCGAGCACACATCCCATGGATTCATCTAACACCGACAGATACATAATCAACGGCCTCCCTTCCACGGGCGGGACAAGGATGGGTGGCTCTAGCAAATATTCTTTGATGCTGTCAAAAGCTTCCTGGCAATCATCGTTCCATACCATAGGTTGATTCTTCCTGAGCAGCTTGAAAATTGGCCCGCAAGTCGCGGTCATGTGAGATATGAATCGGGAGATATAATTCAGACGCCCGAGGAAACCTCTAACTTGCTTCTCAGTCTGCGGGGCCGGCATCTCTCGGATGGCTCAGACTTTGTCAGGATCTACTTCAATGCCTCTTTGGCTGACAATGAACCCTAGCAACTTTCCAGATCTAACACCGAACGTACACTTGTTTGGATTCAGCCGAAGCTTGTACTTTCTCAATCTTTCGAACATCTTTGCCAAATATTCAACATGTTGCTCCTCATCTCTTGACTTGACAATCATGTCATCCACATACACCTCGACTTCTTTGTGAATCATATCGTGGAATAACGTGGTCATCCCCCTCTGATAGGTGGCACCAGCATTTATCAGGCCGAATGGCATCGCTTTGCAACAGAAAGTTCCCCACGGGGTAATGAACGACGTCTTTTCCCTGTCTTTGGGTGACATTTTGATTTGACTGTATCCAGAGAAACCATCCATGAAGGAGAACACCTTGCACTGAGCAGTATTATCAACAAGCACGTCGATCTGAGGCAGTGGGAAATTGTCTTTCAGGCTGACTTTATTCAGGTCCCTGTAATCAACACACATACGGACTTTCCCATCCTTCTTTGGCATAGGCACAATATTAGCAACCCATTTAGGATACTCGACCGTCATGAGGAAACCTGCATCAATCTGCTTCTGTACTTCACCCTTAATCTTGAGAGCCATGTCAGGACGAGTTCTTCTCAGCTTTTGTCTAACAGGGGGACATTCCAGCTTTGTTGGTATCCGGTGCTCTACGATCTGGGGATCCAAACCTGGCATATCTTCGTACGACCATGCAAAAATATCCGAATACTCTCGGAGAAGTTGGAAAATTCTCCTCTTAACCCCTTCTTCCAATGCGGCACCAACCTTGATCTCTCGCTTATTGTAATCGGTACCCAAATTGATCAACTCAATCTCTTCCTGGTGAGGCTGAATGGCTTTTTCCTCCTGTTCAAGCAGTCGAGTAATCTCATCTGGTATATCATCCTCACTCTCATCTTCGGCTTCGAACACCGGGAACTCAAAAGTTGGAGGAACTGTAGGGTCACTGTGTTCAACGGGTTTATTATGGTTCAATCTGCGTGATATGGTTGGATGATTTTTTAGAAAAGATTTTTCATGCAGATCTTTGAAATTAATAAGAAAATAAAGACGTTTTGGTTTTTTTCTGGCATTACCATCATTTCCAAGGGAAAAAGCATTAAGAAAAAAAACAACAGTCGTGAAAGAAACAACAATTTTTATTAATAATGGCAATGCCGAAAGAAACATGCCCCTACAAAAAGATCACTTTCGCCTCGGGCAGGGCGAGAGGATTGTTATTTTGAAAAACAAAACCTAAGCAACAAGACACATTACTCGGAATCATGCATGATTAAAGGGAGGTCGACGACATTCCAATTCTTCGCAATGCCTCCTGATATCACAAACACGGGCCTAGAACCACTTCCAGTAGCACCCTCAGTAATTGCATTGGCGAACCCAGCACTGTAGAACGTCCAAGTAGATACTCCTGATGTTGGGGAGAACCCAAGACCTTCTTTGCGCTTATTCTCAAGTAGTTGTATTAACTGGCCCCAACCGGCAGCCTGTCCGTCCTGGACAGCCTTCTGCGCGTCCTTCAAAGAAGCCATAGCGGCACCGACCTTCTTGGGCTCCGTACCTTCAATAGTCAAACCTTGAAATGTGGTCCCCTCAGTAGACCTTGATTCAATACAAGAGAACAATGACAATTGACTGACCAAGTACGCTTCCTCTCCATGTACAGTAACGAGTTTACCATTCTTCACAAATTTCAACTTCTGATGGAGAGTGGAGGTGACCGCGCCAGCCTCATGTATCCACGACCTTCCAAGGAGACAGCTATAGGAAGCATCGATGTCCATGACTTGGAATGTGATCAGGAATGTTTTCGGGCCAATGGTCATAGGGAGATCCACTTCTCCGAGAACGTTCTTGCGGGATCCATCAAAGGCTTTGACCAGAAAAGTGCTTCTCCTTAAAGGGACCTCTCGATAGCTTAGCTGGTCCAGAGTTGATTTGGGCATTACGTTCAAAGATAAGCCAGTATCCACCAATACATTTGACAGCATGTCAGCCTTGCAATTCATAGAGATGTGTAGGGCCAAATTGTGGTGTTTCCCTGCTTCTGGGAGCTCGTCCTCGCTAAACCAGAGATTACTGCAAGCAGTGATATTTCCCACTATACCACCAAACTGATCCACAGTGACCTCGTGGTCGACATACGCCTGCTCCAACACTTTTAGCAAGATGTTCTTGTGGGCTTCAGAGCTCCGGAGCAAGGATAAGATAGATATCTTTGACGGGGTTTGCAAGAGCTGATCCACGATCTTGTAGTCACTTCTCTTGATTATCTTCAGGATTTCGTCCAAATTAGAATCTTCCATAGGTTGGCCTGGCCGGCTAACATCTTTAGCAACAGGAGGAACTGGAAGTGGAGTTATTTTGTCAACCGGAGCTGTGGTGGGCGCGGCGGTCTTCTTTTGAAACAAAGGGGGACGAACTCTACCGCTTCTCAGAGTCGTCGTCTCTTCGGCGATGTTGCTTACTACAGCTAGGGATATCAGAGGTACTTCTACCCCGTTCTCAATCATGGTTGCATTGTACTTGTAGGGAACGACTTTTGTGGAAACAAAGGGCACTGGCCCAGGTAGCCTTATCACTAGAGGTTCAACATTCTCTTTCGGAGGCGTGCTCCTAATGGGGGTATCATGGAAGACTGGCATAATCACATAAACGTCGCTAGCAGTCAGATAGTTGTCATTCATCAGCCTCTGGATGTCGTTCTGAACCACGTTACAGCCCATAGGATTCTGAAGACATTCGTTACAAGCAGCATGGTCATGGTTAAACAAAGAAGCTTGGCACATCTTGACATGCAGCGGTACTAGAGGAGTTGCAACATTACGAACATCAAGGCGGGGAGTTTCTTCATATGCTTCGATCATGTTCACAGCAGCACGATTTGGGAGCGGATTATCGAGCACATGCGGGACATTGTTCTCGAAAGACAACTTTCCTTGGTCTATCAGTTTCTTCACAATATACTTCAAAGCGTAACATCCTTCCACATCGTGGCCCAGAGCGCCTTGATGAAAATCGCACCTGAGGTCAGAACGAAACCGGGGAGGTAACGGGTTGGGCGGAGGCTTGCCGGGTCTGGTTGTGCAGTACCCTTTGTGTAACAGAGTCGGAAGCAATTCAGCATATGCCATCGGTATCGGTGGGAAAGATGGCCTGGCCTGAGGACCTTGCTGTTGTTGTGGTTGTTGTTGAACCGGTGGCTGCTGTTGCACTTGCTGAGCGATGGCGTTGACAGGGACCTGAGGCTGGCCCGGCGACAGAGAATACTAGTGGTAGAATGGTGGAAAGAACGGATGTTGGGCGTATTGCATGTATTGGTACGGTTGAGGTAGTTGAGTAGCATTGATAGGAGCAACGACAGCCATGGATTGATTGGTCTCGGTAGATACCATCTCGACTTCTGACTCTTTCTTCTTGTGATGGCCATTGCCATACTTCTTCGGTGCATTTGTGGAGGATTCACCCTTTTCGAACACAATGATACCCTCTCTGACAGCTTCTTCTAGGCGGGTTCCCATGGTGACCATCTCGGAGAAGTTACTCGGAGCAGCAATGATCATCCTTTCAACATAGTCTTTCTTCAGAGTCTTCAGAAATGTCTGAGTCATTTCCTCTTCATCTAGAGCAGGGGTAATACGGGCGGCTGCCCCCCTCCACCTTTGTGCATACTCACGGAAGCTTTCACCTTTCTTCTGGAAGAGGGATCTGAGAAATTCCCTGTTTGGTTTCAACCTAGTGTTAAACCCGTAATGACTCTTGAAAGCAGCAGCCAAATCATCGAAGGTACGAATGTCATCTTTACTCAGGCCAGTATACCATTCTGCAGCGTCTTCCATTAAACTGTCTTGGAAGCAGTGAATCATGAGCGAATCATTGTCTAAGTAGTTAGCCATTTTCCGGACGTATTTGATGATATGATTCTGGGGACAAGTTAGCCCATTGTATCGGTCAAACTCTGGGACTTTGAACTTTTTAGGGACATCTACCCTTGGTACTAAGCAGAGATCGTGAGTCTGGACAAGATCACCACTTCCACGGTTAGCTTTGATTTCACGACGGAGCTGTTTAGCAAGTTCCTCCATCCTTTCTTCCATAGTTCCGTTCATGGGAGACTTCCCACGGTAAGTATCGATGTTGGTATCCTGAGGCATGGAATGTACGATTGGGTCAGTGAAGACGGTTGTCTGAGGCAGAGTAGTGTGGAGAGAGGCATGCTCTGGGATGGGGATTTGGTCACCATTGGTAGCGCCAGAAATACCCGCTGCAGTATTAGGAGCAAAGAAAGGTGGGAGTCCATAAGGGTGTCCCCTCGGCATAGCAAAGCGGTCATCAAGAGATGCTGTTGGAATTGCTTCAGCAGTTGTCTGAGCAGATGAAGCTGGTTGTTCCTGGGCAGCCAATAGAGCAGTCATAACGTCATGAGCCTTAGCCAACTCTTCCCTCAGAGAAGCCAATTCGGTACGGAGCTGTGCATTTTCTTCTTCCATAGCTACATGATTCCTTCTTTTGTATTGTCTAGTCTGATGTACTCTGGTAGGTTGATCTCACACTGCGGCAGAAGAACCAGGAGGCAATGAGCACTTGGAAGTTTTTTGTGGCCGATGAATGATTCATATGATGCATGATATGTACAAATGCAGATGCAAAAATGACTCCTTTTGGTTATCGAAAGGGTTTCTTAGACAAATTGGAAATCTTGTAAATATTATCAGAAAAATGAAGAGACTAGAAAGCTGTCGAGATAAATCGTTTTGAAATGTTAAGCCAAGGGGAGTGGGCTCCAAAACACAATACAAACAACATAATCATCTAAGCCTATGGAGTGACAGGGTAGTCCTCAGAATCAGACTCCGGAGCCGAACTGCAATGTCTGGCATAGAATTCCCGACGACCTCTAGCTCTCTTGGAATCCCTCATAAGCAGATCATCTTTTTCCTCGAGCTCCTTCCTAGCTTTGGCTAGCCCTCTTTTCAACATTCGATTCTCATGATCCTTTTGCTCATCTCTACCATCCAAAGTCAAAATCAGGTTCTCGGCTTCATTGTATCGGGCTTTCCATGCTCGCTTCTCCTGACTCTCCATAGCTAGATGCGCCTGATACATCTCCTGGGTTGTGGGAAGCAAAGGTCATGGCCTGGATGGCACAGGTGCAGACACATGTCTCATAGCAGGATAAGGCATGCCAATCTCTTCGGCTCGATCCATCACCCACTGAGTATAGGCCTCATGAGCGATACCGGATCTCACACCCAAATGCTTCACCTCTTTCCTTCGAACCTTAGACCAAGCATCTATAAAAGCTTTCCTTTGCCCGGCGGGGGCATTGGAATAGTAAAAGAACTCCTGGGATGTAGCAAGATTGATGGGCTTTGTTCTCATAGGGAAACCGAACTGTCTCCTGGCTAGCTCAGGATTGTAGTTGATTCCTCCCCGGGTACCGAGAAGAGGTACATTGAGGAAGTCTCCACAACCAGTGATAATCTCCTTGACTCGAGCTGCCGGAGTAATCCAAACTACCTCATCGGGAGTGAGAGCCATAATCCGCTGCGAATAAGACCAATTCTCCGAGTTGGCATGGAAAGAACTTGGAAGGTGAGAAATAAACCACCTATATAGGAGAGGCACACAGCAAAGAATATATCCACGACCTTTGAGAGTCCGATCATGGATGGCGTGGTACGTGTTAGCTAACAAAGTAGGAACCGGATTCTTGGAGTGGAAGATCTCAATGGCATTCATGTCCACAAAGTTGTCGAGATTCGGGAAGAGAATGAGCCCGTAGATAAGTAGTGCAAGAATAGCTTCAAGAGTGTCCTGACAAGTAGATTCGAGATTAGCCCGCTCGAGTAAGTACTTCGAAGTGAAACCTTGGATGTGAGATTTGGTAATGAGATTTTTGGACACATCGGAAGTCTTGAGATAAAGATCCTTAGCAATCACCAAAGGAGTAAGAGGAGCTCCGGGACCCGTGAAAGGTGTTCTCTCGGCTACATGTAAACCCAACAAACTAGAATAAGCCTCAAGTGTAGGAATTAACTGGAAATCCGGAAAAGTGAAGCAACGGAAGACCGGATCATAGAATTGCACCAGAGTGCACCAACTTCTCTTCCACATTAGTTCGGAGAATAGTAAGCAAACCACCGTATCGGAGACGAAAGCCAGTCGGATTCTCGACCTTGAGTGCCAACTCCTTTAAGCTAGCCAAATCAACTTCCTTGAATTTGTAAGACTTAGTCTTCTTCATACCTGGAATGTTTACAAAGTTTTTAATTTGTCTAGACCTTTCGATAAATGCATGAAAAATATTTATGCATGAATGCATGTATGCATGATTTTGTTTAAAGTAAGCACGGTGGGTTAAGGTTCACAGTTGCGGAGCTGCGGATGGACACGGTGTCCGGTGAGACTAGGGCTTTGATAGTAGTAACCATGGTTCTAATAAGGTTCCCAAACTACAACCTCTCTTACGCATATCATAGTAGCACCCGGCGACGCCCGTTCCATGATTATTTGTAAGAAGGTCTAGTTTGAGTGTAGTATCGCGTGACGACTAAATTTCGAGACAACGCTCGGTTTAGCCACCGCACTACGTCTTAAGAAAAGGCCAAAGATGGGTTTGGTAACTACAGTCCATAGCATCACCGGTCAATTGGAAGTAAAGTGCCTAAGCATGACAACACACGCCGACAACATCACCCCCAAAATGCCTCAGCTACGTGAGATTGATCGCGTAACCCAATACACGAGGCAACCCCCGGATTGGATTGTCGTTTATATCTCCACCTAATCCTAGGTTCACTCAGCCCGGGTATAGGACTTTTGATATTCTCACCCCACACGTCGCATGAAAATATTTACATATAACAATAACGTTAAGCGTAAAACGTAAAGCATGAAAAACTAGGCGTAGCCCTAAGGTCCCCAGTGAAGTCGCCATTTCAGTCATCGCGATTTTCGGGTGTCAAGTCAATAATTAGGCTTGAACCTTTCAATCATTGATGTCTCTATTTTTTGAGTAAGGGTAAAATTGAGAAAACCCTTAGAAATTCTAAGTTCGGGGCAATTTTCGCTACGGGAAGGTGTTAGGCACCCGTAACGACTATAGTACTCTATAGGAGCCGTTTTTCTAGATCTTACGTTTACGCTTTGTTTTTAATACTATTTATTGAAAAGAAATTGTTTTTAAGAATGGGGGAGAAGTGTTGGATTTTATTTTTATTGGACTTGGAGAGGTTTTGAACTCTTGCCTACATACCCTTTTAAGGGATCAAACTCCATGTAGTTCTCTCTCGAAAAGTTTTGTGAGTTTTGGTTGATTTTAATTTTCGAAAATGGTTTTGAGGAAGAGAAAGAGGCTGTAAAGGCTTGAGAAAAAGAAAATGTGAGGTTGGTTCAATTATTTTTTTTAAAAAAGGTCTAAGTAAGAATTATTTTTTCATTTGCATTTGATTAAGAAAAAAAGAAAATACAATGGAGTTTTGACTCCAAGGTTTATTGGAAAAAGAATTGTCTTCAAGTGATGGCATGGTTAACATTTTGGAAAACGATTTTTCTAAGTTTCGCGCTTCCTAAACATACATCTAACGGTAAATCATACAACGTGTGTGCGTGTCGGTGCTTGTGTCGGTGTACATCATTATAGTGTCCATTGTCCTTTACATTGGTCCTAGTTTACAATCTATGGTCTTGCAAGAAATTAAAATAAAGGAATAACTACCTAAGAATTAGAAAAGTGAATAAATCCTAAACTAAAGGAATGGAGGTGAAGTGGAATGCTTATTATGCATGAAACATAGAACAAAATGGTTAGTAAAGCAAGATGAAATGATAGTAGAAATGTTAAACTAACTGACATAGAAAAGTAATAGCAAAGTGTAAAAAGTGGAAAGAAAAATGCATGCGAACTAATATTACCTACAAAGCAAGAAACTAACAAGTAAAACATTGCAAAAGTTAGGAGCTAACATATAAGCTTGTAAAGTAGCAAACCAAAAGTTAAGCCAACAAGATTAGAAGCTAACAATTATCATTGCAAGATGACAAACTAAATGAAATTAAGCTAACATTATTGGAAATTGACAATTACCATGCAAGATTGCGAACAAAAATCACACCTAACAAGATTGAAATATTGCGAAATTGTACACAAGAATCAAACTTAACGCAATTGAAAATATTGCAAAATTGTAATCAAAAATCAAACCTAACAAAGTTGGAAATATTGCAAAATCGTAAACAAGAATCAAACTAACAAGATTGAAATTATTGCAAAATTGTAATCAAGAATCAAGCTAAACAAAGTTGGAAATATTGCAAAATTGTAATCAAGAATCAAACTTTAACAAAAATGGAAAATATTACAAAATTCAAGTTTAACAAAATTGACAATATTACAAAAAAACAAACTTAACAAGATTGAATGAATCAACATGAAATCAGAGGGGATCACATCATAAAATCAAGTTCCAACCATCAATATCAAGTGACAAATATTTGGATCAAAAATCAAGCTAGAAACTTCACACAAAAACACAAAATACGCCAATCAAATGAGAAATTAACACATATTATTTTTATCAATTTAAACATGTAAAAATATCACAAAAACAGTCAAAAACATATCAAGAAGACATAGTAATCTTTTTGGGATTTTTCGTAAAAAATTAGAGTGCACAGGGGGTCCAAATAGTGAGACTAGGGGTGAATAAAGCAAGAAAGATCAAAAACTGGAAAGAAAACCAAAAGCCCAAGGTTGCCTGGCCCAAACCCACGCTGATTAGTGGATCCAGATCCCCAGAACACATCAGGGGTGTTGGATTGATCCGGATCCAATAGGATCTAGATCTAAAGGTCGAGGACGTGGGGCGCTGGATCGGGTCAAAACCCACCCGGTCCAGCGCCTTATATAAAAGGTTATAACCCGGTTTCCCTCATTTTCCTTCCTCTCTTCTCTCTCTACCTCTCTTCTCCGTTCGTCTTTCTCTCTTCTCCGGTTCAAAACCCTAACCCTAACTTTCACAACCCAACCCAGAACGACATGAATCATAGCTTAAAAGCTTCGTCTTGTTATTCTAAGCACGAATCTACTACTGAAAATCACATGCATCAACGGAACTGATGTAGATCTTGAAGTTTTGTTTACGGTTTCGAACGGTTTTGGTTCTTGTGTTTTTGATTCAAATCTCTTTCAAACGAGTTTGTTTATGGATTCGTTGGTTTACAACGATTGATATTCGTTGTAAACCTTGGAATCTTTATGGTTTTCTGGAAAATTTTAGGGTTTTTATGATTTTGAACCAAAACTCTTCGAAACCTCAACGGATTTACATCAATTGGGACTCGTTGTTGTTCTTGAGTATGAAGAGGCAAGTTTTGATTTTCACCTGTGTTTATTTCAGAGATTTGAACTGGAATCTTCAGAAATTCTTGAATCTGATTCTTGTTTCTTTGATTTTTGGCTTGAATTCCGAAAATAAATCGGTGAATCTCCTTCTTCTTCTTCACCGGTTCAAAACCTTTAAATTCTTTCCCTTTTCTTCTCAGATTCGCGCCTCTGTGATCGCATTAGGGTTTGTTGCTTTCTGCGATGAATCTGATGCTTGAATTGCAGAGGACAAGGCTCGATGATGAAGGTTCAATTGAATCTCTGAGAGCTACACAAACTCCATTGATTTGGCTTGAATTGCTTCTGGAAAATTGTTAGGGTTTGCGAAATTGTTCTTCAGTTTTTCTGAGTTTGTTGTGATCTTGATCTAACTGAATGGAGAGAGAAAATCTTGATTCTGTTTGTGACTTGACACTGATTCTGTGGTGGCCTTTTTTGACTGGTACCGCGCGTGGCCTTATATAGGCCGCCATGTGTACTCTGAACCAATTGCATGGTGACATCTGGACCTGGACCAGCCTGCGTGGCACTTGGACTAAACCGTAAAAAAAAGAAATAAGGACTAAAATGCAATTTTGTAAAATTAAAGGACTAAACTGCAAAAGTAAAAAAGAATGGGCTGTTTTAAAATTAAAAAGAATTGGACTGAAATTGGAATTAAAAAGAATTGGACTGAAATTGGACTTATTTGCAATTAAACAAAAAAGGACTCATTTGCAAAAACGTAAAATAAAATTAGTAAAAATGTAATTTGAAAAAACGTAAAGTGAAACAGTTTAAAACGACAAAACGGACTAAAACGAACAAACTACCAAAATGAGGTATTTTAAAATACCTCTCTGTCAAAAAAATATTTGATGTGAAAAGACCAAAATGACCTTGGGGACTAAAACGACTCAGACTGACTCAGATGCAATGCTGAAATGACTTTTAAGTAGAATTTGATTAATGATTCATGCAGACAAGTTGATAAATGGGCTCCACTGTAGGAAATGACCAAAATACCCTTTTTGTATGATTTTATGCAAAAATTTGGGATAAAATGCGGGAAAATATGCAATGCGTTTAGAAATTTTCAAATGACTTGTAATGCGTGAAAACACTTTGGATGACTTTGTATGCAAGAAAATTGGAGATAGTAACAGTACAATATGCGTCTGAAGCACAGTAGAAAACACGGTGAATTTGAAAGTATCAGAAAATAGAAAAGAAATTCGAACGAGTATTTTTAGGTCCAAAATGAGGGTATGACATTGTTCTAACTTATGTTTGCTTTGTAGAGGACTAAGATGGCTGGTAGAAATGATGCTGCTCGTGCTGCTGCCTTGGAAGCAATGGCTAATGTTGTGGGTAATCAGAACAATGCTGGTGGAAACGACGGGACAAGGATGCTAGAGACTTTTCTGAGGAATCACCCGCCTACCTCCAAAGGGCGATATGATCCCGATGGGGCTCAGTCATGGCTCAAGGAAGTTGAGAGGATTTTCAGAGTCATGCAGTGTGAAGATGCTCAGAAGGTGCGTTTTGGTACGCATATGCTAGCTGAGGAGGCTGATGATTGGTGGGTTAGTCTTCTACCCATTCTGGAACAAGACGGAGCTGAGGTTACATGGGCTATATTCAAGAGGGAATTCCTTGATAGATACTTTCCAGAAGATGTTCGTGGAAAGAAAGAGATTGAATTCCTAGAGCTTAAGCAAGGGAACATGTCGGTGACGGAGTATGCGGCCAAGTTTGTGGAGTTGGCCAAATTCTATCCACACTATACCCCCGAGACTGCTGAATTTTCAAAGTGCATCAAGTTTGAGAACGGTTTACGTGCGGATAGCAAGAGAGCTATTGGCTACCAAAAGATCCGTAGCTTTTCTGAGTTGGTGAGCAGCTGCAGAATATATGAGGAGGATACCAAGGCTCACTACAAGGTAGTGAATGATAGGAAAGCTAAGGGCCAGCAGAGTCGTCCTAAACCTTATGATGCCCCAAGAGACAAGGGAAAACAAAGAGTTAATGATGAGAGAAGACCTCAGAAGAAGAATGCTCCTGCTGAGATTACTTGTTTTACTTATGGTGAGAAAGGCCACAAGAGTAATGTGTGTACTGCTGATGTGAAGAGATGCTATCGTTGTGGTCAGAAAGGGGCATACTACTAATGACTGCAAGTTTGATGATGTTGTGTGCTTTAACTGCAATGAGCAAGGACATATCGGTTCGCAATGCAAGCAACCGAAGAAGACTAAGACTACTAGAAGGGTATTCGCGTTGACTGGCACACAGACTGAGAATGATGATCGTTTGATCAGAGGTACTTGTTATATTAATGATCAATCTTTAGTCGCTATTATTGATACTGGTGCTACACATTGTTTTATTGCTCTCGATTGTGCTGCTAAGTTAAATTTTGTTGTATCTGATATGAACGGGGAGATGGTTGTTGAAACTCCAGCTAAGGGTTCGATGACTACTTCCCTTGTGTGTTTGAGATGTCCTCTGTCTATGTTTGGTCGTGACTTTGAGATTGATTTAGTTTGTCTGCCGTTGGTTGGGATGGATGTGATTTTGGGGATGAATTGGTTAGAATACAACCATGTGCTTATTAATTGTTTTAGCAAGACGGTACGTTTTTCTTCTGCTGAAGAGGAAAGTGGTGCAGAGTTCTTATCCACTAAGCAGATGAAACAACTGGAACGTGACGGCATATTGATGTTTTCCTTGATGGCTTCCTTATCTATTGAAAATCAGGCGGTGATCGATAAGCTACAAGTGGTATGCGATTTTCCTGAAGTTTTCCCAGATGAAATTCCTGACGTGCCTCCAGAGAGGGAAGTTGAGTTTTCTATTGATCTTGTTCCTGGAACGAAACCGGTGTCGATGGCACCTTATCGTATGTCGGCTTCCGAATTAGCGGAATTGAAGAAACAGTTGGAAGATTTACTCGAAAAGAAATTTGTTAGACCAAGTGTTTCACCTTGGGGAGCGCCAGTTTTGCTAGTAAAGAAGAAGGATGGTAGTATGAGGCTATGTATTGATTATCGGCAGTTGAACAAGGTAACTATCAAGAATAAGTATCCACTTCCGAGAATTGACGATTTGATGGATCAGTTAGTGGGTGCCCGCGTGTTTAGCAAGATTGATTTGAGGTCCGGTTATCACCAGATTAAAGTAAAAGATGAAGATATGCAGAAGACAGCTTTCAGAACTCGTTATGGTCACTATGAGTACAAGGTTATGCCTTTTGGAGTTACCAATGCACCTGGAGTGTTTATGGAATATATGAATCGCATCTTCCATGCATTTTTGGATCGGTTTGTAGTGGTGTTCATTGACGATATTTTGATTTACTCCAAGACTGAAGAAGAACATGCTGATCATTTGAAGATTGTCTTGCAAGTGTTGAAAGAGAAGAAACTTTATGCCAAATTGTCTAAGTGTGAGTTCTGGTTAAAGGAAGTAAGTTTTCTTAGCCATGTTATTTCTGGTGATGGTAATGCAGTGGATCCGTCTAAGGTTGAAGCGGTATCACAATGGGAGACTACTAAGTCAGTTACCGAGATTAGAAGCTTCTTGGGTTTAGCTGGTTACTATAGAAGGTTTATTGAAGGGTTTTCCAAGTTAGCTCTTCCGTTAACGCAGTTGACGTGTAAAGGTAAAGCTTTTGTATGGGATGTTCAATGTGAGAACAGTTTCAACAAACTGAAGAAGCGTTTGACGACGGCTCCAGTTTTGATTTTACCGAAGTCCGATGAACCTTTTGTGGTGTATTGTGATGCGTCCAAGTTGGGTTTAGGAGGTGTACTTATGCAAGAAGGTAAAGTGGTAGCTTATGCTTCAAGATAGTTGAGAATTCATGAGAAGAATTACCCGACACATGATTTAGAATTGGCGGCTGTGGTCTTTGTATTGAATATATGGAGACATTACTTGTATGGTTCGAGGTTTGAAGTGTTTAGTGACCACAAGAGCTTGAAGTACTTATTTGACCAGAAGGAATTGAATATGAGGCAGCGAAGGTGGCTTGAACTATTGAAAGATTATGACTTTGGTTTGAATTATCATCCGGGCAAAGCTAATGTGGTTGCAGATGCCTTAAGTAGGAAGACTTTGCATATGTCTGCTATGATGGTGAAAGAATTCAAGTTGTTGGAACATTTTAGAGATTTGAGCTTAGTTTGTGAAAGGACACCTCAGAGTGTAAAGCTGGGAATGTTGAGAATTGATAGTGATTTCTTGAAGAGTATTAAAGAGGCGCAAAAAGAAGATGTTAAGTTTGTAGACTTATTGGTTGCTAGTAATCAAACTGAAGATGGTGACTTTAAAGTCGATGACCAAGGAGTGCTAAGATTCCGAGGTAGAATTTGCATTCCTGACAATGATGAAATGAAGAAGATGATTCTTGAAAAGAGTCACAGAAGTAGTTTGAGTATTCATCCGGGAGCTACGAAAATGTATCATGATTTGAAGAAGTTGTTTTGGTGGTCCGGATTGAAACGTGACGTGGCACAGTTTGTGTATTCCTGTTTAGTTTGTCAGAAGTCGAAGGTTGAGCATCAGAAATCGGCTGGTATGATGGTATCTTTAGATGTGCCAGAGTGGAAATGGGATAGTATATCCATGGATTTTGTGACGAGCTTGCCGAATACTTCTAGAGGGAACGATGCGATTTGGGTTATTGTTGATAGATTGACGAAGTCGGCCCATTTTCTACCGATTAATATTACTTTTCCTGTAGCTCAGTTGGCAGAGATTTATATCCGAGACATAGTGAAGCTGCATGGTGTTCCTTCGAGCATTGTTTCAGATAGAGATCCAAGATTTACTTCTAGATTTTGGAAGAGTTTGCAAGAGGCTTTAGGTTCTCAATTGAGATTGAGTTTGGCTTATCATCCTCAGACAGATGGTCAGTCGGAGAGGACGATTCAGTCGTTGGAAGATTTGTTGAGAGTTTGTGTACTTGAGCAAGGAGGGACTTGGGATAGTCATCTTCCGTTGATAGAGTTCACGTACAACAACAGTTACCATTCGAGTATTGGAATGGCACCTTTTGAGGCTTTGTATGGTCGAAGGTGCAGAACTCCGTTATGTTGGTTTGAGTCGGGTGAAAACGTGGTCTTAGGACCGGAGATTGTTCAACAGACTACCGAGAAGGTAAGAATGATCCAAGAGAAGATGAAAGCGTCGCAGAGTCGACAAAAGAGTTATCATGACAAGCGTAGGAAGGACCTTGAGTTCCAAGAGGGAGATCATGTGTTCCTGAGAGTTACTCCTATGACAGGTGTAGGTCGTGCTTTGAAGTCAAAGAAGTTGACTCCGAGATTTATTGGTCCGTATCAGATATCAGAGAGGATTGGGACGTTGGCATATCGTGTTGGATTACCACCACATTTATCGAATTTGCATGATGTTTTTCATGTGTCGCAACTGAGGAAGTATGTTCCGGATCCATCTCATGTGATCCAAAGTGATGATGTGCAAGTTAGAGACAACCTTACGGTTGAGACTTTACCGGTAAGGATTGATGATCGGAAAGTGAAGACGTTGAGAGGCAAGGAGATACCTCTCGTTAGAGTCGTTTGGGACGGAGCGACGGGTGAAAGTTTAACTTGGGAGCTAGAAAGTAAGATGCTAGAATCCTATCCAAAAGTTGTTTAATCGAGGTAAATTTTCGAGGACGAAAATCCTTTAAGAGGGGGAGAGTTGTAACGCCCTCTTTATTTATTTAATTATTTTATTAGAGAATATAGTATATTATTATATATTATATGATTTTTGGTGATTATGCGACGTAGTTATGATGTTGTGACGTGGTGATTATTTTATTGTTTAATAAAATAATATATGTGGTGTTTATATATATATTTATATGAAAAATAAAGATTTGTAGTAAAAATATATAATTTTGAGAGATGGGGTTATATTTATAAATAGGAAGAGTTGTGAGGGTTGAGATAGAATAAGATAAGTTGGGAGGAAGTATTTAAGGAAATTAGGTCAAGGAGTTTTTCAGTACGCGTTACAGACTTTTGGTGAAAAAGGTTGACAAGAGGCTATAGGGAGAGAGCTGCGATTTCCTTCAATTTCCAGGTAAGGGTGAGCCTAACTTCAGTAATGTTAACTGTAATTCATCTGTTTATGATTAGCTAAGGGATTGGGAAGAATTGGAGAGAGTTTCATAAACTAGGGTTTTGATGAATTTGATGAATTTGATGTGAGAATTGATGTAATTGCTGTAGAAACGTGTTACAGAACCTAGATTAATCACTAGAATAACATTGCTGATGAATTAGAGGCTTAACATGAGAGAATTGAGATGAGTGGGTGAGAATTGGAGCAAACCCGTAGTCAACCTGTCATCGCTCGCCATTGGCGAGTAATTCACTCGCCGTGGCGAGTAAGCCTTGCATCGCTCGCGAGGCGAGCTGCACAGCTCGCTGTGGCGAGCAACGCCCTTCTGCTCGCGAGGCGAGCCAACTAGCTCGCCGTGGCGAGTAACTTTTGGAAGTTGAGTTTTTGCCAAACTTTAGATGGTGTTGAGTGCCTTATTATTTATAGGATTGACCTGTGAAGTTGTTAGGACCAAATTGGACTTAGGGAACCTTAAAACGAAGATTTTAGGCGAAAATGTCAAAAAGGCCGAGAGCACCCAGATTGCTCGCCTGTAGCTCGCCCCCAACTCGCCTTTGGCGAGCAGCTTTTGTGAGTACTCGCCTTTAGTGAGGAAAACACTCGCCGTGGCGAGTGAGTGTATTCCTGAACCATTGTTTCGTTTTGCGATCTGTTTCGCATAGGACTTTGAGAGAACACCTTTGGGTAGTATTAGAGATGGTTTACGACATGAGATAAAGTCTGTAATGAGGATTAAAGATGTTCCCTTACGTTGATGCTAAAGTGATGTATTGTTCATGTTTTAATGATTTGTAAACATGATGCTAAGTGACTTATAATGATGTTTATGTGTTGTGGTATATGTGTTTAATGAGATGAACTTCTGCCATGTAATTATTATAATTGCAATGTGTCAGCCTTGAATTGTTAATGATGTTTGAGAAGTTGTGCTAACTTATTTAAGATGTAAAGAGTCGTGTCCATGCATTTGCATATTATGAGACGGTGGAGCTTTTGCTCAAAGCGACGGTGGAGCGTTTTCTCAAAGCGACGGTGAAGCATATTAATGCTTATATATATAGTACCACATGCAGGATGTCAAGATGTTAGAGTTGCATTTAGTTGAGTCAAATTGTTGACACATTATGAGACGATGTTTTGAGACGATGTTGATGTGTTTTTAAGATGTTCATGATGATGTTGTAACCTTGTGAATAATGATGTGTTATATGTGATGAGTTTATGTTGTTAATCATAAATGTTTGATTTATATGTTAATATTTCTGTTGTGAATCTCACCCCTTCTGTTGGAATTGCCGCCTTGTGGGCAAGTGCGGGTAACCAAGCTTAGGTGCACCGATGTGAGGAGTCCACGTGTGATGTCTAGGTGCTCTGATACGTAACGGGATGGGGTCTTGTTAAGAGTCTATTCCTTATGTATCATTTGATGAAACTATTTTGTGACTTTAAGATTTGAGATGAATCACTGGTGAAAGATCATGCAAAGAATCACCGGTGAAAGATAAAGCTTCAGTAACGACTCTTTTTGAATGTGTTGGCACTTACAACGTTCACTTCACACCTCTATATAAAGGAGTGAAGACTTGAAAAACAACAAGACTCTACAAAATTTCAAAAGCGCCAAAACTCTGTCAAATTGTCTAAGCATTCAAAGTTCACTTAGAATTTCAGTTTTCAAGTTCATATCTTTGAAATTCTTAAGTCTTAAGAGTCTGTATCTGATTTGTATTGTGAACACCACTGATTTTATATCAAGTGTTCAATCTCAAACATTTTCTGTGTAATTTTGTTTGATAGAAGTCTCTTGCTTGTGTGCTTGAGCATTAGAAGTCTCTTGCTTGTGTGCTTGAGCATTAGAAGTCTCTTGATTATGTTCTTGAGCATTTGAAGTCTCTTGCTTGTGTGCTTGAGCATTTGTAATCAGATATTACATTTAGTGAACTCTCCTTGGAAGTGCAAGGGGGACAGGACTACTTCCGGGTTGTGGAAGGAACCTGTATAAATCTTTTGTGTCCTGCTTCTTCTCTTTTCTCTCTGTTTTTCATTCCGCTGCATACGCTCCTGAACAGTATCTTCAGAAGCTGTCTAACTAGCTTCTGATCATTGTGGTTCTGAGTTTTGAAAAGAGAAAACGATTATTTGAAAACACAATTCAACCCCCCCCCCCCTTCTTGTGTTTTTCTCCCCTTCAATTGGTATCTAGAGCCTTGGTTCTGTTGTCAAACACCTAACAGTGTAACAGTCCAAGATCTGAGAAAAACATGTCTGCTGATTCATCTGTTTCTGGTTCTGCTGGCTCTAGTGGTAATCATCATGCTGTAGCATATGATTATAGTGAAAAGAAAACTGACTCAGGGAAGGTTCCAAAGTTTAATGGAGATCCTGAAGAGTTTTCTTGGTGGAAAACCAACTTCTACAGTTATATCATGGGCTTAGATGAAGAACTATGGGATATTCTGGAAGATGGTGTTGGTGACTTAATTCTTGATGAAGAAGGAGCTGCTGTTGATAGAAAAATACATACTCCTGCTCAGAAGAAGATGTACAAGAAACATCACAAGATCAGAGGCTCTCTAGTTTCTGCTATACCACGAGCAGAGTACATGAAGATGAGTGATAAGTCAACTGCTAAAGCAATGTTTGCATCTTTATGTGCTAACTATGAAGGAAGCAAGAAAGTTAGAGAAGCCAAAGCACTGATGCTTGTTCATCAGTATGAACTGTTCAAGATGAAGGATGATGAAAGTATTGAGGAGATGTACTCAAGATTTCAAACCCTAGTCTCTGGACTCCAAATACTGAAGAAAAGCTATGTTGCTTCTGATCACGTGAGTAAGATTCTCAGAAGCCTTCCTGCCAGATGGAGACCAAAGGTGACTGCCATTGAGGAAGCGTAAGATTTAAACACTTTAAGTGTTGAAGATCTTGTTAGTTCTCTCAAAGTTCATGAGTTAAGTCTAAATGAACATGAGTCTACTAAAAAGAGTAAATCAATAGCTCTTCCATCAAAAGGCAAGTCATCCAAAGCTCTTAAAGTGGCTGAGTCTGATGAAGAAGATTCACCAACTGGAGATTATGATGAAGAGGTTACTGAGATGATGGCTATGCTCTCAAACAGACTTCAGTATCTAGCCAAAAAGAACAAGAAGTTTGTGTCCAGGAGAGGTAGCTTCAGAAGCTCAAAGAAGGAAGATCAAAAGGGATGCTTCAACTGCAAGAAGCCTGGTCATTTCATTGCTGATTGCCCTGATCTTCAGAAAGAAAAAGCAAAAGAAAAGTCGAAGAAACCAACATTCAAGTCAAACAAGTTCAAGAAACAGCTAAAGCAGAGTTTAATGGCTACATGGGATAACTTGGATAGTGAATCTGAATCTGACAAAGAAGAATCTGATGAAGGTGCAAAGATAGCTGTTGGGTTAGTAGCTACAGCAACTTCAGAAGCTGAAACTGAATCAGATTCAGAAGATGAAAATGAGGTATATTCCAAAATCCCTAGAGAAGAACTGATAGAGTCACTTAAAGAACTCCTCACTCATTTTGAATTGAGAACCAATGAGTTGAAGGTTTTGAAAGAAAAATATGTTGCTTTGATGAAGCAACAAGAATCAACTCTATTGGATCTAAAAGCTTCTGAAGAAGGACTCAGAGGTTTTGACTTCATATGCAAGACATATGAAGACAAACTTAAGTTCTTGTGTCAGAAGCTGCAAGAAAAATGTGATGGAAAGTCTTTAAGTAACCATGAGATTGCTCTTGAAGATTTCATTATTTCTGGTATTGACAGAAGCAGAATTGCTTCTATGATTTATAGCATTTACAAAAACAATGGTAAAGGGATTGGGTTTTCAGAAGCTAAGTCTAATGAAACCAATCTCAAAGCATATTGTGAATGCATAAAGGAAGGATTGAAAACCTTCTTTGTTCCTGAAGGTGCAAAAACGGAAACTGCTGCTCAGTCAGAATCTGAGGCTTCTAGTTCTAAGGCTAAGATTACATCAAAGTCAAAGAACTTCAAGCCTAAGGATATGATAAATTCTGAATCTAAGACCACAAAGATTAAGATTCTGAAGAGATTAGAATCTGTTCCACAAAGCCTGATAAGGTCAGAATCTAATATCCTAAAGTCTAAGGTTCAGAAGGGCAAAGCAGTTGTTGCTCCTGAAGCATCAAAACCACAAGTTGAAAAACCTAAGGTAATGATTAATCAGAAGCTATCCAAAAAGCATCTAAAGGATCAGGAATTGGTGAGTAAATCCTCCAGCTCTAACCAAAAAGGACCCATAAAACAATGGGTACCTAAATCTGAAATTGTCAATACTGCAGATCTGTCTCAAAGCAAGAACAAAGCAAAAATCATGGTACCTGGACAGCGGTTGCTCAAGGCACATGACAGGAGAGAAGTCAATGTTCCTATCTCTCACAATGAAAGAAGGAGGAAATGTAAAGTTTGGAGGCAACCAGTCTGGGAAGATTATTGGTACGGGGACTATTGGTAACTCCTCTACCTCTATTAATAATGTATGGTTGGTAGATGGGCTTGAACATAACCTATTGAGCATCAGTCAATTCTGTGACAATGGTTATGATGTTTTATTTGAAAAAGCCAACTGTACAGTAATCAACAAGAATGACAAGTCCATTGTGTTCAAGGGAAAGAGAGTGGAAAATGTCTACAAAATCAATTTCTCTCAACTGGCTGATCAGAAAGTAATTTGCCTTCTATCAATGAATGATAAGAAATGGATGTGGCATAAAAGACTGGGACATGCCAACTGGAGATTAATCTCTAAGCTTAGCAAGTTACAGCTTGTCAAAGGTCTTCCTGACATTGATTATCATTCAGATGCACTCTGCGGTGCATGCCAGAAAGGAAAAATTGTTAAATCATCTTTCAAAGCAAAAGACAATGTTTCCACCTCAAGACCCTTAGAACTGCTTCATATTGACCTATTTGGACCAGTTAGCACTGCATCCTTATATGGAAGCAAGTATGGATTAGTTATTGTTGATGATTATAGTAGATGGACTTGGGTGAAATTTCTGAAAAGAAAAGATCATGCATACGATGTATTCAGTAACTTCTGCACCCTTATTCAATCTGAAAAAGAAGCCAAAATTTTGAAAATCAGAAGTGATCATGGTGGTGAATTTGAAAATGAGCCATTTGAAGCTTTTTGTGAAAAACATGGAATCCTCCATGAATTCTCTTCTCCTAGAACTCCACAACAGAATGGAGTTGTAGAAAGAAAGAATAGAAAGTTACAAGAAATGGCCAGAACCATGATCCATGAAAACAATTTGGCAAAACATTTTTGGGCAGAAGCTGTGAATACAGCGTGTTATGTCCAGAATAGGATCTACATAAGACCTATCTTGGAGAAAACAGCATATGAACTGTTTAAAGGAAGAAAACCCAATATCTCTTACTTTCATCAATTTGGATGTACATGTTACATTCTGAATAACAAGCTCTACCTAAAGAAATTTGATGCCAAGGCCCAAAGAGGAATCTTTTTAGGTTACTCTGAAAGGTCAAAGGCATACAGAGTGTATAATTCAGAGACACTCTGTGTTGAAGAATCTATGCACGTTAAATTTGATGACAAAGAGCTTGAAGATAAAACTTCAAAGCAAGATGAAGGTTTTGCAGAGATACAGGTTCCTGAAGACATTCCAGAACCTGGTCAGTCAGTTGAATCTGAAGATAGTCCAGAAGCAGCACCCACATCAGTTGCTCCTGATGAAGTCGCTCTTGATGGAGTTGCTCCTGATGAAGTAGCTCCTGATGAAGTAGCTTCTGATGAAGCACAAAATGGCTCACAGCAAGCAGATTCATCCAACTATACTTTCAAATACAAGTCTTCTCATCCTCAGGATCAAATCATTGGAAGTAAAGAAAGTCCCAGAAGAACAAGATCATACTTCAGACAAGAAGAATCTATGATTGGACTAATTTCAATGATTGAGCCAACAACAGTTGAAGAAGCACTTTCAGATGATGGATGGATCATAGCTATGCAAGAAGAGCTGAATCAATTCCAACAGAATGATGTGTGGGATCTGGTACACAAACCTCCTCAGAAGAACATTATTGGAACAAAATGGGTATTCAGAAACAAGCTGAATGAAAAAGGTGAAGTAACCAGAAACAAAGCCAGACTTGTTGCTCAGGGGTATAGTCAACAAGAAGGCAATGATTACACCGAAACATTTGCTCCAGTCGCAAGATTGGAAGCAATCAGGTTACTTTTATCTTATGCAATTAATCATGGAATAGTATTATATCAAATGGATGTCAAGAGTGCATTTCTTAATGGTGTCATAGAAGAAGAAGTGTATGTCAAACAACCTCCTGGTTTTGAGGATCTGAAGCATCCTGACCATGTTTACAAACTTAAGAAATCACTATATGGCTTGAAACAAGCTCCCAGAGCTTGGTATGACAGACTAAGTAATTTCTTGATTAAAAACGATTTTAAACGAGGTCAGGTTGACACAACACTCTTCAGAAGGACTCTTGAGAAAGACATTCTTGTTGTGCAGATATATGTTGATGATATAATATTTGGTTCTACTAATTCATCTCTTTGCAAGGAGTTTTCTAAGTTAATGCAGGATGAATTTGAAATGAGCATGATGGGAGAGCTGAAGTTCTTCCTGGGCATTCAAATTAACCAAAGCAAAGATGGAGTATATGTTCATTAGACAAAATATAGGAAGGAGCTTCTGAAGAAGTTCAAGCTTGAAGATTGCAAACTGATGAACACTCCAATGCATCCTACATGTACCTTAAGCAAAGAAGATGAAGGATCAAACGTGGACCAGAAGCTATACAGAGGTATGATTGGTTCTCTGTTATACCTCACTGCATCTAGGCCAGATATTTTATTCAGTGTATGCTTATGTGCAAGGTTTCAGTCAGATCCTAGAGAATCTCATTTAACTGCAGTTAAAAGAATCTTCAGGTATCTGAAAGGAACAACTAATCTGGGACTCCTTTATAGAAAATCCTCAGATTACAAGCTAATTGGATTCTGTGATGCTGATTATGCTGGTGATAGGATTGAAAGAAAGTCAACCAGTGGCAATTGTCAATTTCTGGGTGATAATCTGATATCCTGGGCTAGCAAAAGACAAGCAACTATTGCTATGTCTACAGCAGAAGCAGAATACATTTCAGCTGCAAGTTGTTGCACACAACTACTCTGGATGAAACATCAGCTGGAAGATTATCAGATACTTGCTAACAGTATTCCCATCTTTTGTGATAATACTGCTGCTATTTGTTTGTCAAAGAATCCAATTCTGCACTCAAGAGCCAAGCATACTGAGATCAAACACCATTTTATCAGAGATTATGTTCAAAAAGGAATTTTAGATATACAATTCATTGATACTGAAAATCAATGGGCTGATATATTTACTAAGCCCTTAACAGTTGAAAGATTTGATTTTATAAAGAAAAATTTGAACATGCATTATGTGTCTGGTTAAAATTGCTTGCTCCTGAATAAAAAGTTTAGGTTCTGAAGTCACTTCAGAAGACATAGTCCTTCAGAAGCTCCTGAGTAAGGTTCTGAGGAAAATGTGCTCCTGATGAGTCATCAGAATTTCAAACTTCAGAAGAGAATCTTTGTGCTCCTAAATAGTAGAAGTTAGTGGAATTTCTGGAGTTGCTCCTGGCGACATCTGCCTCACTAACTTAAACAGCTCATCTGAAATCTGACAGCGTGGCATAAATGTATTGGCGTATAACTCAAAGGGCAATGATGTTAATTTTACTTTTCGTAGTACTATCTCGCGCCCCCAACTGTCATTAATGCTATGTTTGTTTGTCCCCTGTTATTCAAACGTTTTTCGCTAAAAAGCACTTAATCAAAAACACACACTACTCACTTCACATCCTACACTTTCTGTTTTTGATTTCGTATCTGTTAAGAAAAGTTCTCTCTCTCAAAACCCTAAGAACCCAAATCTCAAACTTCTTCAAACATCAATGGCTTCATCAAGTTCTGTTCAAGAATCCAACGCTCAACTCGCAGTTCAGTAAGCTGAAGGTCAGCAAGAAAGGGCTGCTTACGAGATCAAAGGAGTCACCATGAGCCTAAAAGAATGGCAACTTAAGATTCAAACAGAGAATCCGGTGGATTTTGAATCTCTTGTGTATCATGGCTGTGACATCAAGAGGTTTTATGAAGTTCAAGGGCTGATGAACTATTTCAGTATGCTCAACGGTCCTACCTACAAGACGTTAGTAAGACACTTCTGGGTAAGAGCATCAGTCTATGATAAAGCTGCATCAAAACTGGAGGAACAAGAAAAAGTTTTGATTGATCCCTCTCTTGAAGGGAAAACTAGAGAAGAAATGGGTCTGGAACCATTCAGAGAAGTTCAGATCAGGTCGAGCCTGATGGGTATCCCAGTCTACATTTCTGAAGCTATAATTGCTTTTGTCATTGGAGCAGAAGCATCTGGAAAGTACTGCGGTGTAGATATACCAAACTCTCAGTCAAGCACCTGGAGTGATTTGGTGAATAAAACTCTCTTCAATTCTACAACAGCCGGTAAATACTGTGACTTGAACATGATCAACAAGATGCTCTTGAAGATTCTGAATGAGAACATGCTACCTAAAGGAGGTGGTGGAGATCAACCCTCTTTGGCTCACAAAGTTTTTCTCCATCACATTATCAAGGGTGAGAAGGTGAATCTACCCAAATACATCTTCAAACACATGATTAAAGAGCTCAGGGAAAGCCAGAATAAGTGCAGAGTCTAGGTTCCCTATGGAAGATTGATCTCAGAAATCTTCCATCAAGGAGGCATTATTAGAGCTCTGAATGAAGTAAACTACTTCACTGATGAACAGCTGGAAACTGAGACCGGAAAGGTGATGAATGCAAGGACCTTGAAGCATATGAAACTGATTCCTGAAGTGACCAAACTAAAGACAGACATCTGTGAATCAAGGGTGGTATCGAATCTAATGGAAGAGTTCCCTCCTATCTGCAAGAAGGACACCCTGGCTGTTCAAATGGCTCTCATTGCTGATCACTATGAGACCCATGGAAAGCTGATTAGTCTGGATGAAGTTCCAGAAGAAATGTATGGACAAGAACTTCCTGTTGCTAAAGGAAGAAAAGCAAAGCGGAAGGTTCTCACTAAAGAAGAGTATCTGGAGGGTGAAAATCCATCTAAGAAGACCAAGAAAGAAAAGACTCCTGAGAAGTCTTTGTCTGGCGCTCCTGGAGGATCATCAATTCAGGAAGAGGTTCAGGATCTGAACCCAGGAGCTATTATTCCTCAGAAGACCAGAAGTGGCAAGCAAATGGCTTCAGCATCTACAACAACAACTAAAGTGAAACAGATTCCTCAAAAGAAGAAAAAAACTCAAAGGCTAAGGAAACTGAAGGAATCTGTGTACACTGCTGAAGAAAGTGCAGCTGTAGAGGCTACTGAACTGGTTACCAGGGAGGTAAGAAAGAAGAAGAAGGCTGAATCTGAAGCTGTTCAGAAGACCTTGGAGCTGGCTAAGGAAATAGAAGTACCTACTGAGGTCTTTCTCAAGAAAGGTGCTGCTGAGGTTGCTGAGCAAGCTCTGATGAGCTCAATAGAACTGCAAGCTGAAGTTGCTACTGAAGCTGCAAGTATTCTAGCTACTCCTGGATCAGATTTTATATCAGGTACATCCTCCTCACAACCCTTGATACATATAGAATCTGACTCCTCTCCCTCATCACCCTCTCAATCCAAAACCTCATCATCCTCATCTTCTGATATGGATGATATTCCTATAAGCATCCTCAGAAAAGGCCTATCACCATCCTCCAAACTCCACAAAAATTCTTCCAAACCTAATTCTCCTTTCAAACAATCTGAACCATCTATCCAAGCTAGGGTCAGTAGTTTGCTTGAATTAAAATACAGCAAATTACCCCCTAATCATCCACTTCAACCACAAACCATTCAATCCGTCAACATGATTTTACCTGACAAACCAGAAGATGACTCTGTCATAGACAATCTCAGTAGTCATCTATCCGGTGAACTTCCTAACACCAGTCTACTTTTACATAAAAGTCTCTGAAGTAACAACTTCACAAGTTGCTTTAGAAAGCCCCCATCAACAAACACCTGAACCACATGTGTCCCCATCTGTTTCTGAACTGTATGCTCCTGAACAAGCTGCTCCTGAACAATCTGTTCCTGAACAAGCTGTTCCTGAACAAACTGTTCTTGAACCAGATGATTCTAGAACAACCATTTTTGACCATACTCCTGAATTTCTTTACACTGAAAATGCTATGGAGATTGATGATTCTGTCATTGATCCTGATGCACAAACTGCTCAATCTTCACCTATGGAGGTTAACCAGTCTGCTTCTGATCAGGCACAATCACAATCTGAAAGCAATACTCAATCATCAACCTTAAATAATCTACAAATTCAACCCTGTGCTCCTCCCAAGCCTAGAAAACAACCTTCACCACCCACCAGATTCTTAGATTCTAATGTATTAAAGGGCGTGTGTGAGGACATAGCTGACCAAATGATCAAGCTCATTCATCTAGAAGTGACTTGAGTCACAGAGAAAGCTATGAGAAACAATGGAGTAGGCTCAAGGAGAGAGTTGAGTATGTCATGCAAGCACTGTCCTCAACTTGTGTAGAAGCTCAAGAGCAAGCTAAGCAGAAGCTTCAGGACTGGCTGAATGGCATCAATGAAGACCTTGAAGAGGTTAAGATAACAGGAACCTGGGCAAGATCATCTTTAAGTATCAGAGGAAGAGAACCAACTGATTTTCTGCCTCAGTACATTCATCCCATGGACCTGGACTTATCCTTCCTTACAAAGGTCAATCTAAAGGCATCAGCTCCTAATCCGACTTTAGCTCAGGAGAACAAGATCTTAAAGGAGAAGAATCAGAAGCTGGAAAAAGATCTCTTTGAGCAAAGGCTGCTTCTCCTAGAACACAAAGCTGAAACTGATGCTAAGTTGGAAGAAGCCAGGATCAGAGAAGAAAATATGGCCAGAAGCCTAGCTGAGATGAAGCAGAAGCAAGAGGAAACCAATGACCTCCTGAAGAAGATTCTTGAAAACACCCTCAAACAAACCAACCCCTAGTTGCACACCCTTTGTTGTTTGTTGTGTTTTTATTTATCTTTAACATTGTTTACCTTGTATGCTGCTGAACTTAATTGCTTCTGAATATTTCTTTGTTTCTGATCTTATATTTTTTGCTTCTGATTTTTTTTTTTTAACGCATTTCACTTGTGATATTGATTATGCTCTGAATCTTTTTACTATGTTTTTCTCTTTCTTTTGTTGATTTCTTTTTGTTAATGACAAAAGGGGGAGTAAGTGTGATAGTATTTAAAGGTCCTGAGCCCCATTAAGTTTTTGAAATTTAATTGTCTCTCAATACTTTTTGTTAGGGGGAGTAACTTTATTTCAAAATAACTTAACTGAACCATTATCTCTCTCTATCACTTCTATTCTCTTTGATTATTTTACTAAGTGTTAAATGAATTTAATTAACAAAGATAGAACTCAGGGGGAGCTTACAAACCTCACCTTAAAGTACTATTAGACTCAGGGGGAGCTTACAAACCTCATACCCTATAAGTCAACTTGTTAATTAGATTAACAACAATTGATCAAATTTTTAAATACTATTGTTTGTCATCATCAAAAAGGGGGAGATTGTTGGAACAAAATGTGTTTAACAATAAACCCTAAAGAGTTTTGATGATAACAAAGTATTAAAAGTTGACAATTGGTATTGCTAACATTTGTTCAAGTGTACAGGACTGTAAACAAAGTGATATATTTTAACAAGGTTCTAAACGAACAAATAAAGAGCAAAGGAAGTATCTATTTGAAGCTTAAAGCGCTCCTGAAGACAAGCGCTCCTGAAGACTTGCGCTCCTGAAGACTAGCGCTCCTGAAGAGTATGACGTCATCAGAAGCTGAAGGTCCTCAGAAGCTGATTCTTCAGAAGCAACAATATTTCACCAGAAGCAGTTTATCTCAAGATTTCAAGATTCAAGTGTTGTATTTTGGAGCGAAAATTGTACAGCATTGGCAGAAGATTAGTGGATTAAAGCAACGGTCATTTCAAAAGGATTTGAAGTCATTTTGTTGCAAATAGACAAGAAGCGTTGACATTGTACTTTGTACGAACTGTGCAACCACCTTCTCCACTACTCTGTTCTTTGTCTCAGCTAACAGACAAGAATAACAGCTCTCATGTACAACCAAGCCTGCATCCTTGTTCCCTCTCAACTGGAATGGATTTGAAATTAATCCTTCATAGGACGTTAACCATATCAGGCAAAGAATCACTGGTGAAAGATCAAGCTTCAGTAACGACTCTTTTTGAATGTGTTGGCACTTACAACGTTCACTTCACACCTCTATATAAAGGAGTGAAGACTTGAAAAACAACAAGACTCTACAATATTTCAAAAGCGCCAAAACTCGGTCAAATTGTCTAAGCATTCAAAGTTCACTTAGAATTTCAGTTTTCAAGTTCATATCTTTGAAATTCTTAAGTCTTAAGAGTCTGTATCTGATTTGTATTGTGAACACCACTGATTGTATATCAAGTGTAACGCCCTAGTTGATATTTTATTATTTTGGTTGATTTAATATGTTTTATGTATTTTATATAATTTATGTGAGTTATGTGAATAATTTGATGTGTTGTTATTTATCATATAATTATTTGTGTGATTTTTATTATTTAAGTGAAATAGTAGAAATAATAGTTATATAGATTAATTAGTAGAGTTAGGAGGGGGTTAATGAAATTAAAAGAAAGTTAAGTGAGGGAATAAAGAAAGAAAAGGAGTTACACTTTGTAAGGAAATAGGAGAGCCAGTAAGGAAATAAGAAAAACAAGAGTACGTACAGTAGAACAAAAACAGAGTTTTGGGAGAAAGAGAGAAGAAGCCAAGGGAAGAGGGAAATTCATCCAATTGCTATAGATTTTCGCTGAATTAAGGTAAGGGTGGGTTTACTCTTCAATTGTCAATATATATGTATATGATTTCATGAATTTGGATTGAAAATTGGTAGTTTTGGAACTAGGTTTAAGAATAGGTTGAATTACTCATTTTCTTGATGAATTGTGTTGTAATGTTGTTGTTATGATATGTTATGCTGTTTTGTTGTGCCTTGAACCCATAAACATTGTTTCTAAACCATTTTGGGTGATTGGGGGATTAAAAAATGGGATTTTTGGATGAAATTGGAGTTAGAATCGTAGGTTGTAATTCTGCCCAGACGAACACTCGCTTAAGCGAGATGCCCTTCGCTCAAGCGAGCAACACTTTGCTACGCCCAGTCTGAACTTTTAGCCGCTCGCTTAAGCGAGCCATGAGCGAACCCCAAGCGAGCAAAATGCTAACCTTCGTCATTTGCGTCGCTTAAGCGAGATTCCCGTCGCTTAAGCGAGAGACGCCCAGAATAGTGTAATTGACCTGTTCGCTTAAGCGAACCAGAAGCGAGCTTCAAGCGAGCTAAAACCCAACCTTCGTCATTTGACTCGCTCAAGCGAGATGTTGCTCGCTTAAGCGAGCTGGGTCCTGTGCGACCCAAAAATGTGATTTTCCAAAGTGTTCTAAACTCAAACCTAAGCTTTCTAGGATGTTTATTGGATTTATTAAGAATTGTTTAGATGATAAAACTTATATATTAAGATGATTAAGATGGAATTATGTATGCTTATGTGCAAATATTTATACTTTGCTAAGTTGAGGTGTCTTGATCGATGTCGAGTGGTATTGTCCAGTTGGGGAGGGTATCCTAAGTTGTTGTTGTTGTTGGTTGCATGCTGATATGCTCCATTAAGATGTTGGGTTGTATGCTGATATACACCATAGAGTCATTTCATACTCATTTGCATTTGTTGGGGGCTTATTGCCCTGGAATGTTTATCATTCACCTGTTGGGGGCTTATTGCCCTGGAACGCTTTATCGTTCAACTGTTGGGGGCTTATTGCCCTGGGATGCTTTAACCATCCAAATTGTTGGGGGCTTATTGCCCTGGAATGCTTAGCATTCAACGCGCGTAGATGGTACCACATGCATAATGCATTAGATGTTATGGAGTCTTGCATTAGTTGTAGGTGTGAGTTGTCCTTTTGGGATTGTTGTTGGTGAGATGTCGCCACAAGTGTTGTTGTTGTTATTGATATGAATTTAAGATGAATCAATATGATAATGTTGAGTTGATGATGTTGATGATGATGCTGCTGATTGTTAATACTGTTGTCGTTTTCAATGCATTTTAGTGAATTCATATATTTATATATTGCTTTGTTTTGTGAACTCACCCCTTCTGCTGGAATTGCCGCCTTGTGGGCAAGTGCAGGTAGTGAAGACTAGTGATGTTGGCTCTTGCGTCTAGGGCTCTGATACATAGTAGGGATGGGGAAACGTTATCTTTCTTGTATTCCTTTATGTATCATTTATTTGAAGATGATGTTGTTGAGGTTAAATTGTTGAATAATTTAAATATGTTGATGGCCTTTAGTGCCAATATTTTGATGTAGTCGTTGACCATGATTTTTATATAAAGACTTTCCGCTGCAGAATTTTAATATGATGATATTGTATGTTGGTTTTAAATAGTTTTTATATTCTATTTAAATAATTTTGAAAAAGAAATGTGATACTCCGTTGTTTTGTTGAATAACTCTGATTATGATTATTAGTAATATTATTATTACGTTATTTCGGGAACGGGGTGTTACAATTGGTATCAGAGCAGGTCGGTCTGTCAGACCATTAGAAGAGTCGTGTCGAGCCATGTAGAGTAGTGTGACAGGTTTAAACTGTCTTTGTTGTTCTAATTCTTGTTGTTATGTAGAACTATCGTGATGGCCGGAAGGAATGATGCTGCTCTTGCTGCTGCTTTGCAAGCAATGGCTCAGGTTGTTGGTCAACAGCAAGGTGCTGGTGGGGCTGGTGAAGGTGTAAGGATGCTTGAGACCTTCTTGAGGAATCATCCACCAACATTTAAGGGAAGGTACGACCCCGATGGAGCGCAGACTTGGCTGAAGGAGGTCGAGAGGATCTTCCGGGTGATGCAGTGTACGGATGTTCAGATGGTGCGGTTTGGCACGCACATGTTAGCAGAAGAGGCTGACGACTGGTGGGTGAGTGTGCAGCCGGTGTTAGAGAATGAAGGTGCTGTAATCACGTGGGCTGTGTTCCGAAGAGAGTTCCTGAGGAGGTATTTTCCGGAGGATGTCCGAGGTAAGAAGGAGATAGAATTCCTTGAGCTGAAGCAAGGAGACATGTCCATTACGGAATATGCTGCTAAGTTCGTGGAGCTTGCAAAGTTTTATCCTCATTATGCTGCGGAGACTGCTGAGTTCTCCAAATGTATTAAGTTTGAAAATGGTCTGCGAGCTGATATCAAGCGGGCCATTGGCTATCAGAAGATCAGAGACTTCTCCGAATTGGTGAGCAGCTGCCGTATTTATGAAGAGGATACCAAAGCTCATTACAAGATAATGAATGACCGTAGGGGAAAGGGGCAGCAGAGTCGCCCAAAGCCTTATAGTGCCCCAGCTGATAAGGGCAAGCAGAGGATGCATGATGAGAGAAGGCCAGCACGTAGAGATGCTCCTGCTGAAGTGGTTTGTTTTAAGTGTGGTGTGAAAGGCCACAAGAGTAATGCTTGTACCCGTGATGAGAAGAAGTGCTTTAGATGCGGAAAGAAGGGTCACACAGTCACCGAATGCAAGCGTGGGGACATTGTTTGTTTCAACTGTAATGAGGAAGGTCATATCGGTTCTCAGTGCACTAAGCCTAAGAAGGCGCAGACCAGTGGTAGAGTTTTTGCCTTGACCGGTACTCAGACTGATCAGGAGGATCGACTTATCAGAGGTACTTGTTTCTTTAGTGGTACTCCTTTAATTGCTATAATAGATACTGGTGCAACGCACTGTTTCATTGCTATTGACTGTGCGCAAAGATTGGGTTTGATTATGTCTGATATGAATGGGGAGATGGTTGTTGAAACTCCAGCTAAGGGTTCAGTAACTACTTCCCTTGTTTGTTTAAGTTGTCCGTTGTCTGTTTTTGGTAGAGATTTTGAGGTGGACCTTGTTTGTTTGCCGTTAGTGGGAATGGATGTAATATTGGGAATGAATTGGTTGGAATACAATCATGTCCTGATCAATTGTTTTACGAAGACGGTGCGGTTTTCTTCTGCTGAAGAAGAGAGTGGAGCAGAATTCCTATCCACAAAAGAGATGAAGCGTTTAGAAAAAGATGGCGTGATGATGTTTTCTTTGTTGGCATTCTTGTCGGTGGAGAACCAAGCTGTGATTGATGGGCTGCCTGTTGTGAAGGAATTTCCTGAAGTTTTCCCTGATGAGATTCCAGATGTGCCACCAGAGAGAGAAGTGGAATTTTCGATTGACCTTGTGCCGGGTACGAAGCCTGTGTCGATGGCTCCTTACCGTATGTCAGCTTCGGAGTTAGCTGAGTTAAAGAAGCAATTAGAAGACTTGCTTGACAAGAAGTTTGTGAGACCGAGTGTTTCACCGTGGGGAGCGCCGGTGTTGTTGGTAAAGAAGAAGGATGGTAGCATGCGGTTATGTATTGATTACCGTCAGTTGAATAAGGTGACGATTAAGAACAGGTATCCACTACCGAGGATTGATGACTTGATGGATCAACTAGTGGGTGCCCGCGTTTTTAGCAAAATTGATTTGAGGTCAGGTTACCATCAGATAAAGGTGAAGGATGAGGATATGCAAAAGACGGCGTTTAGGACGCGGTATGGTCATTACGAATATAAGGTGATGCCTTTTGGTGTGACGAATGCACCTGGCGTGTTTATGGAATACATGAACAGAATTTTCCATGAGTATCTGGATCAGTTTGTAGTAGTCTTTATTGATGACATATTGATTTATTCTAAGACTGAAGCTGAGCATGCAGAGCATTTGAAGATTGTACTGCAAGTGCTGAAGGAAAAGAAGCTGTATGCCAAGTTATCCAAGTGCGAGTTCTGGCTGAATGAAGTAAGTTTTCTTGGCCACATTATTTCTGGTAAAGGTATTGCTGTAGATCCTTCGAAGGTTGATGCTGTGTCGCAGTGGGAGACACCAAAGTCAGTTACTGAGGTAAGAAGTTTTCTTGGGTTGGCTGGTTATTACCGCAGATTTATTGAAGGATTCTCGAAGTTAGCACTTCCTCTGACGCAGTTGACTTGTAAAGGAAAAGCATTTGTGTGGGATGCTCAATGTGAGAGTAATTTCAATGAGTTGAAGCAAAGATTGACGACTGCTCCTATTTTGATTTTGCCGAAGCCAGAAGAACCTTTTGTGGTTTATTGTAATGCATCTAAGCTGGGATTAGGTGGTGTTCTGATGCAAGATGGCAAGGTGGTTGCGTATGCTTCTAGACAGCTGAGAGTGCATGAGAAGAATTATCCTACGCATGATCTAGAATTGGCAGCCGTGGTGTTTGTGTTGAAAATTTGGAGGCATTATTTGTATGGTTCCAGATTTGAGGTGTTTAGTGACCATAAGAGTTTAAAGTACATGTTTGATCAGAAGGAGTTGAACATGAGGCAGAGAAGGTGGCTGGAATTGCTTAAGGACTACGATTTTGGCTTGAATTACCATCCTGGTAAAGCCAATGTGGTCGCGGATGCGTTGAGCAGAAAGACATTGCATATGTCGGCGTTGATGGTAAAAGAGTTCGAGTTGCTTGAACAATTTAGGGACTTGAGTCTTGTTTGTGAAAGATCACCTCAGAGTGTGAAGTTGGGCATGTTGAAGATTAATAGTGACTTCCTGGATAATATCAAAGAGGCTCAGAAGCTTGATGTTAAGTTTGTGGATTTGATGGCTGCTAATGATCCGAATGTAGATAGTGATTTCAAGGTTGATGACCAAGGTGTGTTGAGGTTTAGAGGAAGAATTTGTATACCTGAGGATGAGGGCTTGAAGAAATTGATTTTGGAAGAAAGTCACAAGAGTAGTTTGAGTATTCATCCTGGAGCTACTAAAATGTATCATGACTTGAAGAAGATATTTTGGTGGTCCGGTTTGAAGAGAGATGTTGCTCAGCTTGTGTATGCTTGTTTGACTTGCCAGAAGTCTAAGGTTGAGCATCAGAAGCCTGCAGGGCTGTTGACTCCGTTAGATGTGCCTGAGTGGAAATGGGATAGCATTTCTATGGATTTTGTGACGAGTTTGCCGAATACTTCAAGAGGGCATGATGCCATTTGGGTCGTGGTCGACAGGTTGACTAAGTCGGCTCACTTTATTCCGATCAACATTACTTATCCAGTAGCTCAGTTGGCGGAGATTTACATTCGTGACATTGTGAAGTTGCATGGTGTTCCGTCAAGTATTGTGTCGGATAGAGATCCGAGGTTTACTTCAAGGTTTTGGAAGAGTTTGCAAGATGCATTGGGTTCGAAGTTAAGATTGAGTTCGGCTTATCATCCGCAGACAGATGGTCAGTCGGAGAGGACTATCCAATCCTTGGAGGATTTGTTGAGGGTGTGTGTACTCGAGCAAGGTGGAGCTTGGGACAGCCACTTACCGTTGATAGAGTTCACCTATAACAATAGTTACCATTCGAGTATTGGTATGGCACCGTTCGAAGCTTTGTACGGTCGAAGGTGTAGAACTCCTCTATGTTGGTTTGAGTCTGGTGAAAGTATTGTGTTAGGACCTGAGTTAGTGCAGCAGACTACGGAAAAGGTCAAGATGATAAAGGAAAAGATGAAAGCATCGCAAGATCGTCAGAAGAGTTACCATGACAAAAGAAGGAAAGCCCTTGAGTTTCAGGAGGGTGATCATGTGTTCTTGAGGGTTACTCCGATGACAGGTGTAGGACGTGCATTGAAGTCGAGGAAGTTGACTCCAAAGTTCATTGGTCCTTATCAGATTTCCGAGAGAGTTGGAACCGTGGCGTATCGGATTGGATTGCCACCACATCTATCGAACTTGCATGATGTGTTTCATGTCTCGCAGTTGAGAAAGTATGTAGCAGATCCTTCGCATGTTATTCCGAGGGATGATGTGCAGGTTAGAGATAATCTTACTGTTGAGACTTTGCCGTTGAGGATTGATGATCGTAAGGTGAAGCAGTTGAGAGGCAAGGAAATACCTCTGGTTAGAGTTGTTTGGGGCGGTGTAACCGGTGAGAGTTTGACTTGGGAGTTGGAGAGCAAGATGCAAGAATCCTATCCTGAGTTGTTTGTTGCTTAAGGTATTATTTCGAGGACGAAATTCTCTAAGTTGGGGAGAGTTGTAACGCCCTAGTTGATATTTTATTATTTTGGTTGATTTAATATGTTTTATGTATTTTATATAATTTATGTGAGTTATGTGAATAATTTGATGTGTTGTTATTTATCATATAATTATTTGTGTGATTTTTATTATTTAAGTGAAATAGTAGAAATAATAGTTATATAGATTAATTAGTAGAGTTAGGAGGGGGTTAATGAAATTAAAAGAAAGTTAAGTGAGGGAATAAAGAAAGAAAAGGAGTTACACTTTGTAAGGAAATAGGAGAGCCAGTAAGGAAATAAGAAAAACAAGAGTACGTACAGTAGAACAAAAACAGAGTTTTGGGAGAAAGAGAGAAGAAGCCAAGGGAAGAGGGAAATTCATCCAATTGCTATAGATTTTCGCTGAATTAAGGTAAGGGTGGGTTTACTCTTCAATTGTCAATATATATGTATATGATTTCATGAATTTGGATTGAAAATTGGTAGTTTTGGAACTAGGTTTAAGAATAGGTTGAATTACTCATTTTCTTGATGAATTGTGTTGTAATGTTGTTGTTATGATATGTTATGCTGTTTTGTTGTGCCTTGAACCCATAAACATTGTTTCTAAACCATTTTGGGTGATTGGGGGATTAAAAAATGGGATTTTTGGATGAAATTGGAGTTAGAATCGTAGGTTGTAATTCTGCCCAGACGAACACTCGCTTAAGCGAGATGCCCTTCGCTCAAGCGAGCAACACTTTGCTACGCCCAGTCTGAACTTTTAGCCGCTCGCTTAAGCGAGCCATGAGCGAACCCCAAGCGAGCAAAATGCTAACCTTCGTCATTTGCGTCGCTTAAGCGAGATTCCCGTCGCTTAAGCGAGAGACGCCCAGAATAGTGTAATTGACCTGTTCGCTTAAGCGAACCAGAAGCGAGCTTCAAGCGAGCTAAAACCCAACCTTCGTCATTTGACTCGCTCAAGCGAGATGTTGCTCGCTTAAGCGAGCTGGGTCCTGTACGACCCAAAAATGTGATTTTCCAAAGTGTTCTAAACTCAAACCTAAGCTTTCTAGGATGTTTATTGGATTTATTAAGAATTGTTTAGATGATAAAACTTATATATTAAGATGATTAAGATGGAATTATGTATGCTTATGTGCAAATATTTATACTTTGCTAAGTTGAGGTGTCTTGATCGATGTCGAGTGGTATTGTCCAGTTGGGGAGGGTATCCTAAGTTGTTGTTGTTGTTGGTTGCATGCTGATATGCTCCATTAAGATGTTGGGTTGTATGCTGATATACACCATAGAGTCATTTCATACTCATTTGCATTTGTTGGGGGCTTATTGCCCTGGAATGTTTATCATTCACCTGTTGGGGGCTTATTGCCCTGGAACGCTTTATCGTTCAACTGTTGGGGGCTTATTGCCCTGGGATGCTTTAACCATCCAAATTGTTGGGGGCTTATTGCCCTGGAATGCTTAGCATTCAACGCGCGTAGATGGTACCACATGCATAATGCATTAGATGTTATGGAGTCTTGCATTAGTTGTAGGTGTGAGTTGTCCTTTTGGGATTGTTGTTGGTGAGATGTCGCCACAAGTGTTGTTGTTGTTATTGATATGAATTTAAGATGAATCAATATGATAATGTTGAGTTGATGATGTTGATGATGATGCTGCTGATTGTTAATACTGTTGTCGTTTTCAATGCATTTTAGTGAATTCATATATTTATATATTGCTTTGTTTTGTGAACTCACCCCTTCTGCTGGAATTGCCGCCTTGTGGGCAAGTGCAGGTAGTGAAGACTAGTGATGTTGGCTCTTGCGTCTAGGGCTCTGATACATAGTAGGGATGGGGAAACGTTATCTTTCTTGTATTCCTTTATGTATCATTTATTTGAAGATGATGTTGTTGAGGTTAAATTGTTGAATAATTTAAATATGTTGATGGCCTTTAGTGCCAATATTTTGATGTAGTCGTTGACCATGATTTTTATATAAAGACTTTCCGCTGCAGAATTTTAATATGATGATATTGTATGTTGGTTTTAAATAGTTTTTATATTCTATTTAAATAATTTTGAAAAAGAAATGTGATACTCCGTTGTTTTGTTGAATAACTCTGATTATGATTATTAGTAATATTATTATTACGTTATTTCGGGAACGGGGTGTTACATCAAGTGTTCAATCTCAAACATTTTCTGTGTAATTTTGTTTGATAGAAGTCTCTTGCTTGTGTGCTTGAGCATTAGAAGTCTCTTGCTTGTGTGCTTGAGCATTAGAAGTCTCTTGATTGTGTTCTTGAGCATTTGAAGTCTCTTGCTTGTGTGCTTGAGCATTTGTAATCAGATATTACATTTAGTGAACTCTCCTTGGAAGTGCAAGGGGGACAGGACTACTTCCGGGTTGTGGAAGGAACCTGTATAAATCTTTTGTGTCCTGCTTCTTCTCTTTTCTCTCTGTTTTTCATTCTGCTGTATACGCTCCTGAACAGTATCTTCAAAAGCTGTCTAACTAGCTTCTGATCATTCTGGTTCTGAGTTTTGAAAAGAAAAAACGATTATTTGAAAACACAATTCAACCCCCCCCCCCTTCTTGTGTTTTTCTCCCCTTCAATATATACTTTGCTTAACGATAGTTCAAAGAGTAAAGACCATGTTGATGCTCGAAGAGACCTTGAAGTTATGGGCATAAGATCTGACCTTTGGTGCAATGAAAATGGAAAAATTTGTCCGGAAATTTTTACTTTGACTGGTAAAAGTAAGAGGGAATTTTTAACAATTTTAAAGAATATCACAGTGCCTGATGGTTATTCAAGCAACATTTCTAGATGCATTGACTTGGAAGCTCTTAAGTTGAAAGGAATGTTGAAGAGTCATGATGGCCACATATTGATGGAACAACTTCTACCATTAGCCATTCGAACAACATTACCTACTGAAGTTTCAGCAGTATTGATCGAGTTATGCTCATTCTTTAGACAATTATGTGGTAAAGTATTGAAAGTTGAAGATTTGGAAAATATGCAAAACCAAATTATCCTCACTTTATGCCACATGGAAATGATATTTCCTCCATCATTTTTCACTGTCATGGTTCACTTGGTTGTTCACCTTGTTGAAGAAGTTAAACTTGGAGGTCCCGTTCAATATCGATGGATGTATCCTGTCGAAAGGTAAAATATGTCAGATTTCATTCTTTCAATAATTTAGTAGTTTGTAAAGTTATTTTTTTTTTGACAAGTAGCTAGTTTGTAAAGTTATTGAAAATAATATTATTGTGGTTCAATTTATGGGTACTTAGGAAAACTTAAGAAATATGTACGTAATAAAGCACAACCAGAAGGGTCTATTGCAAAAGGGTACATCATACATGAGATTCTTACATACGGTTCAAGGTATCTAGAAAACATTGAGACTACATGGAATCAGCCAGGTCGTGTAGTTGATGAGCCTATTAATGATGTACAATTTGACCCGCGTGTAGCCGAATTATTTCCTAGAGTTGGAAAACCTGTTGGTGGATCTTCACGTTACACTCTTACACCGATTGAAAAGTTACAAGCTCATAGACATGTTTTAACAAACTGCCCTGTAGTTGAGGACTATCTAATGTAAGTAATTTTATCACATTAAAAAACTATTTTACTACTTTTCAAATTTTTACATCTAATATGAAATAACCAAACAGGCAGTACAGAAGTATCGTACGAGGTCAGCTAAGGAGTAGTGCAAGGACTACTTCTGAGGTAGACAAGAAGGTTCATAAAGAGTTTGCTCGTTGGTTCTTCAATCGTGTTAGTGTTCATAAACCCATATAGGTTCATAGAGATTGCTTGTATGTGCTTTTAAGAATAAGAATGTGACTAACTGTATATTTTATGGTGTTTAGATCTGCAACAATCTTGACACCATTGATGGACCAGATAAAGATGTTCTAATTAGTCTTGCTCAAGGTCCTTTTGATAAAGTAAGAAGGTTCACTGCATACAATGTCAATGGATTTAAATTTCGAACAATGGCGCGAGACGAGTTATTAAAAACACAAAAATGTGGAGTTTTTGACATGTTTGGGACACGGAGTTATTCAAGCAATAGTGATGCCCAAATGAGATTTGGAGGGGTGCCTTACTATGGAAGATTAATAGACATCATTGAGCTTCGCTATGATGGCTTCACAGTGCCAATGTTTAAATGTGAATGGGCTAATACCACAAACCCAAGAAACATGAAAATAGATAAGTTGGGTTTTAAGTCTATAAACTTTACAAGATTAACACATACTGGACAACATGAAGATGATGAGCCATTCATTAAAGCGTCAGAAGCTCAAACGGTTTATTATGTGGATGATGAGAAGGAAGAAGGATGGAGTATACCTGTTCATTTGAAGCCAAGAGACTTGTATGACATGGGTGGAAATGATGAAATTATGGCCCCCATTGAGCCATACCCATCACAAAATTTAGAACAAATATTCTCTAATGATACCACACATATACAATTAGCAAGACCGACTACAGATGATGATGCTTGCTAAGAAGTCTATGTAGTTGTTGTAACCCCGATTTACTTATGATTGTTATACAATTAATGCAATGAAGTGTTACTTTTGCTAGTTTTTTCTTATCCTATTCTGCTAGTTTTTACTTTTACTTGAGATTGTTATTTTTAAATTTTACTTGTGATTGTTATTTCTGCTTGTCTTTTTCCTCTTGTTGCTAGTTTTTTTTATCCTATTTTGCTTAGCTATTTGCATTGTTCTAACTTGTTTATCATCAATCTTGCAGTGTAAAAACATGACACCATACGAGGAAGCTAAGTTGAAAAGAATGGCAGAAAATCAAAAAAAGATTGAGGCTCTAAAGATTCCAATTATCTCTCAAGAACTTGCAAAATCCTATTCTGTCACTTCAAAACGTTCATCAAAAAAGGTTGGAGGCTCTTAATATTCCAATTCTCTCTCAAGATATATGCTCTTATTTTTCTGTCATTTGGTAATTTGATAATTTGATAATGGAATTCTTTCTTTAGGTTGTGAAGGGAAAATCAAAGTTTGTACAACCCGGAGCTCTTGAGGCAGCCAATAAGAAGCGCCTCCGTTCACAAGGTTTACCACATGCAGCTTCACAGCCTACACATGTGACACCTTCAACGCATGATCATGTTACAGATCCACCACCGACACATGAGACACCTCCATCGCCTACACATGTGACACCTTCACCTACACATATGACACCTATACATGATATGCCGTACCTTGGCTCTGAAGATGATGATGTAGATGATTATGTAGATGATGATGTAGATGATGATCCAGATGATGATCTAGATGATGATGTAGATGAAGAGCTGAACATTACTGATAAAAAGAAACCAAGATACTGGGAGGTTGATGTTATAAGTATGTAATCTAGTGTTCCTATTTGTGGTGCTGTGTTTTTTCTCCTGTAGGTGCTGTTATTGATTGTTTTAAATGGTTAACTTATGCTATGTTTCACTTTCTTATGTGTTAGATGCGGCGGGTCATATTTCAAGGAGACGTTTAACAGTGGCAGATGTGCTTGAAGAATCTCCAAATGGAACCAGGATAATGACTCGATGGAATGATGTTCCTCAACCGGTGGGGCAATCTGCTAAATTGTTAGCAAATTATTTAGGCCAATTGGCAAGGCAATTTAAAGATTTTCCGATAATGGTTGAAAGATGGGATGCTGAAATTTTAAAGAAAAAGAAAACTGAGTTTTATAATAGCAAAGTAAAGGTATAATTGATATACATTTGAATATATATGATTTTTCTTGTTTTTTGTGTTAACTAACAATTTGCTTTTTTATGTTTATGTTGTAAGTCAAAGTTTGTTGTTGATGATGATGGAGACCATAAAAAATATGTTATCTCTAGCCTTGGAAAGAAATGGAAGGATGGAAAGTCTCGATTGTTTAATAAACATTACAAATGGGAACTTACATTAGAGGAGAATCTCAAAAATCGTCCAAGTTTTATTCACCCAGATCACTGGGCTGTTTTTGTCAATTTTAGGAGGAAGGCTGAACAAGTGGTAAATTATGGTTTCATTTGTTTTTTTTAAGCTTTTAATTGATGCGTGTATAAAAATTATTGCTTCAATTAATGCAGGCGATTGCACAAAAAAATGCAAGAAATCGGAAAAAGCAAAAAACTCCTCATACCCTAGGAACTGACTCGCTTGCGATCAGAAAAGATGAGTTGGTATGGTTCACTCAAAGATGAGTTTATCTTTGATATGTTGCTTTTTTGTGTATGCAATACTCTGCAATTAATGATCTCATCTGGACGTACATTATAAGATTGTTTTGAAATGAACAAGTAATTATTATATGTGCTTACTTGTAGGAATTGAGATATGGTCGAGAATATAGCAGGGGAGATATGTATGTTGTTTCGCATAAAGATGCCAAGGGAAAATTTGTCAATGAATATGCAAGTCAAAAAGTTGTAAGTGACAATTTCTTTTCTGCACAATTGAAAAAGAGGTCATAATACCTCATAGCTCGCCTAAAATGAAATGTTTGACATTATCACTGCATTATTGCCTAAAGAGGTCATAACATTGAAAGTTTATGTTTTGTTTAATTTATGAAATGCTTGACTTTATCACTGTCAAAGTTTGTTGATGTTTTGTTTTATTTAGTTGTTTCATGAACTGTTGTATATGCAGGAACTATTGCAAGTTGAAATGCAAAACACTCAATGTGAGAATGAAGCATTTTTCAAAGTGTTTGGAAAGGAACATGCTGGATATGTTCGTTCTATGGGGCTTGGGATAACACCATCTCGAATCTCTACTCGCTCTACTAGATTACCCTCATCTTCCATCGAGGCTAATGAGAAAATGTTGAAAATGCAAGTTGAGATTGATTCTCTTAAAGAGAAGGCTTCACAAGTTGATTTCTTGAAGGAGCAAGTTGCTTTTTTAATGCAAGTGCAAAATTCTAGAGACAAAGAGGTAACTTTTACCAAACTATTGCAAAAACATCTTCTCTTTTAAAAAAAAAAATTAGAAGTTAATATCTGCAAGAGTCCTTAGACTTGTCTTTGTAGAACTGCTATGACTGGCTCATTTTTCACATTACTGAATGTTGTGTTTTTACTTGTATCGTGACAACTCTAGTGCTTTTTTTGAGCAATACAAGTACTCGAATATTGTACCATTTATCGATATATTTGATATCTTAGGTGTTTTTTTTTTTTTCAGTTTCAATATTTTGCGTTTCAATTTACTAATCACTGACTTATTTTTTTTTTTCCTTTTTCTTTTCAGCCAACAAATTTAGAAACAAGAGATGGTAGACATTCATCTGAGTCTAGCCACCGCCTTGAGGATCATTGAAGCAACATCACTAGAGAGCTTCTAATTTTGCTACAGCTGTTTTGAATGTTCAGTCACTAGTGTTTGTTTTTTGAATGTTTAAACTAGGTACTATATATCTTTTGTTTTAGTTAAGTTGATGTATATATGGATCAAACTTCTTACTCTTGAATTATGTATATTTTGCATTTTAAGACTTTAGTAATATATTTTGAGATTGTCTTCAAATTCTAGAGAAATTTTTTTAAATCAGGGCATATTAATTTCAAAAATGAATGCATTTTTGTAACTTTTTAAAAGTTTTTTTTTTATACATTTGCGACTGTTCAAACAGTCGCAGCATATTAAATTATAAATTTTAAATTAGACATTTGCGATAGTTATCAACCGTTGCAAGTCCCTTGAATCCCATGTGAATCTCCTCATTTGCGATTGTTAGCAACTGTCGCAGTGCCTTTTGCGGCAGTTGGTGCGGCTGTTCTATGAAGGGTCGCAAAAGACACTTGCGACCCCAACATCCGCGACTGTTGCAGAACAGTCGCAATTGTACATTTGCGACCCTTCTAACAATCACAATCAGCCATTTTAAAAGTCGCAAAATGCAGTTTTTCTTGTAGTGGCTCAAGAACACAATCAAGAGACTTCTATGCTGAAGCACAATTGCAAGAGACTTCTAATCAAAAAGAATTAAAAAGAAAAATGTTTGACGTTGAACACTTGATATACAATCAGTGGTGTTCACAATATAAATCAGATACAGACTCTTAAGACTCTAGAATTTCTACGATATGAACTTTGATAAGAATCTTTAAGTGAACTTTTGATGCAGAACAATTTCAGCAGAAGTTTGGCGCTTTTAAATTGTTGTGAGTGTCTTACAATTCTTCAAGTCTTCACTCCTTTATCTAGAGGTGTAAAAGAGACGTTGAGAATTGCCAGCGCATCAAGATAAGAGTCGTTTGAAGCTTTGATCAATCAGCAATGATCTTTTGCCTGATATGGTTGTTGTCCTATGAAAGATCAAATTCAAATCCATTCCAAGTCTGTAGGAACATCATTGCAGGCAGAGCTGTTATTCTTGTCTTGTAGCAGAGACAAAAACTAAGTAGTGGAGGTAGTGGTTGTACACTTCGTACAATTGTACTTTGTCAACGCTCTTCAAAAAACAAGCATCCAATGCCTTCAAGTTCATTTGAATTAGCCGTTGCTTCACTCTTCTGGTCTTCTGCAATGCTTAGACGTGATTAAATCCATTGAACAACCTCTGAAGCTTTAAGTCTTGCATCTTCTGATGAACTGCAGCTTCTAGTGATCTTCAGCTTCTGATGAACTAGCTTCTGATGACGTCATCACTTCAGGAGCACTTTGTCTTCAGGAGCACTTTGACTTCAGGAGCAGTTCTCTTCAGACGCTTTAAGCTTCCTTTTTGTTGATTCCTTTGCTCTTTTTTTTGTTCTTCTAAAACCTAATGATGATCTCAAATTTTTGTCTATGATCCTGTACATTTGAACAAATATTAGCATATCCAATTGACATTTTTTAATACCTTGTTATCATCAAAACTCTCAAGAGGTAGTGTTAAACACATTTTGTTCCAACATTGAAGTGTCCTATATGTCAGGTAGTATGGCCATAGATACACCATATAGTGGTTCGGTAACTACTACGTTAGTTTTTCGAAACCGCCCATTATCTATCTGTGTGGAAGACTTTGGGATGGACTTAGTCTGTCTATCTCTAAGTCATCCAGATGTTATTTTGGGAATGAATTGGTTGAGATTCAACCGTGTCTAGATTAACTGGTTTGATAAAACTGTGTTGTTTCCTGAACATGAAGAGAATATGGATTCAAAGTTTATGTCTATTGGATAAGTGAGGAAGTCTTAAAAGGAGGAGGCCTAGGTGTTTATGATCTTCGCTTATTTGAAGGTAGAGGGTGAGTAAAAAATAGCGACAAAGAATATTGAAACGTATTCAATCGATTCATAACAAATCAAGAAACTCGAATCACAAAGAGAATCAAATCGTATCCAATCGACTCATAACATATTAAGAAACTCGAACTACAAAGAAAATCAAATTGCTAGGAAAACGGAAGAAATGGGAAGAAAGTTTTTTGGAAAAGAAATTTGAAAAGAGAATGATGAATCAAGCTGGAAAAGTCTTGCAGCGAAAAACAGAGTGGTATCTACCCGCTTTCATACTATCAAAGTAAATAGAGAACTCATGAAAAATGGAAATTTTTATAGATTGATTGAATGAAGAAGTTACAATAAGATCTTGTATATACAAACTAAATCTAGTCTAACTGTCTATCAAACTATTCCATATGCCAACTCAGCTATATTCTAACTAAATTTTAAACACAGTTACAAGCTAGCATCTTCAATAATGTATTCGTTATTTGATACCCCCCACAAGATGGAGTGTGGTAAATATCCACCATACCAAGTTGCATATCAAGTTATGATAGAGGCAATGGTGAGAACCCTTAGTAAAAACATCTAAAAGTTGACAATGATAAGGAACAAGCAATTATCTCTTGAGACCAGCTTGAATCTTCTCTCATACTAGATGATAGTCAATATCTAAATGTTGGTGCGCTCATGAAACATAAGGTTGGTAGCAATATGGATAACACATAAGGCTGGTAGCAATATGGATAGTCAATAACTTCAATGTTGGAACAAAATTTGTTTAACACTACCTCTTGAGAGTTTTGATGATAACAAGGTATTAAAAATTATCAATTGGATATGCTAATATTTGTTCAAGTGTACATGACCATAGACAAAAATTTGAGATCATTATTAGGTTCTGGAAGAACAAAAGAGAGCAAAGGAATCAACAAAAAGGAAGCTTAAAGCGTCTGAAGAGAACTGCTCTTGAAGTCAAAGTGCTCTTGAAGACAAAGTGCTTGTGCAGTGATGACATCATCAAAAGCAAGTTCATCAGAAGCATCTCATCAGAAGCTGAAGATCACCAGAAGCTGAAGTTCATCAGAAGATGCAAGACTTAAAGCTTCAAAGGTTGTTCAATGGATTTAATCTCATCTAAGCATTGCAGAAGACTAGAAGAGTGAAGCAACGGCTAATTCAAATGGATTTGAAGGCATTGGATGCTTGTTCTTTTAAGAGCGTTGACAAAGTACAATTGTACGAAGTGTACAATCACTACCTCCACTACTCAGTTTTTGTCTCTGCTACAAGACAAGAATAACAGCTCTGCCTGCAACGATGTTCCTACAGACTTGGAATAGATTTGAAATTGATCCTTCGTAGGACAACAACCATATCAGGCAAAAGATCATTGTTGATTGATCAAAGCTTCAAATGACTCTTTTTGATGTGCTGGCAATTCACAACGTCTCTTTTACACCTCTATATAAAGGAGTGAAGACTTGGAGAATTGTAAGAGACTCAACAACAATTTAAAAGCGCCAAACCTCTACTAAAATTGTTCTGCATCAAAAGTTCACTTAGATATAAAGGGAAGAACTATGTCCCTAGAAGAGTGGGATTTAAACGTTCCGGTTGAGAGACCGGTGGATTTTATCTCTTTAGCACACCATGGCTGTGATATCAGAAGTTACTATGAAGCTCAAGGTCTCATGGATTACTTCAATATTGTGAATGGTCCAACCTACGAAAATTTGGTTAGACACTTCTGGGTTAGAGCTCATGTCTACGACAAGAAAGCTGCTAAATTGGAAGAAATAGAGAAGATATTGATTGATCCTACTCTGGAAGGGAAATCAAAAGAAGAAATGGGTCTGAAACCATTTGTTGATACAGAAATCAGGTCAAACATTATGGGTATTCCAATCTTCATCTCCCAAGATGTGATTGTGTATGTCATTAGAAGGGCTTCTGAAGGCAGTTTTAAGGATGATTTGGACAACAACAAGAAGAGTCCATGGAATGAAGTTGTTCATCAAACCACGTCAACCTGCTCAACCCTCCATTCCTAAAAGGAAAAGGAAACCTGTTGTCAGGAAATTGAAGATTGCTTCTGAAGAAAAAGAAGATGAAGATGTTGTTGTGAAGAAGGCATTACAGATGGCCAAGGAAATTGAAATACCTGCTGAGGTTCTGGCCAAAGAATCTACAGTTGAAGTTGCTCAACTGGGATTAGAACTCACTGAAAACCTGCATCAAATGGCAGTGGCTGTTGATATGGTGAAAGCTACTGAGGGTGTACAAGAGGAAGCTGGATGTTCAGAAGCTCCTGAAGGTATTTCTAGTTCTCACACTACTGAAATAGTTACAATTGAATCTAGTTCATCCTCTGAATCTAGGTCTAGTCCAGCCTCCCTCTCATCATCTTCATCAACCTCATTTGATACAGATGATATACCTTTAAACAGAGTATACACCAACCTAAACAAAGCTTTATCCTCATCACCATCAACCAAAACTCATAAAAAGCCAATAAGTGATACCTTTGTGCCAATGTATCCCTCTGTTGAAGAAAGGTTAATTGACTTGCAACAAAGGATAATTGATGTTTGCAAAAATCTACCTGCTGATCATCCCTTACAACCACCTGTAATTGAGCATATTCAATTTGTTCCTGCTGATGTAGAGGGTGCTGATGATCACACAAGGACAGATATTGCTAACATTGATGAATTATCATCTCAACCCAACTCTCCAATCCAAACAGCTGAAACACATGAAACTTCAATCATTCCTTACCTAATAAGTCATTACTCAGGTGAATTACCTGGTTATGTGTCAAACTTAGAAAAAGCCTCTGACATAGCTTTTGATGAAGTTATGACCGAAAGCCCCCAAAAACATGAACCTAACCAAGAAATTACCTCTTCAACCAACCTTAATTATGTTCTCATCTCTGAACCTGTTCCTGAACTAGTTGTTTCTGAACAACTTGTTTCTGAACTAAGTGTCTCTGAACAAGTCATACTTAACCAACAACCAACAACCAACACTTCTACTAAACCTGAAACTTCAATAAATGACCAACCCTCATCCTCTAATTTGGCCATTCAAACTGTTTCTCCTGCCAAGACAAATGTCCCTCCTCCACCCACCCTGTTTCTAGATTCAACTATACTAGAAGATGTGTGTGAGAACATCTTTCAGGAGCTAAACAATCTGGTTCAAGCTAGGAATAACCTCATTCATGAAGATAACTATGATAAGCTGTGGATAAGGTTGAAAGATAGAGTAGAATATGTCTTGACAGAGCTACAGAGAACATGCCTTGATGCTCAAGACACTGCTCAAACCAAGCTTCAAGACTGGCTGAAGGGGCTTGTCAGTAATTTGCATGAAGTAAAAGTTCTTAAAACTTGGGTGAAGACTCCTCTATGTCTAAGAGCAAGGAATGCTACTGATTTCATTCCATCAAGTATACATCCAAGAGAGCTTGATTTCAATTGGTTAAACAAGATAAATCTCAAGGAAGCCTCTACTGAACTGACACTTATGAAAAAGAACACTCTCCTGGAGAAAGAAAACAAACAGCTCAAGAAAGAGCTTCTGGAGCAGAAACTACTACTGTTGGAATACAAGACTGCTACTGAAGCTAAACTGGAAGAAGCCAGAATCAGAGAAGGGAATCTCATCAGGAGCAATGATAAATTCAAGAAGAAAATGAAGGAACAAGCAGAAGAAACGAATGAGATGATGAAACAGATGATGGAGATGTTTCAAAAACAAGCCCAACCTTAGTTGCACACCATTTAGCTTGTTTTATTTCCGTTATTTGTATATCTTCATATGTCTGCTTCTGAACTTATGTTTATGCTTCTGAATTACTGTTTGATCAATACTTACGTGCTTCTAAACAATTCATATGCTTTTGAATATAATGCTTCTGAATTGTATCTGCTCATGTGTTTTCTTCTGAATTGTATGCTTACTTATTATATTTTCTAACTTCGTTTTTCTCATCTCTTCTTTTTGTCTTTATTTATTTACTTTTTGTTAATGACAAAAGGGGGAGTAGATGTATAGTATTTAAAGGCTCTGAGCCCCATTAATTTAACTTTAAGCAATTTCAATTAAAAGGACCTTCTTCTCATCTCTTAGTCTTTTTAATGTGAGATTATGTTATTACGTTTTTTTTATGAATATAATTAACAAGAATAGAACTCAGGGGGAGCTTACAAACCTCATCTTATAGTACTATTGGACTCAGGGGGAGCTTACAAACCTAATAATTGAATAGTCAACTTGTTAATTAGATTAACAACAATTAAACATTTTTAAATACTAATGTTTGTCATCATCAAAAAGGGGGAGATTGTTGGAACAAAATGTGTTTAACACTACCTCTTGAGAGTTTTGATGATAACAAGGTATTAAAAATTGTCAATTGGATATGCTAATATTTGTTCAAGTGTACCATAGACAAAAATTTGAGATCATTATTAGGTTCTGGAAGACAAAAGAGAGCAAAGGAATCAACAAAAAGGAAGCTTAAAGCGTCTGAAGAGAACTTCTCCTGAAGTCAACGTGCTCCTGAAGTGATGACGTCATCAGAAGCAAGTTCATCAGAAGCTGAAGATCACCAGAAGCTGAAGTTCATCAGAAGATGAGAGACTTAAAGCTTCAAAGGCTATTCAATGGATTTAATCTCGTCTAAGCATTGCAGAAGACCAGAAGAGTGAAGCAACAACTAATTCAAATAGATTTGAAGGCATTGGATGCCTGTTCTTTGAAGAGCTTTGACAAAGTACAATTGTACGAAGTGTACAACCACTACCTCCACTACTCAGTTTTTGTCTCTGCTACAAGACAAGAATAACAGCTCTGCCTGCAACGATGTTCCTACAGACTTGGAATGGATTTGAAATTGATCCTTCATAGGACAACAATCATATCAGGCAAAAGATCATTGGTGATTGATCAGAGCTTCAAACGATTCTTTTTGATGCGCTGGCAATTCACAACGTCTCTTTTACACATATATATAAAGGAGTGAAGACTTGGAGAATTGTAAGAGACTCAACAACAATTTAAAAGCGCCAAACCTCTACTGAAATTGTTCTGCATCAAAAGTTTACTTAGAATTTCTTATCAAAGTTCATATCTGGACCATCATAATATTCCTAAAGGCTAAAGAGCCCTCCATAAGGGCTCGAACGCCCTCCAGAAGGACTTGGGCGCCCTCTAGAAGAGCTCCAAGGCCTAGGCGCGCCCCCTCTAGGGCGCCGCCTCACTCAGCTTCTAGAACTATCTAGAAACCGCCTAAATACCACAAATACCCTTGTTACTTGGAAGCTAAGTAACCGAAACCCAAGCCCATGGCAGGCTATAAATACCCCACTTGAGAGCACTCTTAAGGCATTCAATCAATGGTCTAAACACTAATAGCGATACAAACCCTAGTATCCTTACTCGTACTTTTTCTGCAAGTACAGTTGGCACCGTATGTGGGAAGAGGTAAAACTTTCCTCCGACCACCATCCCTAACCTAAACCTAAATCGCACCTCACGTCGTGATTTAGAGAAAAGCCGTTGTAATGGCAACTCAAGAAGAAGCTGAGACGATGAGGGCCCAGATCGCCCAGTTGATCGAACAGAACGATGCCCTACACGCTTCGGTCGAGACCATCCAACAATAGCAGATGCAGGAGAAAGCTGGATCTCATCACGGCGAACCCATCGAGCCGGAACCTCAACCCTTGTCAGCAGAGATCTGGAACGCTCCAATCCCGGAAAACTTCAAGCCGCCCCACCTCGCCACCTTCGACGGTAGGGGCAATCCCATGGAACACGTGACAGCCTTCAACAACCGTATGGCCGTCGTCGGAGCAGCCGACTCCCTCAAGTGCAAACTCCTGGCCGGAACCTTCACCGATGCTGCACTACGGTGGTATATAAACCTTCCTCGATTCTCTATCATAAGTTACCACGACATGATCAGGAAACTCTCAGCAATTTTCCGCTAGCCGCCACCGCAAGGTTTCCTCCAACAGCTTGTTCAACATTTGCCAGGGACATAGCGAATCCCTAAGAAACTACCTCGCCAGGTTCAACGACTCCACCATCAAGGTATCTAATCCAAACCAAGAACTCTTCGTCGGGGCTTTCCAGAACGGCCTGAGGGCCGGCCAGTTCAATGAATCTCTCGCCCAGAAGCCAGCTGACTCAATGGAGGAGATCATCTCCCGGGCTGAGTGTTACATCAAGGGAAAAGAAAGTAACGCCGATAAACGTGCACGCGATGCGAAGGAAAATGGCCCCGAACGCAAGCACTATGACATCCCTCCGAGTAGAGACAGGGGAGCTTTCAAGAGACACCCTGAACGAGAGCGCCAACCGCGCCGGTACGCCCCAGAGCACTTCACTCCTTTGACGATTCGACCGGAAAGAATCCTGAAGGAGGTATATGAATCCAAGATCATCCCAGAAGCGAACCCGCCTAGGACACACGTCATGGGCGGTGACAAAGACGCCTGGTGCAAATACCATCGTGTGCAGGGCCATGACACCGATGACTGCATTCATCTGAAAAGAGAGATCGAGAAGCTGATCCAGGATGGCAAATTAAGAGGCTACACGAGGGGCAGACGCGATGAGAGCGGCACAGATGATGTTAAAGACAACCGCCGAGGCGAGGAAGGCAAACATACCCTCAACACTATTTCTGGAGGCTTCGCCGGAGGTGGCGAGTCAAGCACGTCCAGGAAGAATTATGCGCGCCAAATAATGCTCGTAGACGAGGGCTCATGCTCTTTCACTGAGAAAAGCCCAGATATCACCTTCTCCGCTAAGGATTTCGAAGGCGTCATTCCCCACGAAGACGATCCTATGGTAATCACTCTCCAAATACTCAACTAGAACATCAAGCAAGTACTCATCGACACCGGCAGCTCTGTAGACATTTTGACTTTCGAAGCTTTTGATAGGATGGGCTTAAGTGAGGAGCAACTACAACCTTTCCAAGGCACTCTCTCTGGATTTACGAGGGAAAGGGTTCACGTCCGTGGTTATATTACTCTGAAGACTATCTTTGGAACTGGAAGACAAGCTAAAGCAATTAAAATAAGGTATCTTGTCGTCAATGCTCCGAACTCTTACAACATAGTGATAAGGCGCCCTTCTTTCAATCGGCTAGGCGCCCTCCTATCCACTAAGTTCCTCGTAATGAAGTACCCTTTAGGTGATGGCGGGGTTGAGACGATCAAAGGCGGCCAGAAAGTCGCTAGAGAATGCTATCTAGCTAGCCTCAAGTTGCGAAGGAAGGAGACGCCGAGGAAAGACAGCAAGGGTGATAGCGTGAACATGATGGACCTCGACCCCCGTGAAGAATACCAGCAGGAGAGATTAGAACCAACTTAGGCTCTTAAAGAGGTCATGATCGGGCCTCATCCTCATCAGTCGACAAAGACTGGAACCTCTCTAGCGCCTTCCGAAGAAGAAGGTTTGATTCAACTATTGAGGAGAAACTTGGATCTTTTCGCATGGGCTCCTTCAGACATGCCAGGAATAGATCCCAGCATAGCTTGCCACCACCTTGATGTAAACCCGACGGTAAAGCCCGTCGTTTAGAGGAAAAGAAAGATGGGGGAGGAGAGAAGGAAAGCGGTGGATGAAGAAGTAAAGAGACTGTAGGAAGCCCGTTTTATCAGTGAGATCAAATATCCCACCTAGCTGGCAAACACAGTTTTGGTCAAAAAGGCTTCTGGAAAGTGGAGAATGTGTGTAGATTACACCGATCTGAACATGGCATGCCCCAAGGATCCTTACCCTTTGCCTAGTATAGATCGCCTGATTGACAGTGCATCAGGTTTCAGAACGCTGAGTTTCATGGACGCTTATTCTGGCTACAATCAAATCAGGATGGACCCCCTTGACGCCTCAAAGACCGCCTTCATGACAAACACCAAAAACTATCACTATGATGTAATGTCTTTTGGTTTGCGAAACGCGGGAGCTACCTTCCAGCGGTCAATGGACTCCATGTTCGCTGCACAAATCGGAAGAAATCTTGAATTATACATCGACGACCTCGTGGTGAAAACGCCAGAGGACGCCGCCCACACCACCGACCTGGACGAGATCTTCCAACAAGTCAGGAAATTCAAGATGCGCCTCAACACCTCCAAGTGCACGTTCGAGGTCCAGGCAGGGAAATTCCTCGGATTCTTACTAATCAGTCGAGGAATAGAGGCCAACCCAGACAAGTGTCAAGCCATCATTAACATGAGGTGTCCGTGCAACATAAAAGAAGTTCAGCAAATAACCGGGAGACTGGCCGCCCTGTCCAGATTTTTGTCGTGCGCCGGCGATAAGGCTTTTGCTTTCTTTGCCTCCATCAAGAAGAAAGAGAAATTTGAATGGAATAGCGCGTGTGAAGAGGCTTTTACCAAAGTAAAGGAGTTCCTATCGAGCCCTCCCGTCTTGCATCGCCCATCGTCCGGAGCCGCCCTATCTCTTTACTTGTCCGTATCAGACAATGCAATGAATTCCGTGTTAACAGAAGACTCAGAAGAAGGAGAGAAACCAATGTATTTTGTCAGCAAAGTTTTCAAGGAGGCTGAGTTACGGTACCAAAAGATCGAGCGCTTAGCTCTGGCAATCATAACAACCGCCCGAAAGTTGCGACCTTATTTTCAAAGCCACATGATCATTGTGAAGACAAACTATCCAGTGAAACAAGTCCTCAACAAACCAGATCTGGCAGGGAGAATGATGTCTTGGTCGGTCGAGTTATCTGAGTATGACCTGCAGTATGTTCCAAGGAGCAGCATCAAATCTCAAGTCCTGGCTAATTTTGTGGTAGAATTCACTTCTCCAGCCCAGAACGTTGCCCCCTGTGTATGGCTCTTATCAGTGGACGAGTCCTCTAACCTGAAAGGAAGTGGGGCGGGCGTCATCCTAGAAGGCCCAGAGACGTACTCATAGAGCAGTCACTAAGGTTTGAGTTTAAGGCCAGCAACAACCAGGCGGAGTATGAAGCCTTGATTGCAGGAATGAATTTGGCGGCAGAGATGGGGGCCGAGAATCTCAGAGCAAAAAGCGATTCATAATTAATAACGACCCAGATCTCGGGCGAGTACCAAACCAAGGACACTCAACTTTGCAAGTATCTGGCGAAAGTTAAAAGTTTAGCGGAAAAGTTCAAGTTTTTTGAAGCCATCTACGTCCCACGTGAGCAAAACTCAAGAGCGGACCTGTTGGCAAGGCTGGAAAGCACTAAACGTCCGGTTAACAACAAAATAGTAATTCAGGAGGTCGTTACGTCGCCCATCACAGAGTCGCAAGAAGTACTCGCCATCAGTGCGGAGGCAGAAGGGTGGATGACCCCATTATAAAATATCTCACGGGTTCTTTCTCTCCCAAGAATGATGAAGAAGCGCAAGCAGTAAAGAGACGGGCCGCCGAATTCACCATGGTGGCCGGCAAGTTATACAAAATGGGGCATGCTACTCCCATGCTCCGGTGCTTAAGCGAGGAAGAAACTGAGCTGGTCCTACTGGAAGTGCATGAGGGATTGTGCGGAAGCCACATAGGGGGTCGCTCTCTGGCAGCTAAGTTGTTGAGGGCGGGTTATTATTGGCTGACAATGTTACAAGACTGTGCCGCCTTCGTAAAAAAGTGTGACAAGTGCCAGCGGTTCTCCGACAAGAAACACGCTCCAGCCAACGAGCTCACTTCTGTGTTTTCGCCTTGGCCTTTCCATAAATGGGGAGTGGACATCGTTGGTCCTTTTCCTTTGGCTCTTGGGCAGTTGAAATTCCTTATCGTGGGCATAGACTACTTCACTAAGTGGGTCGAAGCGGAGGCGGTCTCCAGAATCACGGCGGACAGGGTGAAGAAGTTCTATTGGAAGAAGATTATTTGCAGGTTTGGTCTTCCTAAATATTTTGTGACTGACAACGGGACCCAGTTTGCCAGCACCATTGTGGTCGACTTCTGTACCCAGCTCGGTATCCAAACAAAATTCGTATCAGTAATCCACCCTTAGGCAAACGGACAGGCGGAAGCAGCAAACAAAGTAATCCTCAATGGCATCAAAAAGAAGCTGGAGTCAGCCAAAGGTCTCTGGGCCGAGCAGCTCTACGAGGTAAGCGCCATAATTCACTGTTGTCATCGCGATTTTCGGGTTTCAAGTCATTAATTAGGCTTGAACCTTTCAATCATTGATGTCTCTATTTTTTTTTGGGAAGGGAAAAATTGAGAAAACCCTTAGAAATTCTAAATTCGGGGCAATTTTCGCTACGGGAAGGTGTTAGGCACCCGCAACGACTATAGTACTCTATAGGAGCCGTTTTTCTAATTCTATGTTTTACGCTTTATTTTATGCTACTTTTGAGAGAAAATGTTGATTTTAAGAATGAGGAGGAGGAGGTTTGGATTTTATTTTATTGGACTTGGAGAGATTTTGGTCTCTTGCCTACATACCCTTTTAAGGGATCAAAATTCCATGTAGTTCTCTTCCAAAAGATTTTGTGGGTTGGTTCAATTTTAGTTTTGAAAATAGTTCTGAAGAAAGGATGAGAGAGGCCTTAAAGGCATGAGATTTGAAAAAGGAGTGAGGTTGATCACTTTTATTGAAGAAAAGGTTAAGGTTGAAATTTAGAATTTGTTTGTATTTTGATTAAGAAAATAAAGGAAAAACTTGTGGAGTTTTGACTCCAACATTATTGTGAAAAGATTTGAGTGAAGAGTTAGTTTGCTTTGAAAAATGCATTTTTTTTCTAAGTGTCGCGTTTCCTAAACATACATCTAGCGGTAAACATACAACGTGTGTGCGTGTCGGTGCTTGTGTCGGTGTACATCATCATAGTGTCCATTGTCCTTTACATCGGGTCCTAGTTTACATTCTATGGTCTTGCAAGAAATTTAAAAGAAAGCTAAAACTAACCTAAAAATATTACATGAATTAGTAGGAAATTGCATAAGATGGCTAAAAGAAAGAAAAAGGTGAAAATGATGCAGTGCTTGCAACTTGAATGAGGCATGAAGTGAAATGGTTAGTGATGAATGGAGAAGTGATAGCATGGGTAGCAATGCATAATAGATGAAATGATCATAACAAAGAGTATTAAGCAAATTGCAAAAGAAACAAATGCCAAAAATAGTGCAAATGACACAAAACAAAAGCCTAAAAATTAAACCAAAACTATGACCTATAATCCCCATCAAAACAGCACTTTTTCAAAGGAAATATTTCAAGAACCATAAAGAAATTACAAGCCATGCATTCACATTTTGCACATACACATTTTATGCATATTTCACACCTTAATACCAAACCAAAAATTCACATTTACTTGCAAAACAAGAAACTAACTATTGAATTTGTAAAACAAGAAATTACTTCTAAATTTGCAAGAAATTGGAAACTTAACGGTTAAGCTTGTAAGACAAGTGACTACCACTAAATTTGCAAAGATTTAGAAATTAACAACTAAATTTGCAAAAATACAGGGAATTAACACTAAGTTTGCAAAAAGAATTTGGGAATAATCAATTAAGCTTGTGAACAGCAAGAATCAGCAATGAACTTAGAACCAAACACATCACAAAATCATGTATCAAATATCAACATCACGTGGCAAAAATTGGATCTAAATTTATGCAAGAAACTCTCACAAACACACCTAGTACTCAAAACCATAGAAAAAATTAGCACATATTTTTTTATCAGCTTTACATGTGTGGAAATATCACCAAAACAATCAAAAATATATCAAGAACACACTATAATTTTCTAGGAATTTTTGCAAGAAATTTTAGCATGCACAAGGGTTCAAATAGCAAGAATAAGGGTGCATATAGCAAGAAAATTCAAGAAACTGAAAGAAAGCCAAAGCCCGCGGGTAAAAAGCCCAAACCCAAACACACAGATGGATCCGGATCTCCAGAACGCCTCTGGGGCGTTGGATTGATCCGGATCCATTAGGATCAAGATCCAACGGTTCAAGGCATGGGGCGCTGGATCGGGCCAACCCACCCGGTTCCAGCGCTCTATATAAAGCAAATCCAACCCGGTTCCTCTCATTTTCAACAACGTTTCTCTTTCTTCTCTTCTCTCTTCTCACGCCGGCGCAACTATGAAACCCTAACCCTAAAATTTTCAAACCAACCCAGAATCTCACAAAACTTGGCTCAATCGCTACCTTTCATCGTTCTAATCATGAATTTGATATTGAAATTCACATGCATGAACTGAATCACCGTAGATCTGGAATTTTCATTTACGGATTTCAATCGGTTCTTTGGTTCTTTTTTGGCTCAAATCTTTGTTTTGATGAAACTTCTTACGGATTCGTAAGTTTACAACGGTTTATTCACGTTGTAAACCCTAAAATCCTTCACGGTTTTGAAAAAAGTTAGGGTTTCATTCTTTTTTGAACCGGACCTTTTGAATTCGTATGGATCTATGTTGATTTAGTTTCGCTGATGTTCATGCGTACGAAAATGGTAAGTTTTTTGATTTTTCACCTGGTTTTGGTTCGGAGATTCGATCTTGAGCCTTCGGAATCCTTCGACCTTAATTCTGTTGTTGATTTTGAGATTGAAATCCGGAAATAAACCGTGATTCTTCTTTCTTCTTCCTAACCGGTTCGGAATCTTTGAATTCTTCACTTTCCTCTTCTTCTCGAACGGTTTCTGTGATCGCGCCGGATTCGTTGCTGTTGGCGATGGATTTGGCGCTTGAATTGCGGAAACTATAGCTCAATGATGAAGATTCGATCGAATCTCTGAGAGCTCATACGAAAACTCCATTGATTTTGGCTCAAGCTTGCTTCTAAAACGGTTAGGGTTTTGTGAGTTGTTCTTGGTGAATATTTGCTTTTTCTGAGTTGGTTGCAATTTTGATCTAACTAACATGAGAGAGAAAATTCTTCTCTGTTTGTGATGTGGCGCGTGATCCCTGAAAATTCTGACACTGTGCACTATTTATAATCTGCCATGTGTGCCCGTGAGCCAATGATCTTGTGACATGTGGACTGGACTGCCCGTGTGGCCTTTGAGGACCACTCTGCAATTGTGTAAAAGTTGGGACTGTTTTGCAAATACGTAAAAAATTGGGACTAATCTGTAAACTTGAGAAAATATTTGGACTAAAATGCAATTCCTAAAAGTGTTTGGACTAAAATGCAAAAATAATAAAATTGGTTAAAAGACTTAATCTGAATGCGACGTAAAGTGAAACAGTTAAAACTGACACAAGCTGACTCAGATGCAGACACAACTGGTTTTTGAACAAAATTGAACAAATAATTTGCACAGACAAGTTGAAAAAGACTCAAAGACAGATGCAGGGACTGAAAAATGGGTTCCATTGCGGGAAATGACCAAAATACCCTTCTTATATGTTTTTATGCAAGAATTTGGAATAAAATGCAAGAAAAAATTGTGAAATGAATTTAAAGGTAGAGATAATAACGTATGTAGTTGAGGCACAATAGTAATCTGCAAAGCACATTGAAAAAGTGTCAGAAATAGAAAAGAAATTTAAACGAGTATTTTTCGGTCCAAAATGAGGGTATGACAGCTGCCCCTATTTAAGTTTCTTTGTCTGGAGAGTCAAGAGACGGAGTCTTTGGCTTGACATGACAAAGATACTTAAATATCAACATTTGCACTGATTTTGGGCGTAAAAATACGTTCGTAAATGTTATGCATGCCATGCAACATTTGTGTTATGAATGCAAGACAATTGAGAATTGAATTTAATAAGATATGTCGTATCCATTGCGGGACTGGTTGACATTAACAGAATAGCAAACAACAGAGTATGTCGTATCCATTGCGGGACTGGTTGACATTAACAGAATAGCAAATAACAAAGTATGTCGTATCCATTGCAGGACTGGTTGACATTAACAAGATAGCAGATAACAAGACTCACTGGGGAGACTTGATAGCAAATTTGACAGGCGCAAGTTGTTCTTTTGGCTCGAACTGGGAACTTGACCGGGAATACTGACAAGTAAAAGGGCGCAAGCTGCTCTTTGCATCTGAGCTGGTCACTTGGCTGAAAGAAAAGTAGGAAGCACAAGCTGTTCTCGTATTTGAACTGGTTACTTGGCTGATAATAGAGACAAAACACAGGTACAAGCTGTTCTTGGATTTGAACTAGCGGCTTGACTGATGACAAGAGTGAAAACAAATTGACAGGTACAAGCTGTTCTTGGATGCGAACTAGCCACTTGACCGATAACAAGAATGAATTGACAGACACAAGCTGTTCTTGGATGCGAACTAGCCACTTGACCGATAACAAGAATGAATTGACAGGCACAAGCTGTTCTTGGATACGAACTAGCCACTTGGCCGTTAGTAGAAGCAAATTGACAAGCACAAGCTGTTCTTGGATGCGAACTGGTCACTTGGCCGTTTAACAGAAACAAACTGTATCGTAGAAACAAATTAAAATTGACTCGACATGACTGCAGGAGCTTGAATTTGAAAGGACTGCTAAATTTTGAAGTTTGACAAGACTGCCGGATTCTGAAATTGGCATGATTGATTGAATTTGAAATTGACATGATTGATTTTGGGAGAGATTAACATAGGAATTGAGAATGCAAATGTGTATGAACTGCATAACAGTTTTATCAAATGCATGGACATATAGGATGCATGATTATGCATGTATGAATGCCTTGAAATGCATGATGATTGGCAATTTACAGACATGATTTCGCAGAGACAGACAAAGCATTGGAATATTGGGCACGTAATGGCTCGTGTTCTGACATATACTTGCAAAAGTTCCTCCTCTAGGGGATGCCGTTGTTTGAAGACACATCAAGACCATTGTTGAAGGCAGGAAGCCATATCCTGTTCATAGACTTGCAGGGAGTAAGACCTTTTGATGGTACTGCTATTGCTGGACGCTCTACTATCGAGCGCACCTTGGATATCGCATCTGTGGTCAATGCTTTTTGCATGTTTGCTTTTGTTCGTTTTTTTCTTTTTTTTTTCTATCATCCCATTTTTGCCTGGATTGCCCTTTCGGGTTTTCAATCCACCGGGAAATAAATTCTTTTCACATGCCCCTGTTTTTGCCTGAATTGCCTTTGAAGGTTGTCAATCCATCGGGGTGCTCATTTTTGCCTAGGCCGCCCTTTCGGGTTTTCAGCTTAGCGAGCTTATTTATTTTATGCTTCTCATTCTGTTTTTTCATTCTTGCCATTGACCACAGACCGTACTAGGGAGAGAGCCTGCTGGTAACTTGTATTGGAACTGATATCAATGTATATTTGTTCATGCATGTTTCATTTGAATATACCTAGCTGCTTAGGTTTGCTTTCAAAATACACGTAAAAGGTTTTCAGTTTTCAGGATGTTTATTCCAGACACACATCATTATTAACATAGAAAAAACTTTTTGTATAAAGCTTTGAAAATAGAATGGAAAAAATAGAGTGCCAAACAAAACATAGGTTCAAATCGATGTATAAGGGTGGTAATCAGCCAAAGGCGTGACTCCACGGATTTACAAAGCTTGGAAAATGGTAATTTTATTGGTTGGTGGTACATTGAACACAGTGACCATCACAGTCCCTAGAACTCTTGAATCCACAGGCGTCAGAACCTCAGATGAGAACAGCCAATTATCAGTTGCAGAGATCCCAACGGGAATAGTAGTTTGCCAGATATAGTCAATTGTCTTTCATTTCAATCTCATTTTTGCATGAACCGCCCTTTCGGGTTTTCGGCTCATCGAGACGCTCCTTTTTGCCTGAGTTACATGTAATCTCAGCGAGCTCTTATATTTTCATTTTTCATTTTTTCTTTTGTCCCTTATTTTGCCTGGACCGCCCTTTCGGGTTTTCGATCCACCGGGAAGCACATTTTTGCCTAGGCCGCCCTTTCGGGTTTTTGACCTACCACGTTGTTCTTTTCATATCTAGACAAAATATTTCTTGACTATATCGGCATTCACAGGATTAGGAAGTTCCACACCATCCATGTGTGTAAGAATCAAGGCTCCGCCGGAGAAGGCGTTCTTGACAACATATGGTCCTTCGTAGTTAGGCGTCCACTTGCCCCTTGGGTCAGGTTGTTGACTTACTCTTCTTTTCAATACAAGTTCACCCTCCTTGAATTCCCGAGGACGGACTTTCTTGTCAAAAGCAGCTTTCATTCTTGTTTGATACAACCGTCCACGAGCCAAGGCATCTAGGCGTCTTTCCTCAATCAAATTCAACTGATCATACCGACTCTGGCACCATTCAGCCTCAGAAAATTTTGCTTCCATGATCACGCGGAGAGATGGGATTTCCACTTCCAAGGGGAGGACTGCTTCCATGCCATAAACAAGGGAGAAAGGCGTTGCCCCGGTTGAACTGCGTACCGTAGTGCGATAGCCGTGTAAAGCGTAGGGCAACATCTCATGCCAGTCTTTGTACGTAGTTACCATCTTCTGCACAATCTTTTTGATATTCTTATTGGCGGCCTCAACGGCACCATTCATCTGAGGTCTGTAAGGAGAAGAGTTGTGATGTTCAATATTGAATTTCTCACACAAGGCTCGCACCATGTCATTATTCAAATTGGTACCGTTGTCAGTGATAATCTTGTTGGGAACACCATATCGACAGATGATATTGTTCTTGATGAACTTAACCACCACTTGCTTGGTTACATTAGCATAAGATGCAGCTTCGACCCACTTGGTGAAGTAATCGATTGCTACCAAAATGAAACGATGACCATTCAAAGCTTTCGGCTCAATTCTTCCAATCATTGCGATGCCCCACATAGAGAAAGGCCACGGAGAGGAAATGACATTGAGGGCATGCGGAGGCACATGAATCTTATCAGTATAGATTTGGCATTTATGACATTTCCTGGCATATTGATAGCAATCGTGTTCCATGGTCATCCAATAGTAGCCTGCTCTCAACAATTTTCTAGACATGGTGTGCCCCGAAGCATGGGTCCCAAAAGTGCCATCGTGCACGTCGTGCATCAGTTGCTCTGCTTCACGCTCGTCAACGCATCTCAACAATATCATATCGAAATTTCTCTTGTACAGAACATCCCCATCCAACACGAACTTGCTAGCCAACCTGCGCAAGGTCTTCTTGTCCTTGTTGGAAGTATTCGGCGGGTATTCACGGCTTTGTAAAAACTGCTTGACATCACAATACCAGGGTTTATTGTTGACTATATCCATATTCGTTTGAATGGTCACATCACTGATGACGAACACATGAGAAGGCCGGTCAAGGCGCTGTACTTTGATTACTGGCACGTGGTTCCAATGGTTCACTTGGAACATGGAAGACAAAGTGGCAAGAGCGTCGGCCATCTGATTTTCCTCACGGGGAATGTGGTGCAATTCGAATTTCGTAAAGTATGTCAGCAGACGCCTCGCGTAGTCACGGTAAGGGATCAGATTGGCGTGATGAGTCTCCCATTCTCCCTTTATTTGGTTAATGACAAGCGCGGAATCTCCATAGATGTCGAGGTGCTTGATTCTCATGTCAATTGCTTCCTCGATCCCCAAGATACATGCTTCATACTCAGCCATGTTGTTCGTGCATTCAAATACAATCCGGGCGGTAAAAGAATTGTGATGCCCCTGCGGAGATACAATCACTGCCCCAATTCCCTTGCCATAAGCATTAACAGCACCATCAAAGACCAATCCCCACTTGCTATCGGGGTCCGGACCCTCACCAATCAACGATTCTTCACAGTCTCTCAACTTCAAATACATGACCTCTTCGTCGGGGAAATCGAACTTGATGGGCTGATAGTCATCCAGTGGTTGGTAAGCAAGGTGATCAGCTATAGCACTTCCTCTAACGGCTTTCTGAGCTTTGAACACAATATCATATTCAGACAACAGCATCTGCCAACGTGCAATTTTTCCAGTGACTGCAAGTTTCTCAAAGATGTATTTGATCGGATCCATCCTGGATATCAACCAAGTTGTATGGTTCATTAAGTAGTGGCGCAGGCGTTTGGCAGCCCAGGCCAAAGCACAACAAGTCTTTTCTAGCATCGTATACCGAGTCTCGCAGTCAGTGAATTTCTTGCTCAGATAGTAGATGGCATGCTCTTTCTTTCCAGTCTCGTCCTGTTGACCGAGCACACATCCCATGGATTCATCTAACACTGACAGATACATAATCAATGGCCTTCCTTCCACCGGTGGGACAAGGATAGGTTGCTCTAGCAAATAGTTCTTGATGTTGTCAAAAGCTTCTTGGCATTCATCGTTCCACACAATGGGTTGATTCTTCCTAAGTAGCTTGAAGATCGGCCCGCAGGTCGCAGTCATGTGAGATATGAATCGAGAGATATAGTTCAGACGCCCGAGGAACCCTCTAACTTGCTTCTCGGTCTATGGGGCCGGCATTTCGCGGATTGCTCGGACCTTGCCAGGATCTACTTTGATGCCTCTTTGACTGACAATGAAGCCTAGCAACTTCCCAGACCTAACACCGAACGTGCACTTGTTTGGATTCAGCCGAAGCTTGTACTTCCTCAACCTTTCAAACATCTTTGCCAAATACTCGACGTGTTGCTCTTCATCGCTTGACTTGACAATCATGTCGTCCACATACACCTCGACTTCTTTGTGGATCATGTCATGGAACAATGTAGTCATCCCCCTTTGATAAGTAGCACCAGCATTTATTAGACCGAACGGCATTGCTTTGCAACAGAAAGTTCCCCACGGAGTGATGAACGACGTCTTTTCTCTGTCTTTGGGTGACATTTTGATTTGGTTATAGCCAGAAAAACCGTCCATGAAGGAGAACACCTTGCACTGGGCAGTATTATCAACAAGCACATCGATGTGAGGTAGTGGGAAATTGTCCTTCAAGCTTGCTCTATTCAAATCTCTGTAATCAACACACATTCGGACCTTACCATCCTTCTTCGGCACTGGCACAATGTTAGCAACCCACTCGGGATATTCAACTGTCATGAGAAAACCCGCATCAATCTGTTTCTGCACCTCACCTTTGATCTTCAGGGCCATGTCCGGCCGAGTCCGTCTCAACTTTTGTCTGACAGGAGGACAGTCTAGTTTTGTCGGTATCTGGTGTTCCACGATCTGGGGGTCCAAACCCGGCATATCTCCATACGACCATGCGAAAATATCTGAATATTCGCGGAGAAGTTGGAAGATCCTTTTCTTGACCCCTTCCTCCAATGCAGCACCGACTTTGATCTCTCGTTTTTCATCCCCGGTACCCAAGTTGATCAACTCAATTTCCTCCTGATGAGGCCGAATGGTTTTTTCTTCTTGTTCAAGTAATCGGGCAATCTCGTCTGGTATGTCATCACTATCCTCATCTTCGGCTTCAAACACCGGGGATTCGACAGTTTGGAGAAGCGTAGAGCCACTGTGTTCAACGGGTTTATTTTGGTTCGATTTAGAATCATGCACAAACACAGGGAGATTGATAACGTTCCAGTTCTTTGCAATGCCTCCTGGTATCACAAGTGTGGGCCTAGACCCTTCTTCAGCAGCATCTTCAAGAATTGCGTTGGCAAATCCAGCACTATGAAACGTTCCAGTTGACACGCCCGATGTCGGAGAGAAACCGAGACCCTCTTTGTGTTTGTTGTCCAGCAGCTGTATCAACTGGCCCCAACCAGCGGCCTGACCCTCCTGAACGGCCTTCTGTGCGTCCTTCAAAGAAGCCATGGCAGCACTGGCCTTCTTGGGCTTCGTACCCTCGATAATCAAACCCTGGAATGCAGTCCCTTCGGCAGATTTAGCTTCGATGCAAGAGAAGGATGATAACTGACTGACCAGATAAGCCTCTTCCCCATGCACTGTCACGAGTTTACCATTCCTTACAAATTTTAGCTTCTGATGGAGGGTAGAAGTGACTGCGCTAGCCTCATGTATCCACAGTCTTCCGAGGAGGCAGCTGTAAGAGGCATCTATGTCCATAACCTGGAAAGTAATCATGAATGTTTCAGGGCCAATAGTCATGGGGAGATCTACTTCTCCAAGCACAGTTTTACGGGAACCATCGAAAGCCTTGACTAGAAAAGTACTTCTTCTCAAAGGAACTCCCTGACAACTTAACTGGTCCAAAGTCGACTTAGGCATCACATTCAGCGACGACCCAGTATCTACCAACACGTTGGACAGCATATCTGCTTTGCAGTTCATGGAGATGTGCAGGGCCAAGTTGTGGTGCCTCCCTGCTTCTGGAAGTTCATCCTCACCAAACCAGAGGTTATTGCAAGCGGTGATGTTAGCCACTATCCCACCAAATTGATCTTCTGTGACTTCGTGGTCGACGTATGCTTGCTCCAACACTTTCAACAAGACGTTCCTGTGAGCCTCCGAACTAAGGAGTAGAGACAAGATAGATATCTTCGAAGGGGTCTGTAACAGCTGGTCAACGATCTTATAATCACTCCTCTTGATTATCTTCAGAATCTCATCCAGATTGGAATCTTCAATGGATTGGCCTGGACGGCTGGTATTTTCAACAATAGGAGGGATTGGCAAAGGAGTAGTCTTATCAGCAGGAGTTGCAACTGGCACATCATCTTTCTTTCGAAACAAAAGGGGACGGACTTTACCGCTTCTCAAAGCCGTCACTTCAGCGATACTACCCACCGTGCTTGAGGACACCAAGGGTACTTCCTTCCCGTTCTCCACCATAGTTGCATTGTACTTATAAGGGATAGCTTTCGCGAAAACATACGGCATTGGACCAGGTAACCGTATAACCAACGGCTCAACATCCCCATGGCGAGCGTGCTCTTGATGGGAGTATCGTGGAAGATCGGTACAATCATACAAACATCACTGGCAGTCAGGTAGTTGTCATTCATCAAGCCTTGGATATCAGTCTGAACTATGCTGCAACCCATAGGGTTCTGAAGACATTCACAGCAAGCAGCGTGGTCGTGGCTAAACAGGGAAGCTTGACACAGCTTGATATGTAACGGCACTAGAGGGGTTGCAAAATTACGGACATCGAGGCCAAAAGTCTCTTCATACACTTCAATCATATTTACAGCGGCATGGTTGGGGAGCGGATTGTCGAGCACATGCGGGGCGTTGTTCTCAAAGGATAGCTTTCCCTGATCAATCAGCTTCTTCACAATATATTTCAGAGCGTAACAACCTTCTACATCATGACCTAGGGCGCCTTGGTTAAAGTCGCATCTGAGATCAGAACGGAATCTAGGAGGCAATGGGTTCGGCGGAGGTTTGCCGGGCCTAGTGGTGCAATATCCTTTGTGTAATAGAGTTGGGAGTAGTTCAGCGTATGCCATTGGTATCGGAGGGAAAGAAGGTCTTGTTTGAGGACCTTGTTGTTGTTGCTGTGGTTGCTGTTGAGCCAGCGGTTGTTGCGGCACTTGTTGAGCGTGTGAAGAAGATTTCCTTCTTAGGTTTGGCTGAGTTTTGATGATAACAAACACACATCACAAAAGAAGAAAAACTATGGAGGCACAAGATGAAGTATAAGAATGAAGAGTAGTGCATAGGCTTTTTGGTTATACTCTTTGTAAGTATGGCACTTGTCTTTTGATTTATCATTCTTAATTTATGGAACAACTTAGAATGCTCAGAAAATAATTACAAACATTTTTCTAAGTCCCATATGAAGCACATGAAAATAAATCACACATTCATAATAATTTTCATTTAAATATGATTTTGCATTAAAATGTTTTTGCATGAAAAACCATAATTTATTATGGAAATTTTACAATATATTTTTGGCATAAAAATTGTGTTTAGCATGCATTGAGAATTATAAAATGGCACTTAATCTTTTTCTGTGACCGTTGGCTTTTATAAAGAAAATATTTGGCCTAATAAATCAGTGTGGCGATGGCTAGTTTTGCAATGCTACTTATGAACAACTAGTTAATTATTTTAAGCAGCAACGGCCATGTCTCAAATTTATTGTCAATGGCTACTTCTTTTCTTAAATACATTTCATATATTTTTTATGAAAAGGTGCCATTTGAAAAATGTGTCTATTCATTGGTAAAACTTTTTGAAAAGTAGCAATGCTTCATAAACAACTTTTTAGCCTCTATAAATTCAATTGAGAATCAAAACAATTTTAAGACAACAACTTTAATTATCTCAATTGACATTTTCAATATCACTTGCTTTCAAACTTTCATACAAGTTGTTTGGAAAACTTTGCTCACACTTTAACATTCAATAAAAAGTTTTCTGAGCACTAAGTCCATTTGTTAGAGTGATATTGATAAAGATATTTAGCCATACATTTGATATTCTTCAATTACTTTGTTGTAAAGTTTCTTGCCATTGTTGGTGAGAATTATTGTTTAAGATAGTGGGGTGCTATCTTGTGATTGTTGTAAAAGGTTCTTTGATTCGGGGAGATTCAAAGTCCACCAAAATTGTTTGGTGTTTGTGTTGTAATCAAGAGAGAGGGTTTCTTTCTTGTGTTTATGTTAGAAAGATTGTTAGAGGGTCTTGGGGTGAGATTGCTTGTAACAAAGATTCTAACATAGTGAATTCCTTCGCGGGGTGTGAAGGGAGTGGACTGACCCTAAGGTTTAGAGGGGAACCACTATAAATTCTCTTGTGTCTTTTCTTCTTCCCTTAATCTTTTATTTTTCCGCATTCATACCTTCATATTAAGTTTTCGGAAAAATTATCAAGAACGCTAAACTTGCAAAAATTGACCAATATTCCTAGAAACCTAATTCACCCCCCCTCTTAGGTTACAATCTGAACTTACAATTGGCATCAGAGCAAGAGTAAAGATAACTTACTTCTTTGATCCAGAAAATGGCTTCCGCTAAACCGTTTCTAGCAGAAGGTCCTAATTCAAACCGACCACCATGTTTCACCGGGGATCATTATGATTTCTGGAAAATTAGGATGACAACGTATCTAGAAGCCCAAGGTGAAGAAATTTGGAATGCTGTCCAGAATGGTCCTTATGTTCCCACTACAATTGTGAATGGTGTGACTGGTATTAAACCACAAACATCATGGGATGATGATGACCGGATAAAAGTGTTATTTGACAAAAAGGCAAACATTCTTCAATCCTCTCTTGGGATGGATGAGTTTTTCAGAATTTCTAACTGCAAAACGGCCAAAGAAATTTGGGACACTTTGGAAACAACACATGAAGGAACGGAAGAAGTAAAACGTTCCAGATTGAATACCCTCTCTCAAGAGTACGAGATGTTTAGAATGCAACCAGGAGAAAGGATTCTAGACATGCAGAAGAGATTTTCACATCTTATCAATCATCTTGCAGCCCTTGGAAAAACCTTGTCCAACAATGAAATAAACTTGAAGATTCTCAGGTCACTAACAAGGGAATGGCAACCAAAAGTAACAGCCATATCTGAAAAGAAAAGTCTTTCAAATATGTCGTTGGCAACACTTTTTGGAAAATTACAAGAGCATGAAATTGAACTTGCAAGACTAGAACAACATGAAGAAGGTGTAAAGAAACACAAGAATATCTCCTTGAAGGCAGAGTCCAATGTTCTTCAACAAGATGAAAGTTCTGATGAAGATGAGAATATTACTCTTGTGAAAAAATTAGGAAAATTCCTTCAAAAGGATAAAAAAATTAAATTTGGAAATAAAAGAAAATTTCACAAGAAGAATGATGTTTCTACATCAAGTCAGAGTTTCACATGCTTCGAATGTGGAAAAGAGGGGCATATGAAGGCAGACTGTCCAACCCTTGCAAGGAAAAGTAGCCATAAAGGAAGGAAAGAATTCAAGCCAAGAAGGGCCTACATTGCATGGGATGACAATGATATAAGTTCATCTTCAGAATCAGAGGATGACGAATATGCAAATTTAACATTAATGGCGTCACACCACTCCGATGATGAACAAGAGGTAAGTGATTCTGAATTAAATTTTAAACCTTCTTATGAAGAATTACAAAATGCATTTGATGAATTGTTTGAAGAATTCATTAATCTTTCTAAAACTTGTGCAAAGCAAAAGAAACAAAATTTATCTCTAGAAAGAAAAGTTTTTGATGCACAAGAAGAATTAGAAAAGATTAAAAGTTCTTCATGTAATAAATGTAAAGAAAATGAAACAAAAATTGTTGAATTAAATAAAGTGATAGAAAATTTTGAAAAAGGTCACAATGGTTTGGAAGAATTGCTTAGTAAACAAAGATATTCAAATAACAAAACCGGACTTGGTTTTTCAAATTTTAATAAACCAAGCACAAATAAAACGGTCTTTGTTAAATCAAGCACAATTTCCAACAATATAGAAACAAAGAAAATGCATGTGGTAAATTCTTCCAAAAGTATGAATCAAAGAATTAATTCTAAAAGAAGAAATTATTCTAAAAATTCTTTTAAGAAAAATAATTCAAATGTTAAGAATAATTTCTCCAAAGGAAATAATTTTGGTTCAAATCATGTTCATAATTTAACATGTTTTTATTGCAATACAAAAGGTCATACTCTAAATACTTGCTACATAAGAAACATTGGTGTTCCTTATGGTGAATTTATTTGGGTAAAGAAAGGAATTAACTCACAAGGACCCAAATCACAATGGGCACCTAGAAAGTACTATTAATTGTTTTGTAGGTACTTGAAGACCATATGCAAATCTTGTCAAATTAGTTTTCCAAGATACAAGACCATATCATATGATAGGATTAAGATGGTTTGAGAAAGATTGACACTTTGATGATGCTTTGGAATTTATGTGAACTCTTTATCATGTTCTTATTTATTCATGACTAAGGTGAAAGGTACATAAACAATTTCTTTTATAATATATGCATGATGATTTATGTTAGAATTAACATGTGGGGATAGATTCAAATATGCATAGTTGTGGTTCATTGGCGATTTGGATGTTTCTTTCCGGTTAAAAGTTCGAATTCTAATTTATAAATTTTTTTATTTATTAAAACAATTAAACAAATGGTAGAAAATTGTAAAGTCGATGATTTGAACAGTGAATGATGTTATTGAATGGTATTGATGTAAACCACTGAACCAAGGAAGTGTTTATTTGAAAAGACACTCAACTAATTCGAAGAAAATTGTTCTGCATGCTTGTAGATTATTTTATTTTTTATTTTTTATTTTTTTAAAAAAAAAAAGGTGGTAGATATGATATGTTTTAAAGATATTGTTCTTATTAAAATTTATAAATATTGATCTCATATCATATGTGAAAAATAATGTTTAATCATTGAATATTCATTGTGAAGAAGATCAATTATTTTTATATAAAATTTATTATTTCTCTTTATTTCGACCCTTTGGATTTTACCCTTTTTCTTCTTTTTGATGATGTCAAAAGGGGGAGAAAGTGTATGTTTGTATTTTGTGTTTAAATTGTTTCAGGTTATCCAATTGCAAAACAAAGGGGGAGATATACAAGATAGGGGGAGTTTCATTGAGCAAACATTGTCAAAAAGATATGGTTTGTCATCATCAAAAAGGGGGAGATTGTGAAGAAGATTTCCTTCTTAGGTTTGGCTGAGTTTTGATGATAACAAACACACATCACAAAAGAAGAAAAACTATGGAGGCACAAGATGAAGTATAAGAATGAAGAGTAGTGCATAGGCTTTTTGGTTATACTCTTTGTAAGTATGGCACTTGTCTTTTGATTTATCATTCTTAATTTATGGAACAACTTAGAATGCTCAGAAAATAATTACAAACATTTTTCTAAGTCCCATATGAAGCACATGAAAATAAATCACACATTCATAATAATTTTCATTTAAATATGATTTTGCATTAAAATGTTTTTGCATGAAAAACCATAATTTATTATGGAAATTTTACAATATATTTTTGGCATAAAAATTGTGTTTAGCATGCATTGAGAATTATAAAATGGCACTTAATCTTTTTCTGTGACCGTTGGCTTTTATAAAGAAAATATTTGGCCTAATAAATCAGTGTGGCGATGGCTAGTTTTGCAATGCTACTTATGAACAACTAGTTAATTATTTTAAGCAGCAACGGCCATGTCTCAAATTTATTGTCAATGGCTACTTCTTTTCTTAAATACATTTCATATATTTTTTATGAAAAGGTGCCATTTGAAAAATGTGTCTATTCATTGGTAAAACTTTTTGAAAAGTAGCAATGCTTCATAAACAACTTTTTAGCCTCTATAAATTCAATTGAGAATCAAAACAATTTTAAGACAACAACTTTAATTATCTCAATTGACATTTTCAATATCACTTGCTTTCAAACTTTCATACAAGTTGTTTGGAAAACTTTGCTCACACTTTAACATTCAATAAAAAGTTTTCTGAGCACTAAGTCCATTTGTTAGAGTGATATTGATAAAGATATTTAGCCATACATTTGATATTCTTCAATTACTTTGTTGTAAAGTTTCTTGCCATTGTTGGTGAGAATTATTGTTTAAGATAGTGGGGTGCTATCTTGTGATTGTTGTAAAAGGTTCTTTGATTCGGGGAGATTCAAAGTCCACCAAAATTGTTTGGTGTTTGTGTTGTAATCAAGAGAGAGGGTTTCTTTCTTGTGTTTATGTTAGAAAGATTGTTAGAGGGTCTTGGGGTGAGATTGCTTGTAACAAAGATTCTAACATACTGAATTCCTTCGCGGGGTGTGAAGGGAGTGGACTGACCCTAAGGTTTAGAGGGGAACCACTATAAATTCTCTTGTGTCTTTTCTTCTTCCCTTACTCTTTTATTTTTCCGCATTCATACCTTCATATTAAGTTTTCGGAAAAATTATCAAGAACGCTAAACTTGCAAAAATTGACCAATATTCCTAGAAACCTAATTCACCCCCCCTCTTAGGTTACAATCTGAACTTACAATTGGCATCAGAGCAAGAGTAAAGATAACTTGCTTCTTTGATCCAGAAAATGGCTTCCGCTAAACCGTTTCTAGCAGAAGGTCCTAATTCAAACCGACCACCATGTTTCACCGGGGATCATTATGATTTCTGGAAAATTAGGATGACAACGTATCTAGAAGCCCAAGGTGAAGAAATTTGGAATGCTGTCCAGAATGGTCCTTATGTTCCCACTACAATTGTGAATGGTGTGACTGGTATTAAACCACAAACATCATGGGATGATGATGACCGGATAAAAGTGTTATTTGACAAAAAGGCAAAGAACATTCTTCAATCCTCTCTTGGGATGGATGAGTTTTTCAGAATTTCTAACTGCAAAACGGCCAAAGAAATTTGGGACACTTTGGAAACAACACATGAAGGAATGGAAGAAGTAAAACGTTCCAGATTGAATACCCTCTCTCAAGAGTACGAGATGTTTAGAATGCAACCAGGAGAAAGGATTCTAGACATGCAGAAGAGATTTTCACATCTTATCAATCATCTTGCAGCCCTTGGAAAAACCTTGTCCAACAATGAAATAAACTTGAAGATTCTCAGGTCACTAACAAGGGAATGGCAACCAAAAGTAACAGCCATATCTGAAAAGAAAAGTCTTTCAAATATGTCGTTGGCAACACTTTTTGGAAAATTACAAGAGCATGAAATTGAACTTGCAAGACTAGAACAACATGAAGAAGGTGTAAAGAAACACAAGAATATCTCCTTGAAGGCAGAGTCCAATGTTCTTCAACAAGATGAAAGTTCTGATGAAGATGAGAATATTACTCTTGTGAAAAAATTAGGAAAATTCCTTCAAAAGGATAAAAAAATTAAATTTGGAAATAAAAGAAAATTTCACAAGAAGAATGATGTTTCTACATCAAGTCAGAGTTTCACATGCTTCGAATGTGGAAAAGAGGGGCATATGAAGGCAGACTGTCCAACCCTTGCAAGGAAAAGTAGCCATAAAGGAAGGAAAGAATTCAAGCCAAGAAGGGCCTACATTGCATGGGATGACAATGATATAAGTTCATCTTCAGAATCAGAGGATGACGAATATGCAAATTTAACATTAATGGCGTCATACCACTCCGATGATGAACAAGAGGTAAGTGATTCTGAATTAAATTTTAAACCTTCTTATGAAGAATTACAAAATGCATTTGATGAATTGTTTGAAGAATTCATTAATCTTTCTAAAACTTGTGCAAAGCAAAAGAAACAAAATTTATCTCTAGAAAGAAAAGTTTTTGATGCACAAGAAGAATTAGAAAAGATTAAAAGTTCTTCATGTAATAAATGTAAAGAAAATGAAACAAAAATTGTTGAATTAAATAAAGTGATAGAAAATTTTGAAAAAGGTCACAATGGTTTGGAAGAATTGCTTAGTAAACAAAGATATTCAAATAACAAAACCGGACTTGGTTTTTCAAATTTTAATAAACCAAGCACAAATAAAACGGTCTTTGTTAAATCAAGCACAATTTCCAACAATATAGAAACAAAGAAAATGCATGTGGTAAATTCTTCCAAAAGTATGAATCAAAGAATTAATTCTAAAAGAAGAAATTATTCTAAAAATTCTTTTAAGAAAAATAATTTAAATGTTAAGAATAATTTCTCCAAAGGAAATAATTTTGGTTCAAATCATGTTCATAATTTAACATGTTTTTATTGCAATACAAAAGGTCATACTCTAAATACTTGCTACATAAGAAACATTGGTGTTCCTTATGGTGAATTTATTTGGGTAAAGAAAGGAATTAACTCACAAGGACCCAAATCACAATGGGCACCTAGAAAGTACTATTAATTGTTTTGTAGGTACTTGAAGACCATATGCAAATCTTGTCAAATTAGTTTTCCAAGATACAAGACCATATCATATGATAGGATTAAGATGGTTTGAGAAAGATTGACACTTTGATGATGCTTTGGAATTTATGTGAACTCTTTATCATGTTCTTATTTATTCATGACTAAGGTGAAAGGTACATAAACAATTTCTTTTATAATATATGCATGATGATTTATGTTAGAATTAACATGTGGGGATAGATTCAAATATGCATAGTTGTGGTTCATTGGCGATTTGGATGTTTCTTTCCGGTTAAAAGTTCGAATTCTAATTTATAAATTTTTTTATTTATTAAAACAATTAAACAAATGGTAGAAAATTGTAAAGTCGATGATTTGAACAGTGAATGATGTTATTGAATGGTATTGATGTAAACCACTGAACCAAGGAAGTGTTTATTTGAAAAGACACTCAACTAATTCGAAGAAAATTGTTCTGCATGCTTGTAGATTATTTTATTTTTTATTTTTTATTTTTTTAAAAAAAAAAGGTGGTAGATATGATATGTTTTAAAGATATTGTTCTTATTAAAATTTATAAATATTGATCTCATATCATATGTGAAAAATAATGTTTAATCATTGAATATTCATTGTGAAGAAGATCAATTATTTTTATATAAAATTTATTATTTCTCTATATTTCGACCCTTTGGATTTTACCCTTTTTCTTCTTTTTGATGATGTCAAAAGGGGGAGAAAGTGTATGTTTGTATTTTGTGTTTAAATTGTTTCAGGTTATCCAATTGCAAAACAAAGGGGGAGATATACAAGATAGGGGGAGTTTCATTGAGCAAACATTGTCAAAAAGATATGGTTTGTCATCATCAAAAAGGGGGAGATTGTGAAGAAGATTTCCTTCTTAGGTTTGGCTGAGTTTTGATGATAACAAACACACATCACAAAAGAAGAAAAACTATGGAGGCACAAGATGAAGTATAAGAATGAAGAGTAGTGCATAGGCTTTTTGGTTATACTCTTTGTAAGTATGACACTTGTCTTTTGATTTATCATTCTTAATTTATGGAACAACTTAGAATGCTCAGAAAATAATTACAAACATTTTTCTAAGTCCCATATGAAGCACATGAAAATAAATCACACATTCATAATAATTTTCATTTAAATATGATTTTGCATTAAAATGTTTTTGCATGAAAAACCATAATTTATTATGGAAATTTTACAATATATTTTTGGCATAAAAATTGTGTTTAGCATGCATTGAGAATTATAAAATGGCACTTAATCTTTTTCTGTGACCGTTGGCTTTTATAAAGAAAATATTTGGCCTAATAAATCAGTGTGGCGATGGCTAGTTTTGCAATGCTACTTATGAACAACTAGTTAATTATTTTAAGCAGCAACGGCCATGTCTCAAATTTATTGTCAATGGCTACTTCTTTTCTTAAATACATTTCATATATTTTTTATGAAAAGGTGCCATTTGAAAAATGTGTCTATTCATTGGTAAAACTTTTTGAAAAGTAGCAATGCTTCATAAACAACTTTTTAGCCTCTATAAATTCAATTGAGAATCAAAACAATTTTAAGACAACAACTTTAATTATCTCAATTGACATTTTCAATATCACTTGCTTTCAAACTTTCATACAAGTTGTTTGGAAAACTTTGCTCACACTTTAACATTCAATAAAAAGTTTTCTGAGCACTAAGTCCATTTGTTAGAGTGATATTGATAAAGATATTTAGCCATACATTTGATATTCTTCAATTACTTTGTTGTAAAGTTTCTTGCCATTGTTGGTGAGAATTATTGTTTAAGATAGTGGGGTGCTATCTTGTGATTGTTGTAAAAGGTTCTTTGATTCGGGGAGATTCAAAGTCCACCAAAATTGTTTGGTGTTTGTGTTGTAATCAAGAGAGAGGGTTTCTTTCTTGTGTTTATGTTAGAAAGATTGTTAGAGGGTCTTGGGGTGAGATTGCTTGTAACAAAGATTCTAACATACTGAATTCCTTCGCGGGGTGTGAAGGGAGTGGACTGACCCTAAGGTTTAGAGGGGAACCACTATAAATTCTCTTGTGTCTTTTCTTCTTCCCTTACTCTTTTATTTTTCCGCATTCATACCTTCATATTAAGTTTTCGGAAAAATTATCAAGAACGCTAAACTTGCAAAAATTGACCAATATTCCTAGAAACCTAATTCACCCCCCCTCTTAGGTTACAATCTGAACTTACAATTGGCATCAGAGCAAGAGTAAAGATAACTTGCTTCTTTGATCCAGAAAATGGCTTCCGCTAAACCGTTTCTAGCAGAAGGTCCTAATTCAAACCGACCACCATGTTTCACCGGGGATCATTATGATTTCTGGAAAATTAGGATGACAACGTATCTAGAAGCCCAAGGTGAAGAAATTTGGAATGCTGTCCAGAATGGTCCTTATGTTCCCACTACAATTGTGAATGGTGTGACTGGTATTAAACCACAAACATCATGGGATGATGATGACCGGATAAAAGTGTTATTTGACAAAAAGGCAAAGAACATTCTTCAATCCTCTCTTGGGATGGATGAGTTTTTCAGAATTTCTAACTGCAAAACGGCCAAAGAAATTTGGGACACTTTGGAAACAACACATGAAGGAATGGAAGAAGTAAAACGTTCCAGATTGAATACCCTCTCTCAAGAGTACGAGATGTTTAGAATGCAACCAGGAGAAAGGATTCTAGACATGCAGAAGAGATTTTCACATCTTATCAATCATCTTGCAGCCCTTGGAAAAACCTTGTCCAACAATGAAATAAACTTGAAGATTCTCAGGTCACTAACAAGGGAATGGCAACCAAAAGTAACAGCCATATCTGAAAAGAAAAGTCTTTCAAATATGTCGTTGGCAACACTTTTTGGAAAATTACAAGAGCATGAAATTGAACTTGCAAGACTAGAACAACATGAAGAAGGTGTAAAGAAACACAAGAATATCTCCTTGAAGGCAGAGTCCAATGTTCTTCAACAAGATGAAAGTTCTGATGAAGATGAGAATATTACTCTTGTGAAAAAATTAGGAAAATTCCTTCAAAAGGATAAAAAAATTAAATTTGGAAATAAAAGAAAATTTCACAAGAAGAATGATGTTTCTACATCAAGTCAGAGTTTCACATGCTTCGAATGTGGAAAAGAGGGGCATATGAAGGCAGACTGTCCAACCCTTGCAAGGAAAAGTAGCCATAAAGGAAGGAAAGAATTCAAGCCAAGAAGGGCCTACATTGCATGGGATGACAATGATATAAGTTCATCTTCAGAATCAGAGGATGACGAATATGCAAATTTAACATTAATGGCGTCACACCACTCCGATGATGAACAAGAGGTAAGTGATTCTGAATTAAATTTTAAACCTTCTTATGAAGAATTACAAAATGCATTTGATGAATTGTTTGAAGAATTCATTAATCTTTCTAAAACTTGTGCAAAGCAAAAGAAACAAAATTTATCTCTAGAAAGAAAAGTTTTTGATGCACAAGAAGAATTAGAAAAGATTAAAAGTTCTTCATGTAATAAATGTAAAGAAAATGAAACAAAAATTGTTGAATTAAATAAAGTGATAGAAAATTTTGAAAAAGGTCACAATGGTTTGGAAGAATTGCTTAGTAAACAAAGATATTCAAATAACAAAACCGGACTTGGTTTTTCAAATTTTAATAAACCAAGCACAAATAAAACGGTCTTTGTTAAATCAAGCACAACTTCCAACAATATAGAAACAAAGAAAATGCATGTGGTAAATTCTTCCAAAAGTATGAATCAAAGAATTAATTCTAAAAGAAGAAATTATTCTAAAAATTCTTTTAAGAAAAATAATTCAAATGTTAAGAATAATTTCTCCAAAGGAAATAATTTTGGTTCAAATCATGTTCATAATTTAACATGTTTTTATTGCAATACAAAAGGTCATACTCTAAATACTTGCTACATAAGAAACATTGGTGTTCCTTATGGTGAATTTATTTGGGTAAAGAAAGGAATTAACTCACAAGGACCCAAATCACAATGGGCACCTAGAAAGTACTATTAATTGTTTTGTAGGTACTTGAAGACCATATGCAAATCTTGTCAAATTAGTTTTCCAAGATACAAGACCATATCATATGATAGGATTAAGATGGTTTGAGAAAGATTGACACTTTGATGATGCTTTGGAATTTATGTGAACTCTTTATCATGTTCTTATTTATTCATGACTAAGGTGAAAGGTACATAAACAATTTCTTTTATAATATATGCATGATGATTTATGTTAGAATTAACATGTGGGGATAGATTCAAATATGCATAGTTGTGGTTCATTGGCGATTTGGATGTTTCTTTCCGGTTAAAAGTTCGAATTCTAATTTATAAATTTTTTTATTTATTAAAACAATTAAACAAATGGTAGAAAATTGTAAAGTCGATGATTTGAACAGTGAATGATGTTATTGAATGGTATTGATGTAAACCACTGAACCAAGGAAGTGTTTATTTGAAAAGACACTCAACTAATTCGAAGAAAATTGTTCTGCATGCTTGTAGATTATTTTATTTTTTATTTTTTATTTTTTTAAAAAAAAAAAGGTGGTAGATATGATATGTTTTAAAGATATTGTTCTTATTAAAATTTATAAATATTGATCTCATATCATATGTGAAAAATAATGTTTAATCATTGAATATTCATTGTGAAGAAGATCAATTATTTTTATATAAAATTTATTATTTCTCTTTATTTCGACCCTTTGGATTTTACCCTTTTTCTTCTTTTTGATGATGTCAAAAGGGGGAGAAAGTGTATGTTTGTATTTTGTGTTTAAATTGTTTCAGGTTATCCAATTGCAAAACAAAGGGGGAGATATACAAGATAGGGGGAGTTTCATTGAGCAAACATTGTCAAAAAGATATGGTTTGTCATCATCAAAAAGGGGGAGATTGTGAAGAAGATTTCCTTCTTAGGTTTGGCTGAGTTTTGATGATAACAAACACACATCACAAAAGAAGAAAAACTATGGAGGCACAAGATGAAGTATAAGAATGAAGAGTAGTGCATAGGCTTTTTGGTTATACTCTTTGTAAGTATGGCACTTGTCTTTTGATTTATCATTCTTAATTTATGGAACAACTTAGAATGCTCAGAAAATAATTACAAACATTTTTCTAAGTCCCATATGAAGCACATGAAAATAAATCACACATTCATAATAATTTTCATTTAAATATGATTTTGCATTAAAATGTTTTTGCATGAAAAACCATAATTTATTATGGAAATTTTACAATATATTTTTGGCATAAAAATTGTGTTTAGCATGCATTGAGAATTATAAAATGGCACTTAATCTTTTTCTGTGACCGTTGGCTTTTATAAAGAAAATATTTGGCCTAATAAATCAGTGTGGCGATGGCTAGTTTTGCAATGCTACTTATGAACAACTAGTTAATTATTTTAAGCAGCAACGGCCATGTCTCAAATTTATTGTCAATGGCTACTTCTTTTCTTAAATACATTTCATATATTTTTTATGAAAAGGTGCCATTTGAAAAATGTGTCTATTCATTGGTAAAACTTTTTGAAAAGTAGCAATGCTTCATAAACAACTTTTTAGCCTCTATAAATTCAATTGAGAATCAAAACAATTTTAAGACAACAACTTTAATTATCTCAATTGACATTTTCAATATCACTTGCTTTCAAACTTTCATACAAGTTGTTTGGAAAACTTTGCTCACACTTTAACATTCAATAAAAAGTTTTCTGAGCACTAAGTCCATTTGTTAGAGTGATATTGATAAAGATATTTAGCCATACATTTGATATTCTTCAATTACTTTGTTGTAAAGTTTCTTGCCATTGTTGGTGAGAATTATTGTTTAAGATAGTGGGGTGCTATCTTGTGATTGTTGTAAAAGGTTCTTTGATTCGGGGAGATTCAAAGTCCACCAAAATTGTTTGGTGTTTGTGTTGTAATCAAGAGAGAGGGTTTCTTTCTTGTGTTTATGTTAGAAAGATTGTTAGAGGGTCTTGGGGTGAGATTGCTTGTAACAAAGATTCTAACATACTGAATTCCTTCGCGGGGTGTGAAGGGAGTGGACTGACCCTAAGGTTTAGAGGGGAACCACTATAAATTCTCTTGTGTCTTTTCTTCTTCCCTTACTCTTTTATTTTTCCGCATTCATACCTTCATATTAAGTTTTCGGAAAAATTATCAAGAACGCTAAACTTGCAAAAATTGACCAATATTCCTAGAAACCTAATTCACCCCCCCCCTCTTAGGTTACAATCTGAACTTACAGAGCGATGACATTAACAGGGACTTGAGGCTGGCCCGGTAGTGGAGGGTATTGATGGTAGAACGGAGGATAGAACGGGTGCTGGGCATACTGTAGGTACTGGTACGGTTGAGGCAGTTGTGTAGCATTAACGGGGGCGACAATAGCAGATTGATTGGTCCCGGCGGACACCATTCCAACTTCTGGTTCCTTCTTCTTGCGATGGCCATTGCCATAATTCTTTGGTGCATTCGAGGACTCACCTTTTTCAAACACAATGATGCCTTCTCTAATTGCTTCCTCTAGGCGGGTTCCCATGGTGACCATTTTGGAGAAGTTACTCGGAGCAGCAATGATCATCCTCTCAACATAATCCTTCTTCAAGGTTTTCAGAAATGTCTGTGTCATTTCTTCTTCATCTAGAGCAGGGGTAATGCGGGCGGCTGCGCCCCTCCACCTTTGTGCATATTCACGGAAACTTTCATCTTTCTTCTGAGAGAGGGACCGGAGGAATTCCCTGTTTGGATTCAACCTGGTGTTAAACCGGTAATGACTCTTGAAAGCGGCAGCCAGATCATCGAAGGTGTGAATGTCATCCTTACTCAGACCAGTATACCATTCTGCAGCGTCTTCCATCAAACTGTCTTGGAAGCAGTGAATCATGAGCGAATCATTGTCTGAGTAGTTAGCCATCTTCCGGACATATTTGATGATATGATTCTGAGGACAAGTCAGTCCATTGTATCGGTCGAATTCTGGGACCTTGAACTTTTTGGGGACATCTACCCTTGGTACTAGACAGAGATCGTGAGTATTGACGAGATCACCACTCCCACGGTTGGCTTTGATTTCACGACGGAGTTCTCTAGCAAGCTCCTCCATTCTTTCTTCCATAGTTCCGGTCATGGGCGACTTCCCGCGGTGAGCATTGGTATTGGTGTCCTGAGGCATAGAATGTACAATTGGATCGGTGAAGACCGTTGACTGAGGCAGAGTAGTGCGGAGAGAAGCATGCCCTGGGACGGGGATTTGGTTACCATTGGCAGTACCAGATGTGCCGGCGCCTGAAAGACCGGCTGCGGTACCGGGTGCGTAGTAGGGTGGGAGTCCATAAGGGTATCCCTTTGGCATAGCAAAGCGGTCATCGAGAGATGATGTTGGAATTGGCTCGGTGGTCTCTGGAGCAGACGAGGTTGGTTGTTCCTGGGCAGCTAACAGAGCGGTCATAACATCGTGAGCTTTAGCCAACTCTTCCCTCACAGAAGCCAATTCGGTACGGAGCTGTGCGTTTTCTTCTTCCATGGCTACCTGATTCCTCCTTCTGTATTGTCTAGTCTGATGTACTCTGGTAGGTTGATCGGTCTTTCGAGCACGAGCCACTTTTCACACTGCGGCAGAAGAACCAGGAGGCAATGAGCACTTGGAAGTTTTTTGTGACCGATGAATGATGCATATGATGCATGATATGTATAAATGCAGATGCAAAAATGACTCTTTTTGGTTATCGAAAGGATCTCTTAGACAAATTAGAAATTTTGTAAACATTTTTGAGAGAAAACGAAAAGACTAGAAAGCCGTAGAGATAAATCTTTCGAAATGTTGAGCCAAAGGGAATGGGTCGTATAACATAATGCAAACAACATAATCATCTAAGTCTATGGAGTGACAGGGTACTCCTCAGAATCAGACTCTGGAACCGAACCGCAGTATCTGGCATAGAATTCCCGACGGCCTCTAGCTCTCTTGGAATCCCTCATAAGCAGCTTATCCTTTTCCTCGAGTTCTTTCCTAGCTTTGGCCAGCTCTTTCTTCAACATTCCATTCTCATGATCCTTCTGCTCATCTCTACCGTCCAAAGTCAAAATCAAGTTCTCGGCTTCATTGTATCGAGCTTTCCATGCCCGTTTCTCCTGACTCTCCATAGCTAGATGCTCCTGATACATCTCCTGGGTTGCGGGAAGCAAAGGTAATGGCCTAGACGGAACAGACGCGGACACATGTCTCATAGTAGGGTAAGGCATGCCAATCTCTTCGGCTCGATCTATCACCCACTGAGTATAGGCCTCATGAGCTATACCGGATCTCACACCCAAATGCTTCACATCCTTCCTTCGAACCTTAGCCCAAGCATCTGTAAAAGCTTTCCTTTGCCCGGCGGGGGCATTGGAATAGTAAAAGAACTCCTGGGATGTAGCAAGATTGATGGGCTTTGCTCTCATAGGGAAGCCGAACTGTCTCATGGCTAATTCGGGATTGTAGTTGATTCCTCCCCGGGTACCGAGAAGAGGTACATTGAGGAAATCTCCACAACCCATAATGATCTCCTTGACTCGAGCTGCCAGAGTGATCCAAACCATCTCATCGGGAGTGAGAGCCATAATCCGCTGCGAATAAGACCAATTCTCCGAGTTGGCATGGAAAGAGCTTGGAAGGTGAGAAATAAACCACCTATATAGAAGAGGCACACAGCAAAGAATGTATCCACGACCTTTGAGAGTCCGATCATGGATGGCGTGGTATGTGTCAGCTAACAAAGTAGGAACCGGGTTCTTGAAGTGGAAGATCTCAATAGCACTCATGTCCACAAAGTTGTCGAGATTCGGGAAGAGAATGAGCCCGTAGATAAGGAGTGCAAGAATAGCCTCAAGAGTGTCCTGACAAGTAGATTCGAGATTAGCCCGCTCAAGTAAGTACTTCGAAGTGAAACCCTGAATGTGAGATTTGGTAATGAGATTCTTGGACACATCGGAGGTCTTGAGATAAAGATCCTTAGCAATCACCAAAGGAGTAAGGGGAGCTCCGGGGCCGGTGAAAGGTGTCCTCTCGGCTATAGGTAAACCCAATAAACTAGAATAGGCTTCAAGTGTAGGAACCAGCTGAAAATCCGGGAAAGTGAAACAACGGAAGACCGGATCATAAAATTGCACCAGAGTGTGCACCAACTTCTCTTCCACATTAGTCCGGAGAATAGTAAGCAAAGCACCATATCGGAGACGAAACCCAGTCGGATTCTTAACCTTAAGTGCCAACTCCCTTAGCCTAACCAAATCGACTTCCTTGAATTTGTAAGATTTAGTCCTCTTCATACCTGGAATGTTTACAAAGTTTTCAATTTGTCTAGACCTTTCGATAAATGCATGAGAAAAGGTTTATGCATGAGTGCATGTATGCATGATTTTGATTACAAAGAGAACATGGAGAGTTTAAGGTTGCAAGTGGACACGATGTCCGGTGAAACTAGAGTTTTGATAGTAGTAACCATGGTTCTAATACGGTTCCCAAACTGCAACCTCTCTCACGTATATCATAGTAGCACAAGGCGACGCCCGTTCCATGATTATTTGTAAGAAGGTCTAGTTTGAGTGTAGTATCGCGTGACGACTAAATTTCGAGGCAACGCTCGGTTTAGCCACCGCACTACGTCCTAAGAAAAGGCCAAAGATGGGTTTGGTAACTACGGTCCATAGCCTTCATCGGTCAATTGGAAGTAAAGTGCCTAAGCATGACAACACACGCCGACAACATCACCCCCAAAATGCCTCAGCTATGTGAGATTGATCGCGTAACCCAATACACGAGGCAACCCCCGGATCGGGTTTTCGATTGTATCTCTTCCTAATCTTAGGTTCACTCAGCCCGGGTATAGGACTTTTGATATTCTCACCTCACACGTTGCATGAAAATAATAACAATAAAGCAAAGCGTAAAACATAAAGCATGAAAAAACTAGGCGTAGCCCTAAAGTCGAATCCCCAGTGAAGTCGCCATTTCTGTCATCGCGATTTTCGGGTTTCAAGTCATTAATTAGGCTTGAACCTTTCAATCATTGATGTCTCTATTTTTTTTTGGGGAAGGGAAAAATTGAGAAAACCCTTAGAAATTCTAAATTCGGGGCAATTTTCGCTACGGGAAGGTGTTAGGCACCCGCAACGACTATAGTATTCTATAGGAGCCGTTTTTCTAATTCTATGTTTTACGCTTTATTTTATGCTACTTTTGAGAGAAAATGTTGATTTTAAGAATGAGGAGGAGGAGGTTTGGATTTTATTTTATTGGACTTGGAGAGATTTTGGTCTCTTGCCTACATACCCTTTTAAGGGATCAAAATTCCATGTAGTTCTCTTCCAAAAGATTTTGTGGGTTGGTTCAATTTTAGTTTTGAAAATAGTTTTGAAGAAAGGATGAGAGAGGCCTTAAAGGCATGAGATTTGAAAAAGGAGTGAGGTTGATCACTTTTATTGAAGAAAAGGTTAAGGTTGAAATTTAGAATTTGTTTGTATTTTGATTAAGAAAATAAAGGAAAAAATTGTGGAGTTTTGACTCCAACATTATTGTGAAAAGATTTGAGTGAAGAGTTAGTTTGCTTTGAAAAATGCATTTTTTTTCTAAGTGTCGCGTTTCCTAAACATACATCTAGCGGTAAACATACAACGTGTGTGCGTGTCGGTGCTTGTGTCGGTGTACATCATCATAGTGTCCATTGTCCTTTACATCGGGTCCTAGTTTACATTCTATGGTCTTGCAAGAAATTTAAAAGAAAGCTAAAACTAACCTAAAAATATTACATGAATTAGTAGGAAATTGCATAAGATGGCTAAAAGAAAGAAAAAGGTGAAAATGATGCAGTGCTTGCAACTTGAATGAGGCATGAAGTGAAATGGTTAGTGATGAATGGAGAAGTGATAGCATGGGTAGCAATGCATAATAGATGAAATGATCATAACAAAGAGTATTAAGCAAATTGCAAAAGAAACAAATGCCAAAAATAGTGCAAATGACACAAAACAAAAGCCTAAAAATTAAACCAAAACTATGACCTATAATCCCCATCAAAACAGCACTTTTTCAAAGGAAATATTTCAAGAACCATAAAGAAATTACAAGCCATGCATTCACATTTTGCACATACACATTTTATGCATATTTCACACCTTAATACCAAACCAAAAATTCACATTTACTTGCAAAACAAGAAACTAACTATTGAATTTGTAAAACAAGAAATTACTTCTAAATTTGCAAGAAATTGGAAACTTAACGGTTAAGCTTGTAAGACAAGTGACTACCACTAAATTTGCAAAGATTTAGAAATTAACAACTAAATTTGCAAAAATACAGGGAATTAACACTAAGTTTGCAAATAGAATTTGGGAATAATCAATTAAGCTTTTGAACAGCAAGAATCAGCAATGAACTTAGAACCAAACACATCACAAAATCATGTATCAAATATCAACATCACGTGGCAAAAATTGGATCTAAATTTATGCAAGAAACTCTCACAAACACACCTAGTACTCAAAACCATAGAAAAAATTAGCACATATTTTTTTATCAGCTTTACATGTGTGGAAATATCACCAAAACAATCAAAAATATATCAAGAACACACTATAATTTTCTAGGAATTTTTGCAAGAAATTTTAGCATGCACAGGGGTTCAAATAGCAAGAATAAGGGTGCATATAGCAAGAAAATTCAAGAAACTGAAAGAAAGCCAAAGCCCGCGGGTAAAAAGCCCAAACCCAAACACACAGATGGATCCGGATCTCCAGAACGCCTCTGGGGCGTTGGATTGATCCGGATCCATTAGGATCAAGATCCAACGGTTCAAGGCATGGGGCGCTGGATCGGGCCAACCCACCCGGTTCCAGCGCTCTATATAAAGCAAATCCAACCCGGTTCCTCTCATTTTCAACAACGTTTCTCTTTCTTCTCTTCTCTCTTCTCACGCCGGCGCAACTATGAAACCCTAACCCTAAAATTTTCAAACCAACCCAGAATCTCACAAAACTTGGCTCAATCGCTACCTTTCATCGTTCTAATCATGAATTTGATATTGAAATTCACATGCATGAACTGAATCACCGTAGATCTGGAATTTTCATTTACGGATTTCAATCGGTTCTTTGGTTCTTTTTTGGCTCAAATCTTTGTTTTGATGAAACTTCTTACGGATTCGTAAGTTTACAACGGTTTATTCACGTTGTAAACCCTAAAATCCTTCACGGTTTTGAAAAAAGTTAGGGTTTCATTCTTTTTTGAACCGGACCTTTTGAATTCGTATGGATCTATGTTGATTTAGTTTCGCTGATGTTCATGCGTACGAAAATGGTAAGTTTTTTGATTTTTCACCTGGTTTTGGTTCGGAGATTCGATCTTGAGCCTTAGGAATCCTTCGACCTTAATTCTGTTGTTGATTTTGAGATTGAAATCCAGAAATAAACCGTGATTCTTCTTTCTTCTTCCTAACCGGTTCGGAATCTTTGAATTCTTCACTTTCCTCTTCTTCTCGAACGGTTTCTGTGATCGCGCCGGATTCGTTGCTGTTGGCGATGGATTTGGCGCTTGAATTGCGGAAACTATAGCTCAATGATGAAGATTCGATCGAATCTCTGAGAGCTCATACGAAAACTCCATTGATTTTGGCTCAAGCTTGCTTCTGAAACGGTTAGGGTTTTGTGAGTTGTTCTTGGTGAATTTTTGCTTTTTCTGAGTTGGTTGCAATTTTGATCTAACTGACATGAGAGAGAAAATTCTTCTCTGTTTGTGATGTGGCGCGTGATCCCTGAAAATTCTGACACTGTGCACTATTTATAATCTGCCATGTGTGCCCGTGAGCCAATGATCTTGTGACATGTGGACTGGACTGCCCGTGTGGCCTTTGAGGACCACTCTGCAATTGTGTAAAAGTTGGGACTGTTTTGCAAATACGTAAAAAATTGGGACTAATCTGTAAACTTGAGAAAATATTTGGACTAAAATGCAATTCCTAAAAGTGTTTGGACTAAAATGCAAAAATAATAAAATTGGTTAAAAGACTTAATCTGAATGCGACGTAAAGTGAAACAGTTAAAACTGACACAAGCTGACTCAGATGCAGACACAACTGGTTTTTGAACAAAATTGAACAAATAATTTGCACAGACAAGTTGAAAAAGACTCAAAGACAGATGCAGGGACTGAAAAATGGGTTCCATTGCAGGATATGACCAAAATACCCTTCTTATATGTTTTTATGCAAGAATTTGGAATAAAATGCAAGAAAAAATTGTGAAATGAATTTAAAGGTAGAGATAATAACGTATGTAGTTGAGGCACAATAGTAATCTGCAAAGCACATTGAAAAAGTGTCAGAAATAGAAAAGAAATTTAAACGAGTATTTTTAGGTCCAAAATGAGGGTATGACAACTGTCTTGACGTTCATTTCGAATTTACATCCAGAAACACATTGTCTACTCCTGCCTTTTTCACTTTGAGTCGAAATAAGAAACAGGTACTATGGTCATACCACACCACGCCGCATTCCACAACCAAGGAGACCCCGTTCACTATGGTATACGGCGCTGACGCCATGCTACCTGTCGAAATCGACACACCAACCTGGCGACGTGATAATTTCATGGAAGAGGGTAAGTGCCACACCCATATTTAAACTAACCGCCTTTTGTTTTCAGGTCCCTGCCCTTATACATTTCTTCTTTACCTCTGTTATTCTAAGAAGCTATCATATCATGAGATATCTTACTGTATGTGTTTTGATTCGTATAAAACAAAAGCAAATGAGATAGGTGTCAAGTGCACGATGGATATGATCGACGAGATGAGGGAAAAGGCTCACATAAGAGAATTTGCCGCCAAGCAAAGAGCAGCTCGCCGATACAATTCCAGAGTTATCCCCAGAAGCATGAAAGCAGGCGACCTCGTCCTCAAGTAAGTTGTCGCCCCAACCAGAATTGGCAAGCTACTACCAAGTTGGGAAGGACCTTATCGAGTGAAGGAAAAGTTGCAACATGGGGCCTACAAACTAGAAGAATTAGATGGGACCCCGGTGCCAAGGACCTGGAACATGACTAATCTGCGCCATTATTATAGTTAGAATTAGCATTTTTCTCTTTTCATGTTTTTCCCTTTTATTTCTGCAGAACAAGGCAAAGTTGCCACCCAAGACTATTTTACAATTTCTTTCAAAGTACTTAATAAAGGGATAGGGTAGCACTCTTTTTCCCCTGCAAGGACAGGGTTTTTAACGAGGCACCCTAGTTTCTTAAAAAGCATTGCACTTCTTCTCTATTTTGGCTCTACAATCCATCGCCGCAAGTATAAACTAAGCGCCTAAACTGGGTTAACCCTACCAAGCGCTCTAACTCGGCGTCAACGCCTAAATGAGAGCTAACCTTGAAAAAGAAAGGCTCTAGTTCGGCGTCATTAAATAAGAGTGAACCTTATGTAAAGGCTCTAGCTCAGCGCCCAAGAGTTAACCTTCTTAAAGGAAATAGCTCGGCGCAAACGCCTAAACAGGGATTGAACCCGGCGTCGTTAAATAAACTTGACGCCAAAGCACGAAATAACCTTATTAAAAGGCTTTATCTTGGCGTCTAATAAATGGGAACGCCTAAACTGGGACTGGGTCTCGACATCGTTAAACTTTGAACGTCTAAACAGTGAGCGAACATGGCGTCGTTAAATAAAACAAAGCGCCTAAACAGGGCTGACCTCATTAAAGGCTCTAACTCGGCGTCTTTGTAGCGAACGCCCAAACTGGGTTAACCTTCGTAGAGGCTCTAGCTCGACGTGATAAAATTGAAGTAAAGCGCCCAAAATGGGCTAGCATTAGTCAAGGAACAAGCTCGGCGCCATAACGCGGAACAATCCAATCCGCAACGCAAAGAACAATAATTTCAAAGCAGGTAAGTAAATAAAACGCCTTGAGAGAAACGGCAAAGCCTTAATTAGAGTACCACAAAGCAACATGAAATATCATTCAGAGTCATAAAAGTTACAAAGCGCCTATACAGGTCGCCCACGAATAGCAAAGTTAAAGAAATCTAAAGTCAAGGTTCATCCACAAGCTCGCCCTCTTGCACATTCTTCAACGAGTCCAGAGCGGACAGGTCCAAATCAGGATATAGGAAGGCCACCTGAGACTTGGCCCTATCAAAACCGTCCTCAAACTGGCTGACCAGCGCCATCTTGCAGTCCTCCACCACTTCTTTAGTACCGGCCAAATTCTTCTCCAGTTTGCTAGCCTTCGTCATCAGATCGCCCTTCTCGATCAACCAGCCAGCCCTCTCTTTTTCCAGGTCGGACAAAGCCTTTTCAGTTTTGACTTTATCCGACAGCAATCCCTCTACTCGCTCCTCAAAGGCCGCCGCCTTATGCTTATACTTTTCAACGTCCTTTATAGCATCCTTTACGCTCCATAGAATGAATATATACCAGAGACCGGAGGGCACTGGAGCCAGCATCTTGCACCAGGTCGCTAAACTTAGCATGGAAATTGGCGTCTTCATCCACGGCAGCAAACAGAACATTCTCCTCCATATACCGACGGTATTGGAAATCCCGTTCCAAAAGGACTGACGGTAAGCAGCATCGACTTCCGCCACAGCATCCTCTTCGGATTTATCAGCATCCTTTTGCCCAGTACGAGCTTTTTTCTTCGGGGGTGAGGCTGCCAGATCAATAACGTTGCCTGCGGCACCCTTCCCGGACGAACCGGTCGCCACGGCATCATCCTCAGGAGTCTCAGAGGCAGCCGGGGGATCCTTTTGTCCCTTCCGGAGTTGTAAGCCGGTAGGATCACTAACAATATGGTCCCCGACAGATTTCTTTTCTTTCAACTCGGCGAGATACTTTCGCTTTTCCTTTCCAGTAAGTGGCATCATCGGAACTGCACAAAAAATATGGGCGGGCGCCCCAGTTAAAAAACAATTACAGAAGACAAGTTACGGAGGCAGAAAAATTAAAAATGCTCACGAATATCGGTAAGTTTCATCTGGTCCAAGAAACCAACCACCTCCTGCTCATATGCGGACATTTTCTTATAGTCATAACCGCCAATCGCCCGGAGGCTACTAGTCTAACTCAGCAGAAACTGTAGGTCGCCATTTACACTAGCAACGGACACAGCTGAATCCCGCGACGCGCGTACCCGCATGAAACTTATTCTCCAGTTCTTAAAATTTGAAGCATAAGAAGGAAATAGTTGCTTGCCAGCATGCGCACTAAGGGACACCCACGTGCCCTTGCCTACCCCCTTGGATCCATATAAATGAAAGAACACGCCGGCGGAGGGGATCAGCTCCAATGCCTCACAAAGAATCTCGAACCCACGGATGAAAGCCCAATTGTTGGGAAAAATCTACGTAGGAACCACGTTCAGGAAGCGCAGCACATCCATCTCGTAGCGAGTAAACGGAATCTTCACCCCAAACTCCTCTAAGACGACCCCGTACATATGAAAAATCTCTTTCACGCTCTTAGGACGCAACACACAGACTATCTCGCCGGGCGGGCAGCCGGTCGAGGAGACGGCTTTCTTACTCCTGAAGTGCTCCACCTTCGCCTGATCATCTTACATGGAGTGGTAGCTTTGGACGTTGTTATCGCGATTTTCGGGTGTCAAGTCATTAATTAGGCTTGAACCTTTCAATCATTGATATCTCTATTTTTTTTTGGGAAGGGTAATATTGAGAAAACCCTTAGAAATTCTAAGTTCGGGGCAATTTTTGCTACGGGAAGGTGTTAGGCACCCATAACGACTATAGTACTCTATAAGAGCCGTTTTTTCTAGATTTATGTTTACGCTTTATTTTTAATGCTATTTATTGAAAAGGTTGTTTTTAAGAATGGGGGAAAGAAGTGTTTGGATTTTATTTTTATTGGACTTGGAGAGGTTGTGACCTCTTGCCTACATACCCTTTTAAGGGATCAAACTCCATGTAGTTCTCTCTCAAAAGATTTTTGTGAGTTTGGATTGATTTTAATTTTCGAACATGGTTTTGAAAAAGAGAAAGAGGCCGTAAAGGCTTGAGAAAAAAGAAACTGTGAGATTGGTTCAATTATTTAGAAAAAAGGTCTAAGTAAGAATTATTTTCATTTGCATTTGATTAAGAAAAAAAGAGAAAATACAATGGAGTTTTGACTCGAAGGTTTATTGGAAAAAAAATTGTTTTTAAGTGATGAAATTGTTAACACTTTTTTTTGGAAAATGATTTTTCTAAGTTTCGCGCTTCCTAAACATACATCTAACGGTAAATCATACAACGTGTGTGCGTGTCGATGTACATCATTATAGTGTCCATTGTCCTTTACATTGGCCCTAGTTTACATTCTATGGTCTTGCAAGAAATTGAAATAAAAGAAACTACCTAAAAAATTAAATGATTGAATAAAACCTAAACTTAAAGGAATGGAGATGAAATGGAGTGCTCAATGTGCATGAAACATAAAATGGTTAGTGAAGCAATATGAATTGATAGTAAAAAAATGTTAGGCAAAGAAAAGTAATGACAAAACATGAAGAGATGGGATGGAAGATGCATGTAAACTAATATTACTTACAAAGTAAGAAACTAAAAATAAACTTTGTAAAATTGGAAGTTAGCATATAAACTTGCAAGACAAAAGCTAATCGATTATACTAACAAGATTGAAAATATTGCAAAATTTGTAAACAAGAATCCAATTTAACAAGATTGAAGAAAAATTGTAAAAAATGGTAAACACACATCAAACTAACAACATTGAACATATTGTAAGACTTGCAAACAAAAGGTCAAACTTAACAAAATTGGACATATTGTAAAAGTGGTAAACAAAGATTGTAAAAATGGTAAACAAATATCAAACTAACAACATTGAACATATTGTAAAAAACGCAAATAAGAATCTAACTAACACAATTTGATGAATTAGCATGAAATCAGAGGTAAATCTATCATGGAATCAAATGACAAGCGTCTAAATCATATGGCAAACATTTGGATTTGAAAATTGTGCAAGAAACCTCTCACAAAAACACAAAATACACCATTCAAATGGGAAATTAGCACCTATCATTTTTGTCCATTTTACACATGTGAAAACATCACAAAAGCAGTTAAAAACACATCAAGAACGCATAGTAATTTTTTGGCATTTTTGAAAGAATTTCAAAGCGCATAGATAGTCCAAATAGCAAAAACAGGGGGTGTACGTAGCAAAGAAACTAAGGAAACTGAAAAGAAATTGAAAAAGCCCAAGCTACCCGGCCCAAACCCACGCAGTTGATGGATCCGGATCTCCAGAACGCTTCAGAAGCGTTGGATTGATCCAGATCCATCAGGACCTAGATCCAAGGGTCTAAAGCATGGGGCGCTGGATCGGGTCAGAACCCACCCGGTCCAGCGCTTAAATAAAAGGTTTTTACCCGGATTCCCTTCATTTTCTTTCGTGTTTCTCTTTCTTCTCTCTTTTCTCTCGCTGCTCTTCTCTCTTCTCCGGTTCAAAACCCTAACCCTAATTTTCTCAATCCAACCCAGAATCTCATGAATCATAGCTTAAAAGTTTCATCTCGTTGTTCTAAGCATGAATCTGCTGTTGAAAACTACATGCATTCACTGAATCAACGCAGATCTTGAATTTTTCTTTTCGGATTCCAAACGGTTTTGGTTTGATTTTCTTTGATTCAAATCTTTTCTGATGAAATCCCTATGGATTCATACGGTTTACAACCGTTTTTACGCGTTGTAAACCATAGAATCCTTTTACGTTTTTCTGGAAAATTTTAGGGTTTCATACTTTTTGTACCAAACTCGTTTGAAACTCACGGATCTATGTTGATTCAGATTCATTAATGTTCTTGAGTATGAAGAGGTAAGCTTTTGATTTTCACTTGTGTTTTATTCGGAGATTTGGATTAGAATCTTCAGAACTCTTTGATTTGATTCTGTTTTTGCTGGTTCTTGCTTGAAATCCGGAAATAAACCGGTGATTCTTCTTCTTCTTCTTCACTGGTTCAAAACCTTTGCAATTCTTTCCCTTTTCTTCTCAAACTCTGTGCCTCTGTGATCGTATTGGACTCGTTGCTTCTGGTGACGAATTTGATGCTTGAATTGCAGAGGCACCGGCTCAATGATGAAGATTCACCATTGAATCTCTGAGAGCTGCCATGGATTCCATGGATTTGGCTTGAATTTGCTTCTGGAAATAGCTAGGGTTTGCGAAAATGTTCTTCAATTTTTCTGAGTTTGTTGTGATTTTGATCTAACTGAATGGAGAGAGAAAGTTTGATTCTGTTTGTGACTTGGCACTGATTCTGTGGACCTTTTTCCTCTGACTGGTGCAGCGCGTGGCCTTATATAGGCTGCCATGTGGCCTCTGGACCAATGAAAACGTGACACCTGGACTGTATTGCTTGCGTGGCACTTTGGACTAAACTGTAAAAAAAGAACTTAAGGACTAAAATGCAATTTCAAAAAGAATTAAGGACTATTTTGAAATAAAAGAATTGGACTGTTTAAAAAAATAAAAAATTGGAATTGGACTGTTTTGAAATTAAAATTGGACACATTTGCAATTAAAACAAAGAAAGGGACTTACTTGCAAAAAGTAAAATAAAATGGGTAAAAAAAAATGTAACTTTGAAAACAACGTAAAGTGAAACAGTTAAAAAACGACAAAAATGGACTAAAACGAACAAACTACCAAAATGAGGTATTTTAAAATACCTCTCTGTCAAAAAAAATTATTTGATGTGAAAAGACCAAAATGCCCCTTAGGACTAAAACGACTCAGACTGACCCAGACTAACTCAGATGCAATGCTGAGATGATTTTTTGGCAAAATTTGATTAATGATTTATGCAGACAAGTTAAAAAGACTCAGAGACAAATTGTAGGGATTAAAATGGGTCCCACTGCAGGAAATGACCAAAATACCCTTTTCATATGATTTTATGCGAAAAATTGGAATAAAATGCAAGAAAACATGCAATGGTTTTAGAAACTCTTTAATGGCTTGTAATGCAAGAAAATTAGAGACAAAACAGTAAAATATGTGTTTGGAGCACAGTAGAAAATTGGTGAATTTGAAAAAGTACCAGAGGTAAATAGTAAAAGGAAGAAATTTGAAGGAATAGTTTTTAGGCCCAAAATGAGGGTATGACAGTTGCCCCTATTTAAGTTTCTTCGTCTGGAGGGTCAAGAGACAGAGTCTTTGGCTTGACGGGACGAAGACACTTAAATATCGACATTTGCACTGATTTTGGGCGTAAAAACACGTTTGTAAATGTCGTGCATGCCATGCAACATTTGGATTATGAATGCAAGACAAACTAAGAGTTGAGTTTAACAAAATATGTCGTATCCATTGCGGGATTGGTAGACATTGACAAGATAGCAAATAACAAAGTTTACTGGGGAAACAAACAGCAAATTGACAGGTACAAGTTGTTCTTTTGGTTCGAACTGGGAACTTGACCGAGGATACCAACAAATAGATGGGCACAAGCTGTTCTTGGATTCGAACTAGCCGTTTGGCTGATGACAAAAGCAAAGTGGGAAGCACAAGCTGTTCTTGTATTTGAACTAGTCGCTTGGCTGATAACAGACACCAAAGCACAGGTACAAGCTGTTCTTGTATTTGAACTAGCCACTTGACCGATAACAAGAGTGAATTGACAGGCGCAAGCTGTTCTTGCATTTGAACTAGCCACTTGGCCGTTGACAGAATGAATTGACAAGCACAAGCTGTTCTTGGATGCGAACTGGTCACTTGGCCGAACACATAGCAACTGCATTGGACATATAGATTGAAATTGACTTGACATGACTGCAGGGATTTGAAATTGACATGACTGTAGAAGTTTGGAATTGACAGAGATCAACATGGAATTGAAAATGCAATGTGTATGGATAGTATAACAAATTTATCAGATGCATGAGCATATAGGATGCATGATTATGCATGTATGAATGCTTGAAGTGCATAATGGTTGGCAATTTGTAGACACAATTTCACAGAGATAGAAAAAACATTGGAATATTGGGCACGTAATGGCTCGTGCTCTAACACATGCTTGTGGAAATCCCCCTTGGAGATGATGTCGTTTGAAAGACGCATGGAGACCATGGCTGAGGGCAGGGAGCTGTATTCTATTCCTCAACTTGTAGAGAAGAGAACCTCTTTGATGGCACCGTTATTGTTGGGTGCTATAACGCTGAGCACGTCTTGGGTATCGCATCTGTGGTCAATGCTTTTTGCATGTTTGCTCTTGTTTTGTTTTTTTTTTTTATCATCCCATTTTTGCCTGGATCACCCTTTCGGGTTTTCAATCCACCGAGGAATAAATTCATTCCATTGCCCCTGTTTTTGGCCTGAATTGCCTTCGAAGGTTGTAAATCCATCAGGGTGCTCATTTTTGCCTAAGCCGCCCTTTCGGGTTTTCAGCTTAGCGAGCTTAATCATTTTCATGCTTTTCATTCTGTTTTTTCATTCTTGCCATTGACCACAGACCATACTAGGGAGAGAGCCTGCTGGTAGCTTGTATTGAGATGGACATCGACACACATTCGTTCATGCATGTTTCGTTGAATGCACCTAGTTGCTCATGTTTGTTTTCAGAATACACACAGAAAGTTTTCAATTTTCAAAAATGTTTGTTTCAGACATAAGTCATTAAAAATAGAAAGAAAATATTTTTTCATAAAGCTTTGGAAGTAGCATGAAGAAATGGAGTTCCAAACAAAAGCATAGGCCCAAATCGGCGTATAAGAGTGATAGTCAGCCAAAGGCATGACTTCACGGATTTACAAAGCTTGGAAAATGGTAATTTTATGGGTTGGTGGTACATTGAACACAGTAACCACTACAGTCCCTAGAAATTTTGTATTCACAAGTACGAAAGCCTCTGATGAGAATGACCAATTATCGGTTGTAGGTGCCCTAAGGGGATGGTAGTTTGCCAGATATAGCCAATTGTCTTTCATTTCAATCTCATTTTTGCATGAACCGCCCATCCGGGTTTTCGGCTCATCGAGACGCTCATTTTTGCCTGAGTTACGTGTAACCTCAGCGAGCTTTTTCACATTTATTTTTTTTTTGTCCCTTATTTTGCCTGGATCGCCCTTTCGGGTTTTCGATCCACCAGGAAGCGCATTTTTGCCTAGGCCGGCCTTTCGGGTTTTCGACCTACCACGCTGTTCTTTTCATATATCTAGACAAAGTATCTCTTGACTATATCGGCATTCACAGGGTTTGGGAGTTCTACATTATCCATGTGTGTAAGAATCAAAGCACCGCCGGAGAAGGCCTTCTTGACGACATAAGGTCCCTCATAGTTAGGCGTCCATTTTCCCCTTGGTTCGGGTTGCTGGCTTACTCTTCTTTTTAAAACAAGTTCACCTTCCTTGAATTCCCGAGGACGGACTTTCTTGTCAAAGGCAGCTTTCATTCTTGTTTGATACAGTCGTCCACGAGCCAAAGCATCCAGACGTCTTTCTTCAATCAAATTTAACTGATCATACCGGCTCTGGCACCACTCAGCCTCCGACAATTTTGCTTCCATGATCACGCGGAGAGATGGGATCTCCACTTCCAAAGGGAGGACTGCCTACATGCCATACACAAGAGAAAAAGGCGTTGCCCCGGTTGAACTGCGTACTGTAGTGCGGTAGCCGTGTAAAGCGTAGGGCAACATCTCATGCCAATCTTTGTATGTAGTTACCATCTTTTGTACGATCTTCTTGATATTCTTATTGGCGGCCTCAACTGCACCGTTCATCTGGGGCCTATAGGGAGAAGAGTTATGATGTTCAATCTTGAATTTCTCACACAGGGCTTGCACCATGTCATTGTTCAAGTTGGTACCATTGTCAGTAATAATCTTGATGGGAACACCATATCGACAAATGATATTGTTCTTGATGAATTTAACCACCACTTGCTTGGTTACATTGGCATAAGATGCAGCTTCGACCCACTTGGTAAAGTAATCAATTGCTACCAGAATGAAGCGATGACCGTTCGAAGCCTTTGGTTCAATTCTTCCAATCATGTCGATACCCCACATAGAGAAAGGCCATGGAGAGGAAATAACATTGAGGGCATGCGGAGGCACATGAATTTTTTCAGCATAGACTTGACATTTGTGACATTTCCTGGCATATTGGCAGCAATCGTGCTCCATGGTCATCCAATAGTAGCCAGCTCTTAACAATTTTCTAGACATGGTATGCCCCGAAGCATGGGTTCCAAAAGTGCCGTCATGCACATCGTGCACCAGTTGCTCCGCTTCGCGTTCATCAACACATCTTAACAATATCATGTCAAAATTCCTCTTGTACAAAACATCCCCATCTAACACGAACTTACTAGCCAATCCGCGCAAGGTCTTCTTGTCTTTGTTGGAAGCACTTGGCGGGTATTCCCGGCTTTGCAAAAACTGCTCGATATCATGATACTAGGGTCTGTTGTCAACTACATCCGCATCCGTTTGAACAGTCATATCACCGATGGCAAACACATGAGAAGGCCGATCTAGGCGTTGTACTTTGATTACCGGCACGTGGTTCCAATGATTTACTTGAAACATGGAAGATAAAGTAGCAAGAGCATCGGCCATTTGATTTTCCTTGCGGGGAATATGGTGCAACTCGACCTTTGTAAAGTACGTCAGCAGACGTCTCGCGTAATCACGGTAAGGGATCAGATTGGTATGATGGGTCTCCCATTCTCCCTTTATCTGGTTAAGAACAAGTGCAGAATCTCCATAGATGTCAAGATGCTTGATTCTCATGTCGATTGCTTCTTCAATCCCCAAGATGCATGCTTCATATTCAGCCATGTTGTTCGTGCATTCAAATACAATCCGGGCAGTAAAAGGAATGTGGTGCCCCTGCGGAGATACAATCACTGCGCCAATTCCTTTGCCGTAAGCATTAACAGCACCGTCGAAGACCAATCCCCACTTGCTATTAGGGTCTAGACCTTCACTAATCAACGGTTCTTCACAGTCCCTCGACTTCAGGTACATGACTTCTTCGTCGGGGAAATCAAACTTAATGGGCTGATAGTCATCCAGCGGCTGATAAGCGAGGTGATCAGCTAGAACACTTCCTCTAATGGCCTTTTGGGCTTTGAACACAATATCATATTCAGACAGAAGCATTTGCCAGCGCGCAATCTTTCCAGTGACTACAGGCTTCTTAAAGATGTATTTAATCGGGTCCATCCTGGATATCAACCAAGTTGTATGGTTCATCAAGTAGTGACGCAGGCGTTTGGCAGCCCAAGCTAGAGCACAACAAGTCTTTTCGAGCATCGTGTACCGAGTCTCACAGTCAGTGAACTTCTTGCTCAGATAGTAGATAGCATGTTCTTTCTTTCCAGTCTCGTCTTGTTGACCGAGCACACATCCCATGGATTCATCTAACGCTGACAGATACATAATCAACGGCCTTCCTTCCACAGTCGGGACAAGGATTGGTGGCTCTAGCAAATATTCTTTAATGCTATCAAAAGCTTCCTGGAAATCATCGTTCCATACCATAGGTTGATTCTTCCTGAGCAGCTTGAAAATTGGGCCGCAAGTCGCGGTCATGTGAGATATGAATCGGGAGATATAATTCAGACGCCCGAGGAAACCTCTAACTTGCTTCTCAGTCTGCGGGGCCGGCATCTCTCGGATGGCTCGGACTTTGTCAGGATCTACTTCAATGCCTCTTTGGCTGACAATGAACCCTAGCAACTTTCCAGATCTAACACCGAACGTACACTTGTTGGGATTCACCCGAAGCTTGTACTTTTTCAATCTTTCAAACATTCTGGCCAAATATTCAACATGTTGCTCTTCGTCTCTTGACTTGACGATCATGTCGTCCACATATACCTCGACTTCTTTGTGAATCATATCATGAAACAACATAGCCATCCCCCTTTGATAGGTGGCACCAGCATTTATCAGGCCAAACGGCATCGCCTTGCAACAGAAGGTACCCCATGGAGTAATGAACGACGTCTTTTCCCTGTCTTTGGGTGACATTTTGATCTGATTGTATCCAGAAAAACCGTCCATGAAGGAGAACACCTTGCACTGAGCAGTATTGTCAACAAGCACGTCAATATGAGGCAGCGGGAAATTGTCTTTCAGATTGGCTTTATTCAAATCTCTGTAATCAACACACATACGGACGTTCCCATCCTTCTTCGATACAAGTACAATATTGGCAACCCATTCAGGATACTCGACCGTCATGAGGAAACCTGCATCAATCTGCTTTTGTACTTCACCCTTAATCTTGATAGCCATGTCAGGACGAGTTCTTCTCAGCCTTTGTCTAACAGGAGGACATTCTTGCTTTGTTGGTATCCGATGCTCTACGATCTGAGGATCCAAACCCGACATATCTTCGTACGACCATGCAAAAATATCTGAATATTCTCGGAGAAGTTGGAAGATCCTCTTCTTAACCCCCTCTTCTAGTGCGGCACCAACCTTGATCTCTCGCTTATTGTCCTCGGTACCCAAGTTGATCAACTCAATCTCTTCCTGGTGAGGCTGAATGGCTTTCTCCTCTTGTTCAAGCAGTCGAGTGATCTCATGTGGTATATCATCATCCTCCTCATCTTCGGCTTCGAATACCGGGAATTCAAAAGTTGGAGGGATCATAGGGTCACTGTGTTCAATGGGTTTATTATGGTTCAATCTGCATGATATGGTTGGATGATTTTTTAGAAAGAATTTTTTCATGCAGATCTTTGAAATTAATAAGAAAATACAGATGTTTTGGTTTTTTCTGGCATTACCATCATTTCCAAGGGAAAAAAAACATTAAGAAAAACAAAAGTCGTGAAAGAAACGACAATTTTTTATTAACAATGGCAATGCCGAAACAAACATGCCCCTCCAAAAAGATCACTTTCGCCTCGGGCAGGGCGATAGGATTGTTATTTTGAAAAACAAAACCTAAGCAACAAGACACAATACTCGGAATCATGCATGATTAAAGGAAGGTCGACGACATTCCAATTCTTCGCAATGCCTCCCGATATCACAAACACGGGCCTAGAACCACTTCCAGTAGCACCCTCAGTAATTGCATTGGTGAACCCTGCACTGTAGAACGTCCCAGTAGATACTCCTGATGTTGGGGAGAACCCAAGACCTTCTTTTCGCTTATTCTCAAGTAGTTGTATTAACTGGCCCCAACCGGCAGCCTGTCCTTCTTGGACAGCCTTTTGCGCGTCCTTCAAAGAAGCCATAGCGGCACCGACCTTCTTGGGCTTCGTACCTTCAACAGTCAAACCTTGAAATGCAGTCCCCTCAGTAGATCCTGCTTCAATACAAGAGAACGATGACAATTGACTGACCAAGTACGCTTCCTCTCCATGTACAGTAACGAGCTTACCATTCTTCACAAATTTCAACTTCTGATGAAGAGTGGAGGTGACCGCGCTAGCCTCATGTATCCACGGCCTTCCAAGGAGACAGCTATAGGAAGCATCAATGTCCATAACTTGGAATGTGATCAGGAATGTTTCCGGGCCGATGGTCATAGGAAGATCCACTTCTCCGAGAACGTTCTTGCGGGATCCATCAAAGGCTTTGACCAGAAAAGTGCTTCTCCTTAAAGGGACCTCTCGATAGCTTAGCTGGTCCAGAGTTGATTTGGGCATTACGTTCAAAGATGAGCCGGTATCCACCAATACATTTGACAGCATGTCAGCCTTGCAATTCATAGAGATGTGTAGGGCCAAATTGTGGTGTTTCCCTGCTTCTGGGAGCTCGTCCTCGCTAAACCCGAGATTACTGCAAGCAATGATATTTCCCACTATACCACCAAACTGATCCACCGTGACCTCGTGATTGACATACGCCTGCTCCAGTATTTTTAGCAAGATATTCCTGTGGGCTTCAGAACTCAGGAGCAAGGATAAGATAGATATCTTTGACGGGGTTTGCAACAGCTGATCCACGATCTTGTAGTCACTTCTCTTGATTATCTTCAGGATTTCATCCAAATTAGCATCCTGTCATACCCTCATTTTGGACCTAAAAATACTCGTTTAAATTTCTTTTCTATTCCTAATACTTTTTCAATTTATTGTGTATTGCTCTACAATTTACTACTGTGCTTCAGCTATATACGTTATTAGCTCTGTCTTTAAATTCACTTTACAATTTTTCCTGCATTTTATCTCAATCTTTTGCATAAAATCATACAAAAGGGTATTTTGGTCATTTCCCGCAATGGAACCCATTTTCAGTCCCTGCATATGTTTTTGAGTCCTTTTCAACTTGTCTGTGCAATTTATTTGTTAAATTCTGTATAAAAACCACTTGTGTCTGCATCTGAGTCAGATTGTGTCAGTTTGAGTCGTTTTTGTCCCCAGGGGCATTTTGCTCATTTCACATTATTCAAATTTTGGGCAGAGAGGTATTTTAAAATACCTCATTTTGGTAATTGGTTCGTTTTAGTCCATCTTGTCAGTTTTAACTGTTTCGCTTTACGTTGTTTTCAAATTACTTTTTTTACCAGTTTTATTTTTAAACTTTTTGCAATTTAGTCCAAATTTTTGTTTTAATTGCAATTTAGCCCAAATTTATTTTTAATTACAAATCAGTCCAATTTCAGTCCAGTTTCAGTCAAACTCTAGTTTTAGGTTTTATTTTTAGGCAGTCCTTTGGTTAAAAGTTTTTGCAGTTCAGTCCCCAATTTCTTTCAAATTGCAAGACAGTCCAAGGCGCCACGCAGGCCAGTCCAAATACAGGTGTCACCATTTCATTGGTTCAGAGCCCACATGGCAAGCTATATAAAGCCACGCGTGTCAGAAGTCAGAATCAGAGGCCACATCAGAAACAATTCACCATTTTCTCTCTCATGTCAGTTAGAATCAAATCCGCAAGAAACTCAGAAAATTCATGAACATGAAGAACAAACCCTAGCTTCTTCAGAGCCAAATCCGATCCAAATTCAGTGAAATTCGTAGCGATTCTCAGAGATTCATTGCTGAATCTTTATCATCGAATCACTTCTTCTGCAATTCGAGCACCAAGTTCGTCACCAATGGCAACAAACTCAGTACGATCACAGAAGCAAGGTTTTGAGAAGAAGAGGGAAAGAATTTCACGGTTTTGAACCAGAGAAGAAGAATAACGAAAGATTCACCGGATTATTTCCGGATTTCAAGCCAAAGATCAACAACAGAATCAAATCCAAAGATTTCTGAAGACTCTAGATCGAATCTCCGAATAAAACCAGGTGAAAAATCAAAAACTTACCTCTCCATGCTCAAGAACATTAACGAACCTGAATCAACATAGATCCGTAAGCTCCCAAACGAGTTTGGTTCAAAATGTGAAACCCTAAAATTTTCCAAAAAAAACGTAAAAGGATTATATGGTTTACAACGTGTAAAAACGATTGTAAACCGTATGAACCCATAAGGATTTCATCAGAAAAAGATTTGAATCAAAGAAAATCAAGCCAAAACCGTTCGGAATCCGAAAAGAAAATCCAAGATCTGCGTTTATTCAATGAATGCATGTAATTTCCAACGGTAGATTCATGTTTAAAACAACCTAAGGAAACGATTGAACCATGATGCATGTGATTCTGGGTCGACTTGAACAAAGTTAGGTTTAGGGTTTGTGAAGAGAGAACGGCGGAGAAGAAGAGAGGAAGAAAGAGAAATGTTCCAAGAAAATGAAAGAAACCGGGTTGCTAACCCTTTTATATAAGCCCTTGGACCGGGTTGATCCAAACCCGGCCCATTTTCTCTTACTGGTAGCCGTTTGATCAAGATCCTGTTGGATCTGGATCAATCCAACGCTTCTGAAGCGTTATGGAGATCCAGATCCATCAGATCCGTGGGTTTGGGCCGGGTAGCATAGGTTTTTCATGTGTTTTTTCAGTTTCTTGAAATTGCTTGCTAGTGGCACCCACGTTTTTGCTATTTGGACCCCTGTGCGTGTTAAATTTTTGTGAAAATCTCAAGAAAAAATTACCATAGTTTCTTGATATGTGTTTGGTTGTTTTGTGATACTTTTACACGTTCAAAATTGATGGAAGTAACATGTGCTAATTTCTATCTTGATTTGCATATCTTGTGTTCTTTGTGTGAATTTTCTTGTATGATTTTTGATCCAAAATGTGTCATGTGATGTTGATGTTTGGCGCTTAATTTTATGATGAGTTTACCTCTAAGTTGGTGTTAGTTCATTAAATTGTGTTCGTTGATTTTCGTTTACAATTTTGCAATAGTTTCAATGGTTTTAGTTAGATTCTTGTTGGCATTTTTACAATATATTTAATGTTGTTAGTTTGATATTTGTCTACCATTTCTTACAATCTTTGCTCACCACTTTTACAATAGGTTCTATTTTGTTAAGTTTGATATTTGTTTGCAAGTTTTGTTACAATATGTTCAAATGTTGTTAGTTTGATGTGTGTTCACCATTTTTTTTTTACAATTTCCTTCAATCTTGTTAAAATTGGCTTCTTGTTTACAAATCTTACAATATTTGCAATCTCGATTAGAATAGTTGATTAGCTTTTTTCTTGCAAGTTTAGGTGCTAACTTCCAATTTTACAAAGTTTAGTTTTTTTTTTTTTAGTTTCTTGCTTCGTAAGTCATGTTAGTTTGCATGCATTTTTTCACATCTCTTCATATTTTGTTATTTTTCATTGCCTACCATTTTTCATTATCATTTCATATTGCTTCACTAACAATTTCATGTTTCAAGCACGTTGAGTACTCCACCTCATCTCCATTCATTAAGTTTAGGTCCCTTCAATCTTTCAATGTTTAGGTAGCTTCTTTATTTTAATTTCTTGCAAGACCATAGCATGTAAACTAGGGCCTTATGTAAAGGACAATGGACACTATGATGATGTACACCGACACAAGCACCGACACGCACACACGTTGTATGTTTACCGCTAGATGTATGTTTAGGAAGCGTGATACTTAGGAAAAAACCCATTCTTTCTTAAACAAAACCAAAATGAATCTTAATCTTCAACTTTAACCATCTTTGTAAATAAATTGGAATCACCTCACCTTTTCCAAATCTCATGCCTTCGAGGCCTCTCATCCTTTTCTTCAAAACTATTTTCAAAACTAAAATTGAACCAACCCACAAAAATATTTTGGAAGAGAACTACATGGAATTTTGATCCCTTAAAAGGGTATGTAGGCAAGAGACTCAAAATCTCTCCAAGTCCAATAAAAACAACACTCAAAATCTTCTTTCTCTCATTCCTAAAATCAATCCTTTTTTACAAATAGCGATAAAAGCAAAGCGTATACATAAGACTAGCAAAACGGTTCCTATAGGATACTATAGTCATTGCGGGTGCCTAACACCTTCCCGTAGTGAAATCAGCCCCGAGCTCAGAATTTCTAAGGTTTTCTCTCGATTTTACCTTTCCCCAAAAAAATAGAGATATCAATGATTGAAAGGTTCAAATCTAATTAATGATTTGACACCCGAAAATCGCGATAACAGAAATGGCGACTTCACTGGGGAGTGTTTAGGGCTACGCCTAGTTTTACATGCTTTATGTTTATGCTTTGCTTTATTGTTACATGTAAAATTTTCTTATGTACGTGTGGGGTGAGAATATCAAAAGCCCTATACCCGGGCTAAGTGAACTTAAGATTAGGAAGAGAAATAATCGACAATCCATTCCGGGGGTTGCCTCGTGCATTGGATTACGCGATCAATCTCACATAGCTGAGGCATTTTGGAGGTGATGTTGTCGGCGTGTGTTGTCATGCTTAGGCACTTTACTTCCAATTGACCGGTGATGCTATGAACTGTAGTTACCAAACCCATCCTTGGCCCTTCTTAGGACGTAGTGCGGTGGCTAAACCGAGTGTTGCCTCGAAATTTAGTCGTCACGCGATACTACACCCAAACTAGACCTTCTTACGAATAATCATGGACAAGCGTTGCTTTGTACTACTATGATATACGGAAGAGAGGTTGTGGTTTGGGAACTTTGTAGAACCTTGGTTACTACTATCAAAGCCTTAGTTTCACCGGACACCGTGTCCACTCGTTACTTTAGCCCACCGTGCTTTCTTTGTTAAATAAAACCATGCATACATGCATAAAATTTTTACATGCATTTATCAAAGGGTATAGACAAACTAAAATTCTTCGCAAATATAACCAGGCATGAAGAGGACTAAGTCTTACAAATTCAAGGAAGTCGATTTGGCTAGCCTAAGGGAGTTGGCACTCAAGGTTGAGAATTCGACTGGGTTTCGTCTTCGATACGGTGGTTTGCTTACTATTCTCCGGACTAATGTAGAAGAGAAGCTGGTGCACACTCTGGTGCAATTCTATGACCCGGTTTTCCGTTGCTTCACTTTCCCGGATTTTCAGTTGGTTCCTACACTCGAGGCTTATTCTTGCTTATTGGGTTTACCTATAGCCGAGAGGGTACCCTTCACGGGCCCAGGATCTTCTCTTACTCCTTTGGTGATTGCTAAGGATCTTTATCTCAAGACTTCCGATGTGTCTAAGAATCTCATCACCAAGTCTCATATCCAAGGTTTCACTTCAAAGTACTTACTTGAGCAGGCTAATCTTGAGTCTACTTGTCAGGACACCCTTGAGGCTATTCTTGCACTACTCATCTACGGGCTCGTTCTTTTTCCGAATCTCGACAACTTCGTAGACATGAATGCTATTGAGATCTTCCATTCCAAGAACTCGGTTCCTACTTTGTTAGCTGACACATACCGCGCCATCCATGATCGGACTCTCAAGGGCCGTGGATATATCCTTTGCTGCATACCTCTTCTATATAGGTGTTTATTTCTCACCTCCCGAGTTCTTTCCATGCCAACATGGAGAATTGGTCTTATTCGCAGCGGATTATGGCTCTTACTCCCGAAGAGGTAGTTTGGATCACTCCAGCAGCTCGAGTCAAGGAGATTATCACTGCTTGTGGGGATTTCCTCAATGTACCTCTTCTCGGTACCCGGGGAGGAATCAACTACAACCCCGAGTTAGCCATGAGACAGTTTTGTTTTCCTATGAGAGCGAAGCCCATTAACCTTGCTACATCTCAGGAGTTCTTCTACTATTCCAATGCCCCTGCCGGACAAAGGAAAGCTTTCATAGATGCTTGGTCTAAAGTTCGAAGGAAGGATGTGAAACACTTGGGTGTGAGATCCAGTATTGCTCATGAAGCCTATACGCAGTGGGTGATAGATCAAGCTGAAAAGATTGGCATGCCTTACCCTGCTGTGAGGCATGTATCCGCATCTACTCTGTCTAGACCATTACCGTTGCTTCCCGCAACTCAGGAGATGTATCAGGAGCATCTAGCTATGGAGAGTGAGGAGAAGCGAGCATGGAAAGCCCGTTACAGTGAGGCTGAGAACTTGATCATGACTTTGGATGGCAGAGACGAGCAGAAGGATCATGAGAACCGGATGCTGAAGAAGGAACTAGCCAGAGTTAGGAAGGAGCTTGAGGAGAAGGATGATCTGTTGAGGAGAGACTCCAGGAGAGTCAGAGGTCGTCAAGATTTCTTTGCCAGTTATTGCGGTTCAGCTTCGGACTCGGATTCCGAATACTACCCAGTCACTCCTTAGTTCTGGATGATAGGATTGACTATTGATTATGTTGTTTGTTCAGTGTATGCTTCGGAAGCCTACTCCCTTGGTTTGATTTGTCAAAACAATTTGGTTCGAATAATTTGCTAGTCTGATAATGTTCGCAAAGAATTCTAATTTGTCTAAGAAAACCCTTTGGTAATAAAAAGAGTCATTTTTGCATCTGCATTTGCACATATCATGCATCATGTGCATCATTCATCAGTCACAAAAAACTCCCAAGTGCTCATTGCCTCTTGGTTCTTCTGCCGCAGCTTAAAAGGTGGCTCGTGCTCCAAGGGTTGATCAGCCTACCCGAGTACATCACACAAGGTAGTACAGAAGAAGAAATCGGTTAGCTATGGAAGAGGAGAACGCACAGCTCCGCACTGAATTAGCTTCTATGAGAGAAGAGTTGGCTAAGGCTCTCGACGCCATGACTGCTCTGATAGCCGCTCAAGAACAACCAGCCACGTCTACTCCAGAGACCACTGAGGCAATTCCGACATCATCTCTCGATAACCGCTTTGCCATGCCAAGGGGATACCCATACGGACTCCCATCTTTCTTTGCTCCTGATCCCACAGCAGGTGCTTCTAGTGCTGCCAATGGTAACCAAATCCCCATCTCAAGGCACGCCTCTCTCCACACTACTCTGCCTCAGTCAACGGTCTTCACCGATCCGATTGTACATTCTATGCCTCAGGACACCAACACTCACCGCAGGGAGTCGCCCATGTTCAGAACTATGGAAGAAAGAATGGAGGAGCTTGCTAGAGAACTCCGTCGTGAGATCAAAGCCAACCGTGGGAGTGGTGATCTCGTCAATACTCACGATCTCTGCCTAGTGCCGAAGGTGGATGTCCCTAAGAAGTTCAAAGTCCCGGAATTTGACCGCTACAATGGGCTGACCTGCCCCCAGAACCATATCATCAAGTACGTCTAGAAGATGGCTAACCATGCGGACAATGATTCACTTATGATCCATTGCTTCCAGGACAGCCTAATGGAAGATGCCGCGGAGTGGTATACCGGTTTGAGCAAGGATGATATTCGTACTTTTGATGATCTGGCTGCTGCTTTTAAGAGCCACTATGGATTCAACACTAGGCTCAAGCCGAATAGGGAATTCCTCCGGTCTCTTTCTCAGAAAAAGGACGAAAGCTTTCGCGAATATGCACAGAGGTGGAGAGGGGCAGCTGCCCGTATCACTCCCGTTTTGGACGAGGAAGAAATGACTCAAACATTCTTGAAGACCCTGAAGAAAGATTATGTTGAAAGAATGATTATTGCTTCCCCAAGCAACTTCTCTGAGATGGTCACTATGGGGACCCGCTTGGAGGAAGCTGTCCGAGAGGGGATTATCGTGTTTGAGAAAGGCGAAACTTCCATGAGTGCGCCAAGGAAATACGGCAATGGTCACCATAAGAAAAAGGAACCAGAAGTTGGAATGGTGTCTACCGGGACCAATCAATCTGCCACTGCCGCTCCTGTCAATGCTACACAACTGCCTCAACAGTAGCAGTACCTACAGTATGCCCAGCATCCGTTCTATCCGCCGTTCTACCATCAATACCCTCCACTACCAGGCCAGCCTCAGGTCCCTGTTAATGCCATCGCCCAACAAATGCAGCAACAACCACTGGCTCAACAACAACCGCAACAACAACAACAAGGCCCTCAAACTAGACCATCTTTCCCCCCGATACCGATGGCGTACGCTGAACTACTCCCAACTCTGTTACACAAGGGGTATTGCACCACTAGACCTGGCAAGCCTCCGCCAAACCCATTGCCTCCCAGGTTCCGCTCCGATCTCAGATGTGATTTCCACCAAGGCGCCCTAGGTCATGATGTAGAAGGTTGCTACGCCCTGAAATATATTGTGAAGAAGTTGATCGACCAGGGAAAGCTATCTTTTGAAAACAATGTCCCACATGTGCTCGACAATCCGCTCCCCAACCATGCCGCCGTGAATATGATTGAAGTATGTGAAGAAATCCCTCGTCTCAATGTCCGTAATGTTGCTACTCCTCTAGTACCGCTGCATATCAAATTGTGCCAAGCTGCCCTGTTCAGCCACGACCATGCCACCTGCTATGAATGCCTTCAGAACCCTATGGGTTGCAGCGTAGTCCAGACTGATATCCAAAGCTTGATGAATGACAACTACCTAACTACCAGTGATGTTTGTATGATAGTGTCGATTTTCCACGATACTCCTGTCAAGAATGTGTCTGCCAGGGAAGATGTTAAGCCTCTAGTGATACGGCTACCAGGGCCAGTGCCATATACTTCTGCGAAAGCCATCCCGTACAAGTACAGCGCGACTATGTGGGAAAACGGGAAAGAAGTACCTTTGGTGTCCCCGAGCACAGTAAGTAGTATCGCCGAAGTGACGGCTTTGAGGAGCGGCAGGGTTCGGCCCCTCTTGTTTCAGAAGAAAGATGATGTGCAAGTTGCGATTCCTGCTGCTAAAACTACTCCATTACCAATCCCTCCTGTTGTTGAAAAGGCCAGCCGTCCAAGCCAGTCCATTGAAGATTCCAATCTGGATGAGATTTTGAAGATAATCAAGAAAAGCGATTATAAGATCGTTGACCAGCTGTTACAAACCCCTTCGAAGATATCTATCTTGTCTCTACTCCTTAGTTCGGAGGCTCACAGGAATGTCTTGTTGAAAGTATTGGAGCAAGCATATGTCGACCACGAAGTCGCAGAGGATCAATTTGGTGGGATAATGGCTAACATCACTGCTTGCAGTAACCTTTGGTTTGGTGAAGATGAACTTCCAGAGGCAGGGAAGCACCACAACTTGGCCCTGCACATTTCCATGAACTGCAAAGCAGATATGTTGTCCAACGTGTTGGTAGATACTAGGTCGTCGTTGAATGTGATGCCTAAGTCGACTTTGGATCAGTTAAGTTGTCAAGGAGTACTTTCCTAGTCAAGGCTTTCGATGGTTCCCGTAAAACTGTGCTTGGAGAGGTAGATCTCCCCATGACTATTGGCCCTGAAACATTCATGATTACCTTCCAGGTTATGGACATAGATGCCTCTTACAGTTGCCTTCTCGGGAGACCGTGGATACATGAGGCCGGTGCAGTCACTTCTACCCTACATCAGAAGCTGAACTTCGTAAGGAATGGTAAACTTGTGACAGTGCATGGGGAAGAAGCTTATCTGGTCAGTCAGTTATCATCCTTCTCTTGCATCGAAGCTAAATCCGCCGAAGGAACTGCATTCCAGGGTTTGGTTATCGAAGGTGCAGAGCCCAAGAGGTCTAGTGCTGCTATGGCTTCGTTGAAAGATGCGCAGAAGGCCGTTCAGGAGGGTCAGGCCGCCGGTTGGGGTCAATTGATACAGCTGCTGGACAACAAACACAAAGAGGGTCTCGGTTTCTCTCCAATGTCAGGCGTGTCAACTGGAACGTTCCATAGTGCTGGATTTGCCAATGCAATTCTTGATGGTGGTGATGAAAGAGGGTCTAGGCCCACATTTGTGATACCAGGAGGCATGGCAAAGAACTGGAACGTTATCAATCTCCCTGTGTTTGTGCATGATTCTAAGTAATATGTCTTGCTGTCTAGGCTTTTGTTTTCAAAATAACAATCCCTCCGCCCTGCCCAAGGCGGAAGTGACACTTTGGTAAAGGGCATGTTTGTTCCGACATCACCATTATCAATAAAAAACGTCGTTTCTTTCACGACTCTTTTTCTTTCTTTAATGCTTTTTCCCTTGGAAATAATGGTAATGCCAGAAAAAACCAAAACATCTGTATTTTCTTATTAATTTCAAAGATCTGCATGAAAATTATTTTCTAAAAATCATCCAATCATGTCATGCAGATCGAACCAAAATGAACCCGTTGAACACAGTGACCCTATGTTTCTCCAAACTGTTGAATCCCCGGTGTTTGAGGCCGAAGATGAAGATAGTGACGACATACCGGACGAGATTGCCCGATTACTTGAACAAGAAGAGAAAACCATTCGGCCTCATCAGGAAGAGATTGAGTTGATTAACTTGGGTACCGAGGACAATAAACGAGAGATCAAAGTCGGTGCTGCATTGGAGGAAGGGGTCAAGAAAAGGATCTTCCAACTTCTCCGGGAGTATTCAGATATTTTTGCATGGTCGTATGAAGATATGCCGGGTTTGGATCCCCAGATCGTGGAACACCGGATACCGACAAAACCAGACTGTCCCCCTGTCAGACAAAAGTTGAGGCGGACTCGGCCGGACATGGCCCTGAAGATTAAGGGTGAGGTACAAAAGCAGATCGACGCAGGTTTTCTCATGACAGTTGAGTATCCCGAGTGGGTTGCTAATATTGTGCCAGTGCCGAAGAAGGATGGTAAGGTCCGGATGTGTGTTGATTACAGAGATTTGAATAGAGCAAGCTTGAAGGACAATTTCCCATTACCTCACATCGATGTGCTCGTTGATAATACTGCCCAGTGCAAGGTGTTCTCCTTCATGGACGGTTTTTCTGGCTATAACCAAATCAAAATGTCACCCAAAGACAGGGAGAAGACGTCGTTCATTACTCCGTGGGGAACTTTCTGTTGCAAAGCAATGTCGTTCGGTCTAATAAATGCTGGTGCTACTTATCAAAGGGGGATGACCACTTTGTTCCATGACATGATTCACAAAGAGGTTGAAGTATATGTGGACGACATGATTGTCAAGTCAAGCGATGAAGAGCAACACGTCGAATATTTGGCTAAGATGTTTGAAAGGTTGAGGAAATACAAGCTTCGGCTGAATCCAAACAAATGTACGTTCGGTGTCAGGTCTGGGAAGTTGTTAGGCTTCATTGTCAGTCAAAGAGGCATCGAAGTAGATCCTGACAAAGTCCGAGCAATCCGTGAAATGCCGGCCCCGTAAACCGAGAAGCAAGTCAGAGGGTTCCTCGGGCGTTTGAACTACATTTCTAGATTTATATCCCACATGACTGCGACCTGCGGGCCAATTTTCAAGTTACTCAGGAAGAATCAACCTGTTGTATGGAATGATGAATGCCAAGAAGCTTTCGATAGCATCAAAGAATACTTGTTAGAACCCCCGATCCTTGTCCCACCCGTGGACGGAAGGCCTTTGATTATGTATCTGTCAGTGTTGGATGAATCCATGGGATGTGTGCTCGGTCAACAGGACGAGACTAGAAAGAAAGAGCATGCCATCTACTATCTGAGCAAGAAATTCACTGATTGTGAGACTCAGTATACGATGCTTGAAAAAACCTGTTGTGCACTAGCCTGGGCAGCCAAACGCCTGCGTCATTACTTGATAAATCATACAACTTGGTTGATATCCCGGATGGATCCAATCAAGTATATCTTTGAGAAACCGGCGGTCACTGGAAAAATCGCACGTTGGCAAATGTTACTGTCAGAGTATGATATTGTGTTTAAAGCTCAGAAAGCCATTATAGGGAGTATCCTGGCTGACCATCTCGCTTGCCAACCACTGGATGACTATCAACCTTTGAAGTTTGATTTCCCCGACGAAGAGGTTATGTTCTTAAAGCCAAGAGACTGTGAAGAACCACTGATCGGTGAAGGTCCAGACCCTGATAGCAAGTGGGGGTTGGTCTTTGATGGTGCTGTTAATGCCTATGGTCGAGGAATTGGGGCAGTGATCGTATCTCCACAGGGGCATCACATTCCCTTTACCGCCCGGATCATATTTGAATGCACAAACAACATGGCTGAGTATGAAACATGTATCTTGGGGATCGAGGAAGCAATTGACATGAGAATCAAGCACCTCGACATCTATGGAGACTCCGCACTCGTTATCAACCAGATAAAGGGAGAATGGGAGACCCATCATGCTAATCTGATCCCTTACCGTGACTACGCGAGGCGTCTGCTGACGTACTTTACGAAAGTCGAATTGCACCATATCCCCCGCGAGGAAAATCAAATGGCCGATGCTCTTGCTACTTTATCCTCCATGTTTCAAGTGAACCACTGGAACCACGTGCCAGTAATCAAAGTGCAGCGCCTTGACCGGCCTTCTCATGTGTTCGTCATCAGTGATGTGTCTGTTCAAACAAATGCGGATATAATTGACAGCAAACCCTGGTATTGCGATATCAAGCAGTTTTTGCAAAGCCGTGAGTACCCGCCGGATGCTTCCAATAAAGACAAGAAGACCTTGCGCAGATTGGCTAGTAAGTTCGTGCTGGATGGGGATGTTCTGTACAAAAGGAATTTTGATATGGTGTTGTTAAGATGTGTTGATGGATGTGAAGCAGAACAGCTAATGCACAATGTGCACGATGGCACCTTTGGGACCCACGCATCGGGGCATGCTATGTCTAGAAAGCTGCTGAGAGCTGGTTACTACTGGATGACCATGGAGCGCGATTGCTATCAATATGCCAGGAAGTGCCACAAATGTCAAATATATGCTGATAAGATCCATGTGCCCCCGCATGCTCTCAATGTTATGTCTTCTCCATGGCCTTTCTCTATGTGGGGCATTGATATGATCGGAAGAATTGAACCAAAAGCTTCGAATGGTCATCGTTTTATCCTGGTAGCAATCGATTATTTCACCAAATGGGTCGAAGCTGCATCTTATGCCAACGTGACTAAGCAAGTAGTAGTCAAGTTCATCAAGAACAATATCATCTGTCGGTATGGTGTTCCTAGCAAGATTATCACTAACAACGGTACCAACCTGAACAATGACATGGTGCAGGCCTTATGTGAGAAATTCAAGATTGAACACCACAATTCTTCTCCTTACAGACCTCAGATGAATGGTGCAGTTGAGGCTGCCAATAAGAACATCAAGAAGATTGTGCAGAAGATGGTAATAACATACAAAGACTGGCATGAGATGTTGCCCTATGCTTTACACAGCTACCGCACTATAGTCCGGAGTTCAACCGGGGCAACGCCTTTTTCTCTTGTATACGGCATGGAAGCAGTCCTCCCATTGGAAGTGGAGATTCTGTCTCTCCGTGTGATTATGGAAGCAAAGTTGTCTGAGGCTGAATGGTGCCAGAGTCGGTACGACCAGTTGAATTTGATTGAGGAAAGACGCCTGGATGCCTTGGCTCACGGTCAGATATATCAAACAAGGATGAAAAGTGCTTTTGACAAGAAAGTTCGTCCTCGGGAATTCAAAGAGGGTGAACTCGTATTGAAGAGAAGAATGAGTCAGCAACCCGACCCAAGGGGCAAATGGACGCCTAACTATGAGGGACCTTATGTTGTCAAGAAGGCTTTCTCTGGCGGTGCCTTGATTCTCACACACATGGATGGTGTAGAACTTCCGAATCCTGTGAATGCCGATATAGTCAAGAAATACTTTGTCTAGATATGAAAAGAACAGCGTGGTAGGTCGAAAACCCGAAAGGGCGGCCTAGGCAAAAATGCGCTTCCCGGTGGATCGAAAACCCGAAAGGGCGATCCAGGCAAAATAAGGGACAAGAAACAAAAATGTAAAAGCTCGCTGAGATTACGTGTAGCTCAGGCAAAAATGAGCGTCTCGATGAGCCGAAAACCCGAAAGGGCGGTTCATGCAAAAATGAGATTGAAATAAAAGACAATTGACTATATCTGGCAAGTTATCATTCCCCTTGGGATCATTGCGACTGATAATTGGCTATTCTCATCCGAAGTTCCGACACCTGCGGATTCAAGAGTTTTAGATACCATAGTAGTTACTGTGTTCAATGTACCACTAACCAATAAAATTACCATTTTTCAAGATTTGTAAATCTGTGGGGTCGCGCTTTTGGCCGACTACCACCCTTACACGTCAATTTAAGCCTATGCTTTTGTTTGGCACTCTAATCCTTTTTCTACTCTACCTTCAAAGCTTTATACAAAAGATTTTTTCTATGTTAATAATGATGCATGTCTGGAATGAACATTCTGAAAATTGAAATTTTTTGAGTATTTTGAAAACAGGCCTAAGTAGCTAGGTACATTCAAATGGACCATGCATGAGCAAATTTACATTAATATCAGTTCTTATACGTGTTACCAGCAGGCTCTCTCCTCAATACGGTCTGTGGTCAATGGCAAGAATGAAAAAACAGAATGAGGAGCATGGAAAAATGAATATGCTCGCTAAGTCGAAAACCCGAAAGGGCGGCTTAGGCAAAAATGAGCACCCCGATGGATTGACAACCTTCAAAGGCAATTCAGGCAAAAACAGGGGCATTTGAAAAATCTATTCCCCGGTGGGTCGAAAACCCGAAAGGGCGATCCAGGCAAAAATGGGATGATGAAAATAAAAATGAAAAAGAAATAAAAAACAAACATGCAAAAGCATTGACCACAGATGCAATGTCCAAAGTATTTATGTGACTATTCCAACAAGCAGCAATACTGTTCAGGCTGTCTTTCTCTACCATTTTACAGCTTCCTGCCCTCAGCAACGGTCATAACGCATCTCCCAACGGCTGCATCCCCGGAAGAGGACCCTTTACGGGCATGTTTTAGAGCGCAAGCCACTACGCGCCCAATATTCCGATGTTTGGTCTACTGTTCACTAAGTCACGTGTACCAGTTGTCAGCTACCATGCATCTCAGAGCATTCATACATGCATAATCATGCATCCTGTATACTCATGCATTCGATATACTACCCGTACGCATTGCATTTTCAATCCTTATATTAATCTCAATCAAAATCAATTATGTCAATTTCAAATTTCCTCTGCTAATGACAAATGTCTACTGTCATGTCAATTTTAAAGTTCAACAGTCTTGTCAACCACAGATTCTAACATTCCTGTCAAATTCAAGCTCCTGCAGCTATGTCAATCAAATTCAGTTCATTTTCAAATACAATTTGTTTCTATTAACGGCCAAGTGGCTGGTACGTACCCAAGAACAGCTTGTGCCTGTCAATTTGTCCTTGTTTTCGGTCAAGCAGCAAGTTCACATCCAAGAACAGCTTGTACCTATCCTTTTGATATCCGCCGGGCGGCCAGTTCAGATCCAAGAACAACTCGTGCTTTCTATTTCGTTTCCTGTCAGCCAAGTAACTAGTTCAAATACAAGAACGGCTTGTGCTTTCTATTTTGTTTTCTTTCAGCCAAGTAACTAGTTCGTGTCCAAGAACGGCTTGTGCTTTCTATATTTTCTTTCAGCCAAGTGAGCAGCTCAAATACAAGAGTATCTTGCACCCTTCGCTGTCAATATTCTCGGTCAAGTGGCCAGTTCGCATCCAATAACAGCTTGTACCTGTCAATTTGCTATTGAGTCTCCCTAGTGAGTCTTGTTATTCTGTTAATGTCTACCAATCCCGCAATGGATACGACATACTCCGTTTTTGCTATTTTGTTCATGTCTACCAGTCCCGCAATGGATACGACATATTTTGTTAAAATCAATTCTCAATTGTCTTGCATTCATAACACAAATGTTGCATGGCATACATAACATTTACAAGCGTATTTTTACGCCCAAAATCAGTGCAAATGTCGATATTTAAGTATCTTCGTCGCGTCAAGCCAAAGACTCTATCTCTTGACTCTCCAGACAAAGAAACTTAAATAGGGGCAGCTGTCATACCCTCATTTTGGACCTAAAAATACTTGTTCAAATTTCTTTTCTATTCCTAATACTTTTTCAATTTACTGTGTATTGCTCTGCAATTTACTACTGTGCTTCAGCTATATATGTTATTAGCTCTATCTTTAAATTCACTTTACAATTTTTCCTGCATTTTATCTCAATCTTTTGCATAAAATCATACAAAAGGGTATTTTGGTCATTTCCCGCAATGGAACCCATTTTCAGTCCTTGCATATGTTTTTGAGTCCTTTTCAACTTGTCTGTGCAATTTATTTGTTAAATTCTGTATAAAAACCACTTGTGTCTGCATCTGAGTCAGATTGTGTCAGTTTGAGTCGTTTTTGTCCCTAGGGGCATTTTGGTCATTTCACATTGTTCAAATTTTGGGCAGAGAGGTATTTTAAAATACCTCATTTTGGTAATTGGTTCGTTTTAGTCCATCTTGTCAGTTTTAACTGTTTCGCTTTACGTTGTTTTCAAATTACTTTTTTTACCAGTTTTATTTTTAAACTTTTTGCAATTTAGTCCAAATTTTTGTTTTAATTGCAATTTAGCCCAAATTTATTTTTAATTACAAATCAGTCCAATTTCAGTCCAGTTTCAGTCAAACTCTAGTTTTAGGTTTTATTTTTAGGCAGTCCTTTGGTTAAAAGTTTTTGCAGTTCAGTCCCCAATTTCTTTCAAATTGCAAGACAGTCCAAGGCGCCACGCAGGCCAGTCCAAATACAGGTGTCACCATTTCATTGGTTCAGAGCCCACATGGCAAGCTATATAAAGCCACGCGTGTCAGAAGTCAGAATCAGAGGCCACATCAGAAACAATTCACCATTTTCTCTCTCATGTCAGTTAGAATCAAATCCGCAAGAAACTCAGAAAATTCATGAACATGAAGAACAAACCCTAGCTTCTTCAGAGCCAAATCCGATCCAAATTCAGTGAAATTCGTAGCGATTCTCAGAGATTCATTGCTGAATCTTCATCATCGAATCACTTCTTCTGCAATTCGAGCACCAAGTTCGTCACCAATGGCAACAAACTCAGTACGATCACAGAAGCAAGGTTTTGAGAAGAAGAGGGAAAGAATTTCACGGTTTTGAACCAGAGAAGAAGAATAACGAAAGATTCACCGGATTATTTCCGGATTTCAAGCCAAAGATCAACAACAGAATCAAATCCAAAGATTTCTGAAGACTCTAGATCGAATCTCCGAATAAAACCAGGTGAAAAATCAAAAACTTACCTCTCCATGCTCAAGAACATTAACGAACCTGAATCAACATAGATCCGTAAGCTCCCAAACGAGTTTGGTTCAAAATGTGAAACCCTAAAATTTTCCAAAAAAAACGTAAAAGGATTATATGGTTTACAACGTGTAAAAACGATTGTAAACCGTATGAACCCATAAGGATTTCATCAGAAAAAGATTTGAATCAAAGAAAATCAAGCCAAAACCGTTCGGAATCCGAAAAGAAAATCCAAGATCTGCGTTGATTCAGTGAATGCATGTAATTTCCAACGGTAGATTCATGTTTAGAACAACCTAAGGAAGCGATTGAACCATGATGCATGTGATTCTGGGTCGATTTGAACAAAGTTAGGTTTAGGGTTTGTGAAGAGAGAACGGCAGAGAAGAAGAGAGGAAGAAAGAGAAATGTTCCAAGAAAATGAAAGAAACCGGGTTGCTAACCCTTTTATATAAGCCCTTGGACCGGGTTGATCCAAACCTGGCCCATTTTCTCTTACTGGTAGCCGTTTGATCAAGATCCTGTTGGATCTGGATCAATCCAACGCTTCTGAAGCGTTATGGAGATCCAGATCCATCAGATCCGTGGGTTTGGGCCGGGGTAGCATAGGTTTTTCATGTGTTTTTTCAGTTTCTTGAAATTGCTTGCTAGTGGCACCCACGTTTTTGCTATTTGGACCCCTGTGCGTGTTAAATTTTTGTGAAAATCTCAAGAAAAAATTACCACAGTTTCTTGATATGTGTTTGGCTGTTTTGTGATATTTTTACACGTTCAAAATTGATGGAAGTAACATGTGCTAATTTCTATCTTGATTTGCATATCTTGTGTTCTTTGTGTGAATTTTCTTGTATGATTTTTGATCCAAAATGTGTCATGTGATGTTGATGTTTGGCGCTTAATTTTATGATGAGTTTACCTCTAAGTTGGTGTTAGTTCATTCAATTGTGTTCGTTGATTTTCGTTTACAATTTTGCAATAGTTTCAATGGTTTTAGTTAGATTCTTGTTGGCATTTTTACAATATATTTAATGTTGTTAGTTTGATATTTGTCTACCATTTCTTACAATCTTTGCTCACCACTTTTACAATAGGTTCTATTTTGTTAAGTTTGATATTTGTTTGCAAGTTTTGTTACAATATGTTCAAATGTTGTTAGTTTGATGTGTGTTCACCATTTTTTTTTTACAATTTCCTTCAATCTTGTTAAAATTGGCTTCTTGTTTACAAATCTTACAATATTTGCAATCTCGATTAGAATAGTTGATTAGCTTTTTTCTTGCAAGTTTAGGTGCTAACTTCCAATTTTACAAAGTTTAGTTTTTTTTTTTTTTTTAGTTTCTTGCTTCGTAAGTCATGTTAGTTTGCATGCATTTTTTCACATCTCTTCATATTTTGTTATTTTTCATTGCCTACCATTTTTCATTATCATTTCATATTGCTTCACTAACAATTTCATGTTTCAAGCACGTTGAGTACTCCACCTCATCTCCATTCATTAAGTTTAGGTCCCCTTCAATCTTTCAATGTTTAGGTAGCTTCTTTATTTTAATTTCTTGCAAGACCATAGCATGTAAACTAGGGCCATATGTAAAGGACAATGGACACTATGATGATGTACACCGACACAAGCCCCGACACGCACACACGTTGTATGTTTACCGCTAGATGTATGTTTAGGAAGCGTGATACTTAGGAAAAAACCCATTCTTTCTTTCTCAAAAAAACTAACACATCACTCAAAGATTTTTGCAATAAAGTGAAGTCAAAACTTCACCCATTTTCCCTTTATTTTCTTAAACAAAACCAAAATGAATCTTAATCTTCAACTTTAACCATCTTTGTAAATAAATTGGAATCACCTCACCTTTTCCAAATCTCATGCCTTCGAGGCCTCTCATCCTTTTCTTCAAAACTATTTTCAAAACTAAAATTGAACCAACCCACAAAAATATTTTGGAAGAGAACTACATGGAATTTTGATCCCTTAAAAGGGTATGTAGGCAAGAGACTCAAAATCTCTCCAAGTCCAATAAAAACAACACTCAAAATCTTCTTTCTCTCATTCCTAAAATCAATCCTTTTTTACAAATAGCGATAAAAGCAAAGCGTATACATAAGACTAGCAAAACGGTTCCTATAGGATACTATAGTCATTGCGGGTGCCTAACACCTTCCCGTAGTGAAATCAGCCCCGAGCTCAGAATTTCTAAGGTTTTCTCTCGATTTTACCTTTCCCCAAAAAAATAGAGATATCAATGATTGAAAGGTTCAAATCTAATTAATGATTTGACACCCGAAAATCGCGATAACACATCCTCAATAGATTGGCCTGGCCGGCTAACATCTTTAGCAACAGGAGGAACTGGAAGTGGATTTGTTTTGTCAACCGGAGCCGTGGTGGGCGCAGCGGTCTTCTTTTGAAACAAAGGGGGACGGACTCTGCCGCTCCTCAGAGTCGTCTCTTCAGCAATGTTGCTTACTACGCCTGGGGATACTAGAGGTACTTCTATCCCATTCTCAACCATGGTTGCATTGTACTTGTAGGGAATAGCCTTTGTGGAAGCATAGGGTACTGGCCCAGGTTGCCTTATCACTAGGGGTTCAACATTCTCCTTCGGAGGCGTATTCCTAACGGGGGTATCATGGAAGACTGGCATAATCACACAAACGTCGCTGGCAGTCAGATAGTTGTCATTCATCAGCCTCTGGATGTCGTTTTGAACTACGTCACAGCCCATAGGATTCTGGAGGCACTTGCAACAAGCAGCATGGTCATGGTGAAACAAGGAAGCTTGGCACATTTTGACATGTAGCGGTACCAGAGGAGTTGCAACATTACGAACATCAAGGCGGGGAGTTTCCTCATATACTTCAATCACGTTCACAGCAGCATGATTTGGAAGTGGATTATCGAGAACATGCGGGACATTATTCTCAAAAGACAACTTACCTTGATCTATTAGCTTCTTCACAATGTACTTCAGAGCGTAACATCCTTCCATATCGTGGCCTAGAGCTCCTTCATGAAAATCGCATCTGAGGTCAGAACGGAACCTGGGAGGTAAGGGGTTAGGCGGAGGCTTACCGGGCCTGGTTGTGCAGTACCCTTTGTGCAGCAGAGTTGGAAGCAGTTCGGCATATGTCATCGGTATCAGAGGGAAAGATGGTCTTGCCTGAGGACCTTGCTGTTGTTGTGGTTGTTGTTGAGCTGGTGGCTACTGTTGTACTTGCTGAGCAATAGCGTTGATAGGGACCTGAGGCTGGCCCGGTGGTAGAGGATATTGATGGTAGAATGGTGGGAAAAATGGATGTTGGGCGTATTGCATGTATTGGTACGGCAGAGGCAGTTGAGCGGCATTGATTGGAGCAATGGTAGCCATGGATTGATTGGTCTCGGTGGATACCATCCCGACTTCTGTCTCCTTCTTCTTGTGATGGCCATTGCCATATTTCTTCGGTGCATTTGCGGAGTGTTCACCTTTTTCGAACACAATGATACCCTCTCTGACAGCTTCTTCTAAGCGGGTTCCCATGGTGACCATCTCAGAGAAGTTACTCGGAGCAGCAATGATCATCCTTTCAACATAGTATTTCTTCAGAGTTTTTAGGAACGTCTGAGTCATTTCTTCTTCATCCAGAGCAGGGGTGATACGGGCAGCTGCCCCCCTCCACCTTTGTGCATATTCACGGAAGCTTTCATCTTTCTTTTGGAAGAGGGATCTGAGAAATTCCCTGTTCGGCTTCAATCTGGTGTTAAACCCGTAGTGACTCTTGAAAGCAGCAGCCAAATCGTCGAAGGTGTGAATGTCATCTTTGCTTAGGCCAGTATACCATTCCGCAACGTCTTCCATTAAGCTGTCTTGGAAGCAGTGAATCATGAGCGAGTCATTGTCTGAGTAGTTAGCCATCTTCCGGACATATTTGATGATGTGATTTTGAGGACAAGTCAGCCCATTGTATCGGTCGAATTCTGGGTCTTTGAACTTTTTAGTGACATCTACCTTTGACACCAAACAGATATCATGAGCCTTGACAAGATCACCACTTCCACGGTTAGCTTTTATTTCACGACGGAGTTCTTTAGCAAGTTCCTCCATCCTTTCTTCCATAGTTCCGAACACGGGAGTCTTCCCCTAGTAAGTAACGGTGTTGGTGTCTTGAGGTGTAGAGTGTACAATTGGGTCAGTGAAGATCGTTGACTAAGGCACGGTAGTGTAGAGAGAAACAAGATCTGGTATGGGGATTTCGTCACCATTGGTAGCACCAGAAGTACCTGCTGCAGTATTGGGAGCAAAGAAAGGTGGGATTCCAAAAGGGCATCCCCTCGGCATAACAAAGCGGTCATCAAGAGAAGTTGTTGGAATCACTTCAGCGGTTGTCTGAGCAGACGAAGCTGGTTGTTCTTGGGCAGCCAACAGGGCAGTCATAACATCGTGAGCTTTAGCCAACTCTTCCCTTAGAGAAGCCAATTCGGTACAGAGCCGTGCGTTTTCTTCTTCCATAGCTACCTGATTCCTTCTTCTGTACTGTCTAGTCTGATGTACTCTGGTGGGTTGATAGATCTTTCGAGCACGAGCCACTTTTCAAACTGTGGCAGGAGAACCAGGAGGCAATGAGCACTTGGAAGTTTTTTGTGACCGATGAATGATGCATATGATGCATGATATGTGTAAATGTAGATGCAAAAATGACTCTTTTTTGGTTATCAAAAGGTTTTTTTTTTTTTTTTTAGACAAATCAGAAATTTTGCAAACATTATTAACAGGATGAAGAGATTAGAAGGCTGTCAAGACAAATCGTTTTGAAATGCTAAGCCAAAGGAAGTGGGCTTTGAAACACAATACAAACAACATAATCATCTAAGCCTATGGAGTGACAGGGTACCCCTCAGAATCAGACTCCGAAACTGAACCGCAATATCTAGCATAGAAATCCCGACGACCTCTGGCTCTCTTGGATTCCCTCATAAGCAAATCATCTTTTTCCTCAAGTTCTTTTCTAACTCTGGCTAGCTCTCTTTTAAACATCCGGTTCTCATGATCTTTCTGCTCATCTCGACCATCCTAAGTCATAATCAAGTTCTCGGCTTCACTGTATCGGGCCTTCCATGCTCGCTTTTCCTGACTCTCCATAGCTAGATGTTCCTGATACATCTCCTGGGTCGCGGAAAGCAAAGGTAATGGCCTAGACGGTACGGATGCAGATACGTGTCTCATAGCAGGGTAAGACATGCCAATCTCCTCGGCTCGATCTATCACCCACTGAGTATAGGCCTTATGAGCGATACCGGATCTCACACCCAAATGCTTCACATCCTTCCTTCGAACCTTAGACCAAGCATCTATAAAACCTTTCCTTTGTCCGGCGGGGGCATTCGAATAGTAGAAGAACTCCTGAGATGTAGCAAGATTGATGGGCTTTGCTCTCATGGGGAAACCAAACTGTCTCATGGCTAGCTCGGAATTGTAGTTGATTCCTCCCCGGGTACCGAGAAGAGGTACATTGAGGAAATCCCCACAACCAGTGATAATCTCCTTGACCCGAGCTGCCGGAGTGATCCAAACCACCTCATCGGGAGTGAGAGCCATAATCCGCTGTGAATAAGACCAGTTCTCCGAGTTAGCATAGAAAGAACTCGGAAGGTGAGAAATAAACCACCTATATAGAAGAGGTACGCAGCAGAGACTATATCCACGACCTTTGAGAGTCCGATCATGGATGGCGTGGTACGTGTCAGCTAACAGGGTAGGAACCGGGTTCTTGGAGTGGAAGATCTCAATGGCATTCATGTCCACAAAGTTGTCGAGATTCGGGAAGAGAACGAGCCCATAGATAAGTAGTGCAAGAATAGCTTCAAGAGTGTCTTGACAAGTAGATTCAAAATTAGCCCGCTCAAGTAAGTACTTCGAAGTGAAACCCTGGATGTGAGATTTGGTAATGAGATTCTTGGACACATCGGAAGTCTTGAGATAAAGATCCTTAGCAATCACCAAAGGAGTAAGAGGAGCTCCGGGACCTGTGAAAAGTGTCCTCTCGGCTACAGGTAAACCCAACAAACTAGAATAAGCCTCAAGTGTAGGAACAAACTGGAAATCCGGGAAAGTGAAGCAACGGAAAACCGGATCATAGAATTGCACCAGAGTGTGCACCAACTTCTCTTCCACATTAGTCCGGAGAATAGTAAGCAAACCACCGTATCGGAGACGAAACCCAGTCGGATTCTTAACCTTGAGTGCCAACTCCCTTAGGCTAACCAAATTGACTTCCTTGAACTTGTAAGACTTAGTCTTCTTCATGCCTGTAACGTTTGCAAAGTTTTTAATCTGTCTAGGCCCTTCGATAAATGCATGGAAAAAGTTTATGCATGAATTCATGATCTTGATTACAAAGAAAGCACAGTGGGTTAAAGTTCACAGTTGAGGAGTTGCGGGTGGACACGGTGTCCGGTGAAACTAGGGTTTTGATAGTAGTAACCATGGTTCTAATAAAGTTCCCAAACTGAAACCTCTCTTACATATATTATGGTAGCACGAGACAACACCCGTTCCATGATTACTCGTAAGAAGGTCTAGTTTGAGTGTAGTATCGCGTGACGACTAAATTTTGAGACAACGCTCGGTTTAGCCACCGCACTACGCCCTAAGAAAAGGCCAAAGATGGGTTTGGTAACTACGGTCCATAGCATCACCGGTCAATTGGAAGTAAAGTTCCTAAGCATGACAACACACGCCGACAACATCACCCCCAAAATGCCTCAGCTATGTGAGATTGATCGCATAACCCAATACACGAGGCAACCCCCGGATTGGATTGTCGATTATATCTCCACCTATTCCTAAGTTCACTCAGCCCGGGTGTAGGACTTTTGATATTCTCACCCCACATGTTGCATGAAAATATTTACATATAACAATAAAGTAAAGCGTAAAACATAAAGCATGAAAAACTAGGCGTAGCCCTAATATTCCCCAGTGAAGTCGCCATCTCTGTTATCGCGATTTTCGGGTGTCAAGTCATTAATTAGGCTTGAACCTTTCAATCATTGATGTAACGCCCTACTTTTAATATTTAATATTTTATTAATTTATTGTATTTTTAGTGTATTATAATTTGATTTATAATATATATTTTGATGAAATATGCTAATATGTGTTATTTGGTGTAAAAATATATTTGTTATAGAAATAGGTTTGTTATGTAGAGATATATTTGTTATAGAAATATGTTTGTTATGTAAAGATATATTTGTTATAGAAATATATTTGTTATTTGGTTTGAAAATATATTTGTTATTTTATGTAGAAATATATATGTTATTTTGTGTGGATATATATATGTTATCTAGTATAGAAATATATTTGTTATTTGGTGTATTATTATTATTATTAAGTTATTAGGGAAGAGAGTAGTTTTTGGTGATAAGAGTAAATAAGATAGAGGAGAAAAGATATATAAATAAGAGAAGCTAGGTTAGAATAGTTTTAAGGTAAAAACAGTTTTTGTGAGAAAAGTAGCCACCAAAGAGAAGAGAGAAAACAATTCCCGTTTTTCTGAAATCTGCCTCAGTAAAATAGCGATTTCTCACTCGTTAACCGTTGGATCGTGACGAATTTTGGACACAAGGTTCACAACACCTGGGTCTACCTTTTCACCGTTCGGATCGTCGAAACAAGGTCGGAGTTAAGAGAAAACTGTCGCGCACTGAAGCAGTATATTTGGGTGTTTTCATCACTTTTGTTCTCTTTCGTAAGCTTTGTTCATCTGAATTAAGGTAAGGGTGAGACTAACTCTCATTAAAATTAAGTATATGATTTCTGAAATTGCAATTAGCATGATTAGGTGTAGTTTTGAGAGTTTTTGAGAATTAGGGTTATGAGAGAATTTAATGGTTTAATGATGTTTAACGGTTTAAGTGATGCAAAATTGATGCACATACCTTAGATAATTCATAAGATAATAATCGGAATTAGTTTTAAGGTTAGAACCATGAGATTAGGCTGTTCCAGATTTTCTAAGTTGTTTACTTGTGCTGTTTTGAATTGTTTTGATTATGATTTGAGTTTTGATATGAATATGTGAATTGCTGGTAATTGAATTATCATTTCAGTACTTGTAATTTGATATGCAATTCTTTCTTTAATTGATTGTGCATGAGTTATATGATGAAGTTGTTTATGATTAATGAATCTTTTATGGTTGATTTAATATTGAATTATGAAGTTGTTGTTGTGGTATTGAGATGATGTCGTTGTATTTGAGTCGTGTCGTTGCATTGAGTCGTGTTGTTGCATAGCATAGTCAGCGATGGGGGCTTGATGCCTGACAGGTCCTTTTACGACCTTAGCGATGGGGGCTTGATGCCTGACGGGTCCTATTTGACCTTTAGCGATGGGGGCTTATGCCCTGGATGGTACCACATGCATATAAGTTGTTAAGATGTCAAGATGTTAAGAAGTTGCATAGTCGTGTCGAGTTGTCTAAGGTGTCTAAGATGTTGAGTTGTTGAAGAAGAGTCTTGATGAAATAATTATGAATGCATTTGTTGTTTAACATGATGAACTTGATGATGCGATGATGTTTTCTATATGATGAATTTGATGATGTTTTCTATATGATGAATTTTGATGATGTTTTCTATATGATGAATTTTGATGCTGTTTTCTATATGATGAATTTGATGATGCTAAGACGTTTCTATACATGATTATGATGAGTTGTTTGAGATTATGTCTGTTGATGAATATGATGAACTATGATGAGTTGTTTTATGATTGTACTTGTTGAAGATTATGTGATTAGTTGATGTTTTAAGTTAAGTGTAATTGATGAATTGTATGCTTAAGTTTGATGTTTGTGAAATCTCACCCCTTCTGTTGGAATTGCCGCCTTGTGGGCAAGTGCAGATTTCCAGGACTAGCTGTTGATGTGAGTGGACTCCTCACGTGTCTAGGTGCTCTGATACGTAACGGGATGGGGAACTATGAGATTTTATGAACATGATATTAAAGAATTTGATGAGATTTTACGTAGAGGCCTTCGTGCCAAAGTTGTTTTTAAGATTTTTGAAATAGATTCCGCTGCGAAGTGATTTAAGATTTGATTGAAATATTTCGAAGGATAAATTATTATTTATTCCATTGTGATTTTTAAGAAATGTAGCATTCCGTTTAAGTTGTGAAACTCTGATTATTATTTTGAGAAATTTTTATGCTGGGAAAACGGGGTGTTACAATTGGTATCAGAGCAGGTCGGTCCGTCCAGCCAAGTAGTAGAGTCGTGTCGAGCCTAGTAGTGTTGTGTTACAGCTTTATACTGTCTTTTGTTGTCCTAATTGTTGTTTGTTGTGTAAAGAACTAAGGTGCTGAAGTCTTATCTAGAATTGTTTGCATGAGGTTCATTTTCGAGGACGAAAATATTCTAAGTGGGGGAGAGTTGTAACGCCCTACTTTTAATATTTAATATTTTATTAATTTATTGTATTTTTAGTGTATTATAATTTGATTTATAATATATATTTTGATGAAATATGCTAATATGTGTTATTTGGTGTAAAAATATATTTGTTATAGAAATAGGTTTGTTATGTAGAGATATATTTGTTATAGAAATATGTTTGTTATGTAAAGATATATTTGTTATAGAAATATATTTGTTATTTGGTTTGAAAATATATTTGTTATTTTATGTAGAAATATATATGTTATTTTGTGTGGATATATATATGTTATCTAGTATAGAAATATATTTGTTATTTGGTGTATTATTATTATTATTAAGTTATTAGGGAAGAGAGTAGTTTTTGGTGATAAGAGTAAATAAGATAGAGGAGAAAAGATATATAAATAGGAGAAGCTAGGTTAGAATAGTTTTAAGGTAAAAACAGTTTTTGTGAGAAAAGTAGCCACCAAAGAGAAGAGAGAAAACAATTCCCGTTTTTCTGAGATCTGCCTTAGTAAAACAGCGATTTCTCACTCGTTAACCGTTGGATCGTGACGAATTTTGGACACAAGGTTCACAACACCTGGGTCTACCTTTTCACCGTTCGGATCGTCGAAACAAGGTCGGAGTTAAGAGAAAACTGTCGCGCACTGAAGCAGTATATTTGGGTGTTTTCATCACTTTTGTTCTCTTTCGTAAGCTTTGTTCATCTGAATTAAGGTAAGGGTGAGACTAACTCTCATTAAAATTAAGTATATGATTTCTGAAATTGCAATTAGCATGATTAGGTGTAGTTTTGAGAGTTTTTGAGAATTAGGGTTATGAGAGAATTTAATGGTTTAATGATGTTTAACGGTTTAAGTGATGCAAAATTGATGCACATACCTTAGATAATTCATAAGATAATAATCGGAATTAGTTTTAAGGTTAGAACCATGAGATTAGGCTGTTCCAGATTTTCTAAGTTGTTTACTTGTGCTGTTTTGAATTGTTTTGATTATGATTTGAGTTTTGATATGAATATGTGAATTGCTGGTAATTGAATTATCATTTCAGTACTTGTAATTTGATATGCAATTCTTTCTTTAATTGATTGTGCATGAGTTATATGATGAAGTTGTTTATGATTAATGAATCTTTTATGGTTGATTTAATATTGAATTATGAAGTTGTTGTTGTGGTATTGAGATGATGTCGTTGTATTTGAGTCGTGTCGTTGCATTGAGTCGTGTTGTTGCATAGCATAGTCAGCGATGGGGGCTTGATGCCTGACAGGTCCTTTTACGACCTTAGCGATGGGGGCTTGATGCCTGACGGGTCCTATTTGACCTTTAGCGATGAGGGCTTATGCCCTGGATGGTACCACATGCATATAAGTTGTTAAGATGTCAAGATGTTAAGAAGTTGCATAGTCGTGTCGAGTTGTCTAAGGTGTCTAAGATGTTGAGTTGTTGAAGAAGAGTCTTGATGAAATAATTATGAATGCATTTGTTGTTTAACATGATGAACTTGATGATGCGATGATGTTTTCTATATGATGAATTTGATGATGTTTTCTATATGATGAATTTTGATGATGTTTTCTATATGATGAATTTTGATGCTGTTTTCTATATGATGAATTTGATGATGCTAAGACGTTTCTATACATGATTATGATGAGTTGTTTGAGATTATGTCTGTTGATGAATATGATGAACTATGATGAGTTGTTTTATGATTGTACTTGTTGAAGATTATGTGATTAGTTGATGTTTTAAGTTAAGTGTAATTGATGAATTGTATGCTTAAGTTTGATGTTTGTGAAATCTCACCCCTTCTGTTGGAATTGCCGCCTTGTGGGCAAGTGCAGATTTCCAGGACTAGCTGTTGATGTGAGTGGACTCCTCACGTGTCTAGGTGCTCTGATACGTAACGGGATGGGGAACTTTGCTTATGTTTTCTATTCTTTACGTATTTAACTATGAGATTTTATGAACATGATATTAAAGAATTTGATGAGATTTTACGTAGAGGCCTTCGTGCCAAAGTTGTTTTTAAGATTTTTGAAATAGATTCCGCTGCGAAGTGATTTAAGATTTGATTGAAATATTTCGAAGGATAAATTATTATTTATTCCATTGTGATTTTTAAGAAATGTAGCATTCCGTTTAAGTTGTGAAACTCTGATTATTATTTTGAGAAATTTTTATGCTGGGAAAACGGGGTGTTACAATTGATATCTCTATTTTTTTTGGGAAGGGTAAAATTGAGAAAACCCTTAGAAATTCTAAGTTCGGGGCAATTTTCGCTACGGGAAGGTGTTAGGCACCCATAACGACTATAGTACTCTATAGGAGCCGTGTTTTCTAGATTTATGTTTACGCTTTATTTTTAATGCTATTTATTGAAAAGGTTGTTTTTAAGAATGGGGGAAAGAAGTGTTTGGATTTTATTTTTATTGGACTTGGAGAGGTTGTGACCTCTTGCCTACATACCCTTTTAAGGGATCAAACTCCATGTAGTTCTCTCTCAAAAGATTTTTGTGAGTTTTGATTGATTTTAATTTTCGAACATGGTTTTGAAAAAGAGAAAGAGGCCGTAAAGGCTTGAGAAAAAAGAAACTGTGAGATTGGTTCAATTATTTAGAAAAAAGGTCTAAGTAAGCATTATTTTCATTCGCATTTGATTAAGAAAAAAAGAGAAAATACAATGGAGTTTTGACTCCAAGGTTTATTGGAAAAAAAATTGTTTTTAAGTGATGAAATTGTTAACACTTTTTTTTGGAAAATGATTTTTCTAAGTTTCGCGCTTCCTAAACATACATCTAACGGTAAATCATACAACGTGTGTGCGTGTCGGTGTACATCATTATAGTGTCCATTGTCCTTTACATTGGCCCTAGTTTACATTCTATGGTCTTGCAAGAAATTGAAATAAAAGAAACTACCTAAAAAATTAAATGATTGAATAAAACCTAAACTTAAAGGAATGGAGATGAAATGGAGTGCTCAATGTGCATGAAACATAAAATGGTTAGTGAAGCAATATGAATTGATAGTAAAAAAATGTTAGGCAAAGAAAAGTAATGACAAAACATGAAGAGATGGGATGGAAGATGCATGTAAACTAATATTACTTACAAAGTAAGAAACTAAAAATAAACTTTGTAAAATTGGAAGTTAGCATATAAACTTGCAAGACAAAAGCTAATCGATTATACTAACAAGATTGAAAATATTGCAAAATTTGTAAACAAGAATCCAATTTAACAAGATTGAAGAAAAATTGTAAAAAATGGTAAACACACATCAAACTAACAACATTGAACATATTGTAAGACTTGCAAACAAAAGGTCAAACTTAACAAAATTGGACATATTGTAAAAGTGGTAAACAAAGATTGTAAAAATGGTAAACAAATATCAAACTAACAACATTGAACATATTGTAAAAAACGCAAATAAGAATCTAACTAACACAATTTGATGAATTAGCATGAAATCAGAGGTAAATCTATCATGGAATCAAATGACAAGCGTCTAAATCATATGGCAAACATTTGGATTTGAAAATTGTGCAAGAAACCTCTCACAAAAACACAAAATACACCATTCAAATGGGAAATTAGCACCTATCATTTTTGTCCATTTTACACATGTGAAAACATCACAAAAACAGTTAAAAACACATCAAGAACGCATAGTAATTTTTTGGCATTTTTGCAAGAATTTCAAAGCGCATAGATAGTCCAAATAGCAAAAACAGGGGGTGTACGTAGCAAAGAAACTCAGGAAACTGAAAAGAAATTGAAAAAGCCCAAGCTACCCGACCCAAACCCACGCAGTTGATGGATCCGGATCTCCAGAACGCTTCAGAAGCGTTGGATTGATCCAGATCCATCAGGACCTAGATCCAAGGGTCTAAAGCATGGGGCGCTGGATCGGGTCAGAACCCACCCGGTCCAGTGCTTATATAAAAGGTTTTTACCCGGATTCCCTTCATTTTCTTTCGTGTTTCTCTTTCTTCTCTCTTTTCTCTCGCTGCTCTTCTCTCTTCTCCGGTTCAAAACCCTAACCCTAATTTTCTCAATCCAACCCAGAATCTCATGAATCATAGCTTAAAAGTTTCGTCTCGTTGTTCTAAGCATGAATCTGCCGTTGAAAACTACATGCATTCACTGAATCAACGCAGATCTTGAATTTTTCTTTTCGGATTCCAAACGGTTTTGGTTTGATTTTCTTTGATTCAAATCTTTTCTGATGAAATCCTTATGGATTCATACGGTTTACAACCGTTTTTACGCGTTGTAAACCATAGAATCCTTTTACGTTTTTCTGGAAAATTTTAGGGTTTCATACTTTTTGTACCAAACTCGTTTGAAACTCACGGATTTATGTTGATTCAGATTCGTTAATGTTCTTGAGTATGAAGAGGTAAGCTTTTGATTTTCACCTGTGTTTTATTCGGAGATTTGGATTAGAATCTTCAGAACTCTTTGATTTGATTCTGTTTTTGCTGGTTCTTGCTTGAAATCCGGAAATAAACCGGTGATTCTTCTTCTTCTTCTTCACTGGTTCAAAACCTTTGCAATTCTTTCCCTTTTCTTCTCAAACTCTGTGCCTCTGTGATCGTATTGGACTCGTTGCTTCTGGTGACGAATTTGATGCTTGAATTGCAGAGGCACCAGCTCAATGATGAAGATTCACCATTGAATCTCTGAGAGCTGCCATGGATTCCATGGATTTGGCTTGAATTTGCTTCTGGAAATAGCTAGGGTTTGCGAAAATGTTCTTCAATTTTTCTGAGTTTGTTGTGATTTTGATCTAATTGAATGGAGAGAGAAAGTTTGATTCTGTTTGTGACTTGGCACTGATTCTGTGGACCTTTTTCCTCTGACTGGTACAGCGCATGGCCTTATATAGGCTGCCATGTGGCCTCTGGACCAATGAAAACGTGACACCTGGACTGTATTGCTTGCGTGGCACTTTGGACTAAACTGTAAAAAAAGAACTTAAGGACTAAAATGAAATTTCAAAAAGAATTAAGGACTATTTTGAAATAAAAGAATTGGATTGTTTAAAAAAATAAAAAATTGGAATTGGACTGTTTTGAAATTAAAATTGGACACATTTGCAATTAAAACAAAGAAAAGGACTTACTTGCAAAAAGTAAAATAAAATGGGTAAAAAAAAATGTAACTTTGAAAACAACGTAAAGTGAAACAGTTAAAAAACGACAAAAATGGACTAAAACGAACAAACTACCAAAATGACGTATTTTAAAATACCTCTCTGTCAAAAAAATTATTTGATGTGAAAAGACCAAAATGCCCCTTAGGACTAAAACGACTCAGACTGACCCAGACTAACTCAGATGCAATGCTGAGATGATTTTTTGGCAAAATTTGATTAATGATTTATGCAGACAAGTTAAAAAGACTCAGAGACAAATTGTAGGGATTAAAATGGGTCCCACTACAGGAAATGACCAAAATACCCTTTTCATATGATTTTATGCGAAAAATTGGAATAAAATGCAAGAAAACATGCAATGGTTTTAGAAACTCTTTAATGGCTTGTAATGCAAGAAAATTAGAGACAAAACAGTAAAATATGTGTTTGGAGCACAGTAGAAAATCGGTGAATTTGAAAAAGTACCAGAGGTAAATAGTAAAAGGAAGAAATTTGAAGGAATAGTTTTTAGGCCCAAAATGAGGGTATGACAGTTGCCCCTATTTAAGTTTCTTCGTCTGGAGGGTCAAGAGACGGAGTCTTTGGCTTGACGGGACGAAGACACTTAAATATCGACATTTGCACTGATTTTGGGCGTAAAAACACGTTTGTAAATGTCGTGCATGCCATGCAACATTTGGATTATGAATGCAAGACAAACTAAGAGTTGAGTTTAACAAAATATGTCGTATCCATTGCGGGATTGGTAGACATTGACAAGATAGCAAATAACAAAGTTTACTGGGGAAACAAACAGCAAATTGACAGGTACAAGTTGTTCTTTTGGTTCAAACTGGGAACTTGACCGAGGATACCAACAAATAGATGGGCACAAGCTGTTCTTGGATTCGAACTAGCCGCTTGGCTGATGACAAAAGCAAAGTGGGAAGCACAAGCTGTTCTTGTATTTGAACTAGTCACTTGGCTGATAACAGACACCAAAGCACAGGTACAAGCTGTTCTTGTATTTGAACTAGCCACTTGACCGATAACAAGAGTGAATTGACAGGCGCAAGCTGTTCTTGCATTTGAACTAGCCACTTGGCCGTTGACAGAATGAATTGACAAGCACAAGATGTTCTTGGATGCGAACTGGTCACTTGGCCGAACACATAGCAACTGCATTGGACATATAGATTGAAATTGACTTGACATGACTACAGGGATTTGAAATTGACATGACTGTAGAAGTTTGGAATTGACAGAGATCAACATGGAATTGAAAATGCAATGTGTATGGATAGTATAACAAATTTATCAGATGCATGAGCATATAGGATGCATGATTATGCATGTATGAATGCTTGAAGTGCATAATGGTTGGCAATTTGTAGACACAATTTCATAGAGATAGACAAAACATTGGAATATTGGGCACGTAATGGCTCGTGCTCTAACACATGCTTGTGGAAATCCCCCTTGGAGATGATGTCGTTTGAAAGACGCATGGAGACCATGGCTGAGGGCAGGGAGCTGTATTCTATTCCTCAACTTGTAGAGAAGAGAACCTCTTTGATGGCACCGTCATTGTTGGGTGCTTTAACGCTGAGCACGTCTTGGGTATCGCATATGTGGTCAATGCTTTTTGCATGTTTGCTCTTGTTTTGTTTGTTTTTTTTTATCATCCCATTTTTGCCTGGATCGCCCTTTCGAGTTTTCAATCCACCGGGGAATAAATTCTTTCCATTGCCCCTGTTTTTTGCCTGAATTGCCTTCGAAGGTTGTCAATCCATCAGGGTGCTCATTTTTGCCTAAGCCGCCCTTTCGGGTTTTCAGCTTAGCGAGCTTAATCATTTTCATGCTTTTCATTCTGTTTTTTCATTCTTGCCATTGACCACAGACCATACTGGGGAGAGAGCCTGCTGGTAGCTTGTATTGAGATGGACATCGACACACATTCGTTCATGCATGTTTCGTTGAATGCACCTAGTTGCTCATGTTTGTTTTCAGAATACACACAGAAAGTTTTCAATTTTCAAAAATGTTTGTTTCAGACATAAGTCATTAAAAATAGAAAGAAAATATTTTTTCATAAAGCTTTGGAAGTAGCATGAAGAAATGGAGTTCCAAACAAAAGCATAGGCCCAAATCGGCGTATAAGAGTGATAGTCAGCCAAAGGCATGACTTCACGGATTTACAAATCTTGGAAAATGGTAATTTTATGGGTTGGTGGTACATTGAACACAGTAACCACTACAGTCCCTAGAAATTTTGTATTCACAAGTACGAAAGCCTCTGATGAGAATGACCAATTATCGGTTGTAGGTGCCCCAAGGGGATGGTAGTTTGCCAGATATAGCCAATTGTCTTTCATTTCAATCTCATTTTTGCATGAACTGCCCATCCGGGTTTTCGGCTCATCGAGACGCTCATTTTTGCCTGAGTTACGTGTAACCTCAGCGAGCTTTTTCACATTTATTTTTTTTTTGTCCCTTATTTTGCCTGGATCGCCCTTTCGGGTTTTCGATCCACCGGGAAGCGCATTTTTGGCTAGGCCGCCCTTTCGGGTTTTCGACCTACCACGCTGTTCTTTTCATATATCTAGACAAAGTATCTCTTGACTATATCGGCATTCACAGGGTTTGGGAGTTCTACACCATCCATGTGTGTAAGAATCAAAGCACCGCCGGAGAAGGCCTTCTTGACGACATAAGGTCCCTCATAGTTAGGCGTCCATTTGCCCCTTGGGTCGGGTTGCTGGCTTACTCTTCTTTTCAAAACAAGTTCACCTTCCTTGAATTCCCGAGGACGGACTTTCTTGTCAAAGGCAGCTTTCATTCTTGTTTGATACAGTCGTCCACGAGCCAAAGCATCCAGACGTCTTTCTTCAATCAAATTTAACTGATCATACCGGCTCTGGCACCACTCAGCCTCCGACAATTTTGCTTCCATGATCACGCGGAGAGATGGGATCTCCACTTCCAAAGGGAGGACTGCCTCCATGCCATACACAAGAGAAAAAGGCGTTGCCCCGGTTGAACTGCGTACTGTAGTGCGGTAGCCGTGTAAAGCGTAGGGCAACATCTCATGCCAATCTTTGTATGTAGTTACCATCTTTTGTACGATCTTCTTGATATTCTTATTGGCGGCCTCAACTGCACCGTTCATCTGGGGCCTATAGGGAGAAGAGTTATGATGTTCAATCTTGAATTTCTCACACAGGGCTTGCACCATGTCATTGTTCAAGTTGGTACCATTGTCAGTAATAATCTTGATGGGAACACCATATCGACAAATGATATTGTTCTTGATGAATTTAACCACCACTTGCTTGGTTATATTGGCATAAGATGCAGCTTCGACCCACTTGGTAAAGTAATCAATTGCTACCAGAATGAAGCGATGACCGTTCGAAGCCTTTGGTTCAATTCTTCCAATCATGTCGATGCCCCACATAGAGAAAGGCCATGGAGAGGAAATAACATTGAGGGCATGCGGAGGCACATGAATTTTATCAGCATAGACTTGACATTTGTGACATTTTCTGGCATATTGGCAGCAATCGTGCTCCATGGTCATCCAATAGTAGCCAGCTCTTAACAATTTTCTAGACATGGTATGCCCCGAAGCATGGGTTCCAAAAGTGCCGTCGTGCACATCGTGCACCAGTTGCTCCGCTTCGCGTTCATCAACACATCTTAACAATATCATGTCGAAATTCCTCATGTACAAAACATCCCCATCTAACACGAACTTACTAGCCAATCTACGCAAGGTCTTCTTGTCTTTGTTGGAAGCACTTGGCGGGTATTCCCGGCTTTGCAAAAACTGCTCGATATCATGATACCAGGGTCTGTTGTCAACTACATCCGCATCCGTTTGAACAGTCATATCACCGATGGCAAACACATGAGAAGGCCGATCTAGGCGTTGTACTTTGATTACCGGCACGTGGTTCCAATGATTTACTTGAAACATGGAAGATAAAGTAGCAAGAGCATCGGCCATTTTATTTTCCTCGCGGGGAATATGGTGCAACTCGACCTTTGTAAAGTACGTCAGCAGACGTCTCGCGTAATCACGGTAAGGGATCAGATTGGTATGATGGGTCTCCCATTCTCCCTTTATCTGGTTAAGAACAAGTGCAGAATCTCCATAGATGTCAAGATGCTTGATTCTCATGTCGATTGCTTCTTCAATCCCCAAGATGCATGCTTCATATTCAGCCATGTTGTTCGTGCATTCAAATACAATCCGGGCGGTAAAAGGAATGTGGTGCCCCTGCGGAGATACAATCACTGCGCCAATTCCTTTGCCGTAAGCATTAACAGCACCGTCGAAGACCAATCCCCACTTGCTATTAGGGTCTGGACCTTCACTAATCAACGGTTCTTCACAGTCCCTCGACTTCAGGTACATGACTTCTTCGTCGGGGAAATCAAACTTAATGGGCTGATAGTCATCCAGCGGCTGATAAGCGAGGTGATCAGCTAGAACACTTCCTCTAATGACCTTTTGGGCTTTGAACACAATATCATATTTAGACAGAAGCATTTGCCAGCGCGCAATCTTTCCAGTGACTACAAGCTTCTTAAAGATGTATTTAATCGGGTCCATCCTAGATATCAACCAAGTTGTATGGTTCATCAAGTAGTGACGCAGGCGTTTGGCAGCCCAAGCTAGAGCACAACAAGTCTTTTCGAGCATCGTGTACCGAGTCTCACAGTCAGTGAACTTCTTGCTCAGATAGTAGATAGCATGTTCTTTCTTTCCAGTCTCGTCTTGTTGACCGAGCACACATCCCATGGATTCATCTAACACTGACAGATACATAATCAACGGCCTTCCTTCCACAGGCGGGACAAGGATTGGTGGCTCTAGCAAATATTCTTTAATGCTATCAAAAGCTTCCTGGCAATCATCGTTCCATACCATAAGTTGATTCTTCCTGAGCAGCTTGAAAATTGGCCCGCAAGTCGCGGTCATGTGAGATATGAATCGGGAGATATAATTCAGACGCCCGAGGAAACCTCTAACTTGCTTCTCAGTCTACGGGGCCGGCATCTCTCGGATGGCTTGGACTTTGTCAGGATCTACTTCAAAGCCTCTTTGGCTGACAATGAACCCTAGCAACTTTCCAGATCTAACACCGAACGTACACTTGTTGGGATTCAGCCGAAGCTTGTACTTCCTCAATCTTTCAAACATTCTGGCCAAATATTCAACATGTTGCTCTTCGTCTCTTGACTTGACGATCATGTCGTCCACATATACCTCGACTTCTTTGTGAATCATATCATGAAACAACGTAGTCATCCCCCTTTGATAGGTGGCACCAGCATTTATCAGGCCAAACGGCATCGCCTTGCAACAGAAGGTACCCCATGGAGTAATGAACGACGTCTTTTCCCTGTCTTTGGGTGACATTTTGATCTGATTGTATCCAGAAAAACCGTCCATGAAGGAGAACACCTTGCACTGAGCAGTATTGTCAACAAGCACGTCAATATGAGGCAGCGGGAAATTGTCTTTCAGACTGGCTTTATTCAAATCTCTGTAATCAACACACATACGGACGTTCCCATCCTTCTTCGGTACAGGTACAATATTGGCAACCCATTCAGGATACTCGACCGTCATGAGGAAACCTGCATCAATCTGCTTTTGTACTTCACCCTTAATCTTGAGAGCCATGTCAGGACGAGTTCTTCTCAGCTTTTGTCTAACAGGAGGACATTCTTGCTTTGTTGGTATCCGATGCTCTACGATCTTAGGATCCAAACCCGACATATCTTCGTACGACCATGCAAAAATATCTGAATATTCTCGGAGAAGTTGGAAGATCCTCTTCTTAACCCCCTCTTCCAGTGCGGCACCAACCTTGATCTCTCGCTTATTGTCCTCGGTACCCAAGTTGATCAACTCAATCTCTTCCTGGTGAGGCTGAATGGCTTTCTCCTCTTGTTCAAGCAGTCGAGTGATCTCATATGGTATATCATCATCCTCCTCATCTTCGGCTTCGAATACCGGGAATTCAAAAGTTGGAAGGATCATAGGGTCACTGTGTTCAATGGGTTTATTATGGTTCAATCTGCATGATATGGTTGGATGATTTTTTAGAAAGAATTTTTTCATGCAGATCTTTGAAATTAATAAGAAAATACAGATGTTTTGGTTTTTTCTGGCATTACCATCATTTCCAAGGGAAAAAAACATTAAGAAAAACAAAAGTCGTGAAAGAAACGACAATTTTTTATTAACAATGGCAATGCCGAAACAAACATGCCCCTCCAAAAAGATCACTTTCGCCTCGGGCAGGGCGATAGGATTGTTATTTTGAAAAACAAAACCTAAGCAACAAGACACAATACTCGGAATCATGCATGATTAAAGGAAGGTCGACGACATTCCAATTCTTCGCAATGCCTCCCGATATCACAAACACGGGCCTAGAACCACTTCCAGTAGCACCCTCAGTAATTGCATTGGTGAACCCTGCACTGTAGAACGTCCCAGTAGATACTCCTGATGTTGGGGAGAACCCAAGACCTTCTTTGCGCTTATTCTCAAGTAGTTGTATTAACTGGCCCCAACCGGCAGCCTGTCCTTCCTGGACAGCCTTCTGCGCGTCCTTCAAAGAAGCCATAGTGGCACCGACCTTCTTGGGCTTCGTACCTTCAACAGTCAAACCTTGAAATGCAGTCCCCTCAGCAGATCCTGCTTCAATACAAGAGAACGATGACAATTGACTGACCAAGTACGCTTCCTCTCCATGTACAGTAACGAGCTTACCATTCTTCACAAATTTCAACTTCTGATGAAGAGTGGAGGTGACCGCGCCAGCCTCATGTATCCACGGCCTTCCAAGGAGACAGCTATAGGAAGCATCGATGTCCATGACTTGGAATGTGATCAGGAATGTTTCCGGGCCGATGGTCATAGGAAGATCCACTTCTCCGAGAACGTTCTTGTGGGATCCATCAAAGGCTTTGACCAGAAAAGTGCTTCTCCTTAAAGGGACCTCTCGATAGCTTAGCTGGTCCAGAGTTGATTTGGGCATTACGTTCAAAGATGAGCCGGTATCTGTAACACCCCGTTTTCCCAACATAAAAATTTCTTAAACAATTATCAGAGTATGCAAACACAACTACGGGATATTACATGGAAACTTAATCCGAAACAGTTAAATAATAATTTAACCAATTTACTTCAAAACTTTGCAGCGGAATTATTACTAAAAATTCATAAACGTTTGGCACGCAGGCCCCATAAAAATATCTCAAGGAGTTAGCTCCATTATTTGCAAAATAACATAAATAGTCACGTAAAAGAATGAAGCATGCATAAAGACAACCCCATCCCGTTACGTATCAGAGCGACCTAAACGACACAGTGATGCAAGGCCACTCACGAGCAACTGCAACACTAAGCACGATCACCTGCACTTGCCCACGAGGCGGCAATTCCAGCAGAAGGGGTGAGAATTCATAACAAAATAATACTAATCAACATAATACGGGATAACAATTAACATCAAAACATTAATAGCATTCTTGCGTCATTTAATAACATATAGCATGTAATCACATAATCAATTTCATATCATCTTTAAGCAAGTAGCATAGACAAATAACACTCATCACTTAATCATATATACATCCTTTATCAACAACATGACATCATAAATATGACCATGTGACAATGCTCTTAGACTCCTTATATGCATGTGGTACCAAACTTCATCATAAGTATTAATATACTTTTAAAACGTGCGGAGGACAAAGCTCCTAATAAACGTGCGGAGGACAAAGCTCCTATCATGGTGAGGACTAAGCTCAATGTATGCTATGCATGGACTCAACTCAAACAACATTTATCCTTAATCACTTTATCAACATGCATCCAAGAAATTGGAGCTAAACAACAACTTATCATCGCATATATAACATATACATATATCATAACAGTCCAGTTTGATAACATCAGCAGCATAATACATATCACGAGAACAGAATGATGTCATTATATCAATTGCATTTCAAGGCAATATAAACTTTAACATAATTGCATAAGGTATAATACTTAATTCATGCTCTACTACCAAGACCCAACAATCCATGCTTAACAAGGTTCTGAACAGGACTCCCAGCATCACCACTAGGCCTAAATAACACTCAGGGAACACCTCCAAATCAAATCACACGGAACAGATCACACAACCCTCACAACTTCCAAGGCTGGTAGTGCTCGCGAGGCGAGTGGGTTAGCTCGCCGTGGCGAGCTGCCAGAAGCAACTCGCGAGGCGAAGGGAAGTGCTCGCTATGGCGAGCTGCCAGAAGCAACTCGCGAGGCGAGGATAAGTACTCGCCGTGGCGAGCGATGAGGCTCATCACTCGCGAGGCGAGGATCACTGCTCGCCGTGGCGAGCGATGAATTTCGCTATGGCCAGAACTGCTATTTCCTTAAAAATCCTACGAATTACATGGTTCTAAGCCTGCTATTGACTCCAGAATTCATCCTAAACATATTCTAAGGTCTAGGAACACTTTCTACATCAATTAAACCTATTCCAACCGTTAATCCATCAATTTATAAGGTTTTGACCTAGTTTTCACCTTCACTCAAATCAATCCTAATCCTTGTTAATTGCTATCAGAATTATGCTAATCAATATTACTTAATCATGAATCTCACCCTTACCTGGTTAGAAGCAGAAATCGCAGCACACCCTTCTCTTCTCTTCTCACGCGTGCGGCTTCTCTCTTTCTGTTTCTCAAAAGTTCTGAAAGCGTTACTGACTCTAACCTAATTTTCCTTATTTATACTGCCAACAAATCTTATCTTATTTACTCTTTCTCCCACATAACTCTCTAAAATCCAAAACTAACCCATAACTAAATATTTTATTTTCTTTTCAAATCTTATTTTATTTAACAATAAAATAAGTCTCTTAACCTTATCCTTAACATTATATCTTACCACAAAATCATCCCAAGCATAACAAATCACATCAAAACACATCAAAACATATCAAACATATCAAACATATCAAAACTTATCAAAACATATCAAAACACTTATATATTATATAAATATAATATAATCACCTAAACTCGATTTAAATAAATACTAAAACGAACGTGGGCGTTACAACTCTCCCCCACTTAAAAGATTTTCGTCCTCGAAAATTACCTCAAGCAAATAACTCTGGATGAGACTCCAGCATCTTACTTTCAAGCTCCCAAGTCAAGCTTTCACCAGTCGCTCCCGACCAAACGACTCTAACGAGAGGTATATCCTTGCCTCTCAACGTCTTCACTTTCCAATCATCAATCCTTACCGGTAAAGTCTCCACCGTAAGGTTGTCTCTAACTTGCACATCATCGCTCTGGATCACATGGGATGGATCCGGAACATACTTCCGAAGCTGCGACACATGGAAAACATTATGCAAATTCGAAAGATGCGGTGGTAACCCAACTCGGTACGCCACCGTCCCAACCCTCTCTAAAATCTGATACGGGCCAATAAATCTCGGAGTCAACTTCTTTGACTTCAACGCACGTCCAACACCAGTCATAGGCGTGACCCTTAAAAACACGTGGTCTCCTTCCTGAAACTCAAGATCTTTCCTTCGCTTATCATGGTAACTCTTTTGTCGACTCTGCGACGCTTTCATTCTCTCTTGAATCATCTTAACTTTCTCAGTAGTTTGCTGAACAATCTCCGGTCCTAAGACCACTCTTTCTCCTGACTCAAACCAACACAACGGAGTTCTGCACCTCCGACCGTACAAAGCCTCAAAAGGTGCCATCCCAATACTAGAATGGTAGCTATTATTGTATGTGAACTCGATTAACGGAAGATGACTATCCCAAGTCCCTCCTTGCTCAAGAACACAAACTCTCAACAAATCCTCTAACGACTGAATTGTCCTTTCCGACTGACCATCTGTCTGCGGATGATACGCCGAACTCAATCTCAACTTAGAACCCAAAGCCTCTTGCAAACTTTTCCAAAATCTAGAAGTAAATCTTGGATCTCTATCTGACACAATGCTCGAAGGAACACCATGCAACCTCACAATCTCCTTGATATAAATCTCTGCCAGCTGGGCAACAGGAAAACTAATATTAATCGGTAGAAAATGAGCCGACTTCGTCAATCTGTCAACTACCACCCAAATGGCGTCATTCCCTCTTGGAGTATTCGGCAAGCTAGTCACAAAATCCATGGATACACTATCCCATTTCCACTCCGGCACATCTAAGGATACCATCATGCCAGCCGGTTTCTGATGCTCAATTTTCGACTTCTGGCAAACTAAACAAGCATACACAAACTGTGCCACATCACGTTTCAATCCAGACCACCAAAACAACTTCTTCAAATCATGATACATCTTCGTAGCTCCCGGGTGAATACTCAAGCTACTTCTGTGGCTCTCTTCAAGAATCATCTTCTTAATCTCTTCGTTGTCAGGAATACAAATCCTACCTCGGAATCTCAACACTCCTAGATCGTCGACTTGAAAATCACTATCTTCAGTCTGATTACTAGCAACTAATAAGTCCACAAACTTAACATCTTCTTTCTGCGCCTCTCTTATATTCATCAAGAAGTCACTATCAATCTTCAGCATCCCTAGCTTCACACTCTGAGGCGTCCTTTCACAAACCAAACTCAAATCCCTAAATTGCTCAAGTAATTCGAACTCCTTAACCATCATAGCAGACATATGCAAGGTCTTCCTACTCAAGGCATCTGCTACCACATTCGCTTTACCCGGATGATAATTCAACCCAAAGTCGAAGTCCTTCAGAAGTTCTAACCATCTCCTCTGCCTCATATTCAATTCCTTCTGATCGAAAAGGTACTTCAAGCTCTTGTGATCACTAAACACTTCGAATCTCGCACCATATAAGTAGTGTCTCCACATTTTCAATACAAAAACCACAGCTGCTAATTCCAAATCATGCGTCGGGTAATTCTCCTCATGAATCCTCAACTGTCTTGAAGCATAAGCTACCACTTTACCTTCTTGCATAAGCACACCTCCTAAACCCAACTTAGACGCATCACAATACACTACAAATGGCGCATCTGGCTTTGGCAAAATCAAGACTGGAGCAGTCGTCAAACGCTTCTTCAACTCATTGAAACTGTTCTCACAATGCACATCCCAAACAAAAGCTCTACCTTTACAAGTCAACTGGGTCAACGGAAGAGCTAACTTGGAGAATCCTTCGATAAACCTTCTATAGTAACCAGCTAAACCCAAAAAGCTCCTAATCTCAGTAACTGACTTCGGAGTCTCCCATTGCGATACGGCTTCAATCTTAGACGGATCTACTGCAATACCATCACCGGAGATAACATGACCAAGGAAACTCACTTCTTTCAACCAGAACTCACACTTAGACAATTTGGCATAAAGTTTCTTTTCTTTCAACACTTGCAAAACAATCTTCAGATGTTCAGCATGCTCTTCCTCAGTCTTGGAGTAAATCAGGATATCATCAATAAATACAACTACGAACTGATCCAAAAATGCATGGAAGATGCGATTCATGTACTCCATAAATACTCCCGGTGCATTAGTAACTCTAAAAGGCATAACCTTGTACTCATAATGGCCATAACGCGTTCTGAAAGCTGTCTTCTGCATATCTTCATCCTTTACTTTAATCTGATGATAACCCGACCTCAAGTCAATCTTGCTGAAAACGCGTGCACCCACTAACTGATCCATCAAATCATCAATCCTCGGAAGTGGATACCTATTCTTGATAGTTACCTTGTTCAACTGCCGATAATCAATACATAGCCTCATACTACCATCTTTCTTCTTTACTAGTAACACTGGCGCTCCCCAAGGTGACACACTTGGCCTAACAAATTTCTTTTCGAGCAAATCTTCCAACTGTTTCTTCAACTCAGCTAATTCGGAAGCAGACATACGATAAGGTGCCATCGACACCGGCTTAGTTCCAGGAACGAGATCAATAGAAAACTCGACTTCCCTCTCTTGAGGCACATCAGGAATTTCATCTGGGAAAACTTCAGGAAAGTCGCATACCACTTGCAATTTATCGATCACCGCTTGATTCTCTAAAGATAAGGAAGCCATCAACGAAAACATCAACATGCCGTCACGTTCTAGTTGCTTCAGCTGTTTAGTAGATAAGAACTCGGCGCCACTTTCCTTTTCAGGAGACGAGAATTGCACCGTCTTGCGAAAACAATTGATAAGGACGTGGTTGTACTCTAACCAATTCATACCCAGAATCACGTCCATACCGCTCAAAGGTAGACAAACTAAATCCATCTCAAAATCGCGACCAAACATAGACAAAGGACAACTTAAGCATACGAGAGAAGTAGTCACCGAACCCTTAGCTGGAGTTTCGACAACCATCTCTCCATTCATATCAGACATAGCAAGACTCAAAGCAGAAACACAGTCTAAAGCAATAAAGCAATGCGTAGCACCAATATCAATAATAGCAACTAAAGGAGTATTATTAATATAGCAAGTACCTCTGATCAAACGATCATCACTGTCTGTCTGAGTACCAGTCAGGGCAAAAACTCGACCCGTAGTAGGCGCCCTCTTTGGCTGCTTGCACTGAGAATCAATATGACCCTCTTCATTGCAGTTGAAGCATACGATATCATTACGCTTGCAATCGGCTACCAAGTGACCCTTCTTGCCACACCGGACACACTTCTTGATCTCTTCTGGGCAAACATTGCTCTTGTGGCCTTTCACGCCACAGTTAAAACACACGATCTCAGCGGGAGTACCCTTCCTCGCAGTCTGCCTATCAACGACCATCCTCTGTTTCCCTTTATCAGCAGGGGCACTATAAGGTTTAGGGCGACTCTGCTGGCCCTTGGCTTTCCTATCGTTCACTACCTTGTAGTGAGCCTTCGTATCCTCTTCATAGATCCGGCAGCTATTCACCAAATCCGGAAAAACTCTGATCTGCTGATACCCAATCGCCCTCTTAATGTCGGGCCTCAAACCGTTCTCGAACTTGATGCACTTTGAAAACTCTGCAGTCTCAGCAGCGTAGTGCGGATAGAATTTTGCCAACTCCACGAACTTGGCAGCATACTCGGTCACAGACATATTTCCTTGCTTCAGCTCAAGGAACTCGATCTCTTTCTTCCCGCGAACGTCTTCGGGAAAGTACCTCCTCAGAAACTCTCTTCTGAACACGGCCCAAGTCACAACAGTTCCGTCTTGTTCTAGGCTAGGTAACACGCTGACCCACCAATCATCAGCTTCCTCAGACAGCTGATGTGTACCAAACCGCACCTGCTGGGCCTCGGTGCACTGCATCACTCTGAAAATCCTCTCTATCTCCTTAAGCCACGTCTGGGCTCCATCGGGGTCATACCTTCCCTTAAAAGTTGGAGGATGATTCCTCATGAAAGTCTCCAACATCCTCGTCTCAGCATTCACGCCAGCATTTGCATTAGGTTGCTGTCCCACAGCATTGGCCATTGCTTCCAAAGCAGCAGCAAGAGCAGCATCGTTCCTTCCAGCCATCCTGATATTCTACAACAAACAGTAGCAGCAACATAAGATTTAGTAATACAAATATTACTAAAACTCAACAAGACTCTCTAATTGGCCGGACAGACCGACTGGCTCTGATACCAATTGTAACACCCCGTTTTCCCAACATAAAAATTTCTTAAACAATTATCAGAGTATGCAAACACAACTACGGGATATTACATGGAAACTTAATCCGAAACAGTTAAATAATAATTTAACCAATTTACTTCAAAACTTTGTAGCGGAATTATTACTAAAAATTCATAAACGTTTGGCACGCAGGCCCCATAAAAATATCTCAAGGAGTTAGTTCCATTATTTGCAAAATAACATAAATAGTCACGTAAAAGAATGAAGCATGCATAAAGACAACCCCATCCCGTTACGTATCAGAGCGACCTAAACGACATAGTGATGCAAGGCCACTCACGAGCAACTGCAACACTAAGCACGATCACCTGCACTTGCCCACGAGGCGGCAATTCCAGCAGAAGGGGTGAGAATTCATAACAAAATAATACTAATCAACATAATACGGGATAACAATTAACATCAAAACATTAATAGCATTCTTGCGTCATTTAATAACATATAGCACGTAATCACATAATCAATTTCATATCATCTTTAAGCAAGTAGCATAGACAAATAACACTCATCACTTAATCATATATACATCCTTTATCAACAACATGACATCATAAATATGACCATGTGACAATGCTCTTAGACTCCTTATATGCATGTGGTACCAAACTTCATCATAAGTATTAATATACTTTTAAAACGTGCGGAGGACAAAGCTCCTAATAAACGTGCGGAGGACAAAGCTCCTATCATGGTGAGGACTAAGCTCAATGTATGCTATGCATGGACTCAACTCAAACAACATTTATCCTTAATCACTTTATCAACATGCATCCAAGAAATTGGAGCTAAACAACAACTTATCATCGCATATATAACATATACATATATCATAACAGTCCAGTTTGATAACATCAGCAGCATAATACATATCACGAGAACAGAATGATGTCATTATATCAATTGCATTTCAAGGCAATATAAACTTTAACATAATTGCATAAGGTATAATACTTAATTCATGCTCTACTACCAAGACCCAACAATCCATGCTTAACAAGGTTCTGAACAGGACTCCCAGCATCACCACTAGGCCTAAATAACACTCAGGGAACACCTCCAAATCAAATCACACGGAACAGATCACACAACCCTCACAACTTCCAAGGCTGGTAGTGCTCGCGAGGCGAGTGGGTTAGCTCGCCGTGGCGAGCTGCCAGAAGCAACTCGCGAGGCGAAGGGAAGTGCTCGCTATGGCGAGCTGCCAGAAGCAACTCGCGAGGCGAGGATAAGTACTCGCCGTGGCGAGCGATGAGGCTCATCACTCGCGAGGCGAGGATCACTGCTCGCCGTGGCGAGCGATGAATTTCGCTACGGCCAGAACTGCTATTTCCTTAAAAATCCTACGAATTACATGGTTCTAAGCCTGCTATTGACTCCAGAATTCATCCTAAACATATTCTAAGGTCTAGGAACACTTTCTACATCAATTAAACCTATTCCAACCGTTAATCCATCAATTTATAAGGTTTTGACCTAGTTTTCACCTTCACTCAAATCAATCCTAATCCTTGTTAATTGCTATCAGAATTATGCTAATCAATATTACTTAATCATGAATCTCACCCTTACCTGGTTAGAAGCAGAAATCGCAGCACACCCTTCTCTTCTCTTCTCACGCGTGCGGCTTCTCTCTTTCTGTTTCCCAAAAGTTCTGAAAGCGTTACTGACTCTAACCTAATTTTCCTTATTTATACTGCCAACAAATCTTATCTTATTTACTCTTTCTCCCACATAACTCTCTAAAATCCAAAACTAACCCATAACTAAATATTTTATTTTCTTTTCAAATCTTATTTTATTTAACAATAAAATAAGTCTCTTAACCTTATCCTTAACATTATATCTTACCACAAAATCATCCCAAGCATAACAAAACACATCAAAACATATCAAACATATCAAACATATCAAAACTTATCAAAACATATCAAAACACTTATATATTATATAAATATAATATAATCACCTAAACTCGATTTAAATAAATACTAAAACGAACGTGGGCGTTACAGTATCCACCAATACATTTGACAGCATGTCAGCCTTGCAATTCATAGAGATGTGTAGGGCCAAATTGTGGTGTTTCCCTGCTTCTGGGAGCTCGTCCTCGCTAATCCAGAGATTACTGCAAGCAGTGATATTTCCCACTATACCACCAAACTGATCCACCGTGACCTTGTGATCGACATACGCCTGCTCCAGTATTTTTAGCAAGATATTCCTGTGGGCTTCAGAACTCAGGAGCAAGGATAAGATAGATATCTTTGACGGGGTTTGCAACAGCTGATCCACGATCTTGTAGTCACTTCTCTTGATTATCTTCAGGATTTCATCCAAATTAGCATCCTCAATAGATTGGCCTGGCCGGCTAACATCTTTAGCAACAGGAGGAACTGGAAGTGGAGTTGTTTTGTCAACCGGAGCCGTGGTGGGCGCAGCGGTCTTCTTTTGAAACAAAGGGGGACGGACTCTGCCGCTCCTCAGAGTCGTCTCTTCAGCAATGTTTCTTACTACGTCTGGGGATACTAGAGGTACTTCTATCCCATTCTCAACCATGGTTGCATTGTACTTGTAGGGAATAGCCTTTGTGGGAGCATAGGGTACTGGCCTAGGTAGCCTTATCACTAGGGGTTCAACATTCTCCTTCTGAGGCGTATTCCTAACGGGGGTATCATGGAAGACTGGCATAATCACACAAACGTCGCTGGCAGTCAGATAGTTGTCATTCATCAGCCTCTGGATGTCGTTTTGAACTACGTCACATCCCATAGGATTCTTGAGGCACTTGCAACAAGCAGCATGGTCATGGTGAAACAAGGAAGCTTGGCACATTTTGACATGTAGCGGTACCAGAGGAGTTGCAACATTATGAACATCAAGGCGGGGAGTTTCCTCATATACTTCAATCACGTTCACAGCAGCATGATTTGGAAGTGGATTATCGAGAACATGCGGGACATTATTCTCGAAAAACAACTTACCTTGATCTATCAGCTTCTTCACAATGTACTTCAGAGCGTAACATCCTTCCATATCGTGGCCTAGAGCTCCTTGATGAAAATCGCATCTGAGGTCAGAACGGAACCTGGGAGGTAAGGGGTTAGGCGGAGGCTTACCGGGCCTGGTTGTGCAGTACCCTTTGTGCAGCAGAGTTGGAAGCAGTTCGGCATATGTCATCGGTATCAGAGGGAAAGATGGTCTTGCCTGAGGACCTTGCTGTTGTTGTGGTTGTTGTTGAGTTGGTGGCTGCTGTTGTACTTGCTGAGCAATAGCGTTGACAGGGACTTGAGGCTGGCCCGGTGGTAGAGGATATTGATGGTAGAATGGTGGGAAAAATGGATGTTGGGCGTATTGCATGTATTGGTACGGCAGAGGCAGTTGAGCGGCATTGATTGGAGCAATGGTAGCCATGGATTGATTGGTCTCGGTGGATACCATCCCGACTTCTGTCTCCTTCTTCTTGTGATGGCCATTGCCATATTTCTTCGGTGCATTTGCGAAGTGTTCACCTTTTTCGAACACAATGATACCCTCTCTGACAGCTTCTTCTAAGCGGGTTCCCATGGTGACCATCTCAGAGAAGTTACTCGGAGCAGCAATGATCATCCTTTCAACATAGTATTTCTTCAGAGTTTTTAGGAACGTCTGAGTCATTTCTTCTTCATCCAGAGCAGGGGTGATACGGGCAGCTGCCCCCCTCCACCTTTGTGCATATTCACGGAAGCTTTCATCTTTCTTCTGGAAGAGGGATCTGAGAAATTCCCTGTTCGGCTTCAATCTGGTGTTAAACCCGTAGTGACTCTTGAAAGCAGCAGCCAAATCGTCGAAGGTGTGAATGTCATCTTTGCTTAGGCCAGTATACCATTCCGCAGCGTCTTCCATTAAGCTGTCTTGGAAGCAGTGAATCATGAGCGAGTCATTGTCTGAGTAGTTAGCCATCTTCCGGACATATTTGATGATGTGATTTTGAGGACAAGTCAGCCCATTGTATCGGTTGAATTCTGGGTCTTTGAACTTTTTAGGGACATCTACCTTTGACACCAAACAGATATCATGAGCCTTGACAAGATCACCACTTCCACGGTTAGCTTTGATTTCACGACGGAGTTCTTTAGCAAGTTCCTCCATCCTTTCTTCCATAGTTCCGAACACGGGAGTCTTCCCCTAGTAAGTAACGGTGTTGGTGTCTTGAGGTGTAGAGTGTACAATTGGGTCAGTGAAGATCGTTGACTGAGGCACGGTAGTGTAGAGAGAAACAGGATCTGGTATGGGGATTTGGTCACCATTGGTAGCACCAGAAGTACCTGCTGCAGTATTGGGAGCAAAGAAAGGTGGGATTCCAAAAGGGCGTCCCCTCGGCATAACAAAGCGGTCATCAAGAGAAGTTGTTGGAATCACTTCAACGGTTGTCTGAGCAGACGAAGCTGGTTGTTCCTGGGCAGCCAATAGGGCAGTCATAACATCGTGAGCTTTAGCCAACTCTTCCCTTAGAGAAGCCAATTCGGTACGGAGCTGTGCGTTTTCTTCTTCCATAGCTACCTGATTCCTTCTTCTGTACTGTCTAGTCTGATGTACTCTGGTGGGTTGATAGATCTTTCGAGCACGAGCCACTTTTCAAACTGTGGTAGGAGAACCAGGAGGCAATGAGCACTTGGAAGTTTTTTGTGACCGATGAATGATGCATATGATGCATGATATATGTAAATGTAGATGCAAAAATGACTCTTTTTTGGTTATCAAAAGGTTTTTTTTTTTTTTTAGACAAATCAGAAATTTTGCAAACATTATTAACAGGATGAAGAGATTAGAAGGCTGTCAAGACAAATCGTTTTGAAATGCTAAGCCAAAGGAAGTGGGCTTTGAAACACAATACAAACAACATAATCATCTAAGCCTATGGAGTGACAGGGTACCCCTCAGAATCAGACTCCGAAACTGAACCGCAATATCTAGCATAGAAATCCCGACGACCTCTGGCTCTCTTGGATTCCCTCATAAGCAGATCATCTTTTTCCTCAAGTTCTTTTCTAACTCTGGCTAGCTCTCTTTTCAACATCCGGTTCTCATGATCTTTCTGCTCATCTCGGCCATCCAAAGTCATAATCAAGTTCTCGGCTTCACTGTATCGGGCCTTCCATGCTCGCTTTTCCTGACTCTCCATAGCTAGATGTTCCTGATACATCTCCTGGGTCGCGGAAAGCAAAGGTAATGGCCTAGATGGTACGGATGCAGATACGTGTCTCATAGCAGGGTAAGGCATGCCAATCTCCTCGGCTCGATCTATCACCCACTGAGTATAGGCCTCATGAGCGATACCGGATCTCACACCCAAATGCTTCACATCCTTCCTTCGAACCTTAGACCAAGCATCTATAAAAGCTTTCCTTTGCCCGGCGGGGGCATTCGAATAGTAGAAGAACTCCTGAGATGTAGCAAGATTGATGGGCTTTGCTCTCATGGGGAAACCAAACTGTCTCATGTAGCAGAGACTATATCCACGACCTTTGAGAGTCCGATCATGGATGGCGTGGTACGTGTCAGCTAACAGGGTAGGAACCGGGTTCTTGGAGTGGAAGATCTCAATGGCATTCATGTCCACAAAGTTGTCGAGATTCGGGAAGAGAACGAGCCCATAGATAAGTAGTGCAAGAATTGCTTCAAGAGTGTCTTGACAAGTAGATTCAAAATTAGCCCGCTCAAGTAAGTACTTCGAAGTGAAACCCTGGATGTGAGATTTGGTAATGAGATTCTTGGACACATCGGAAGTCTTGAGATAAAGATCCTTAGCAATCACCAAAGGAGTAAGAGGAGCTCCGGGACCTGTGAAAAGTGTCCTCTCGGCTACAGGTAAACCCAACAAACTAGAATAAGCCTCAAGTGTAGGAACAAACTGGAAATCCGAGAAAGTGAAGCAACGGAAAACCGGATCATAGAATTGCACCAGAGTGTGCACCAACTTCTCTTCCACATTAGTCCGGAGAATAGTAAGCAAACCACCGTATCGGAGACGAAACCCAGTCGGATTCTTAACCTTGAGTGCCAACTCCCTTAGGCTAACCAAATTGACTTCCTTGAACTTGTAAGACTTAGTCTTCTTCATGCCTGTAACGTTTGCAAAGTTTTTAATCTGTCTAGGCCCTTCGATAAATGCATGGAAAAAGTTTATGCATGAATGCATGATCTTGATTACAAAGAAAGCACAGTGGGTTAAAGTTCACAGTTGAGGAGTTGCGGGTGGACACGGTGTCCGGTGAAACTAGGGTTTTGATAGTAGTAACCATGGTTCTAATAAAGTTCCCAAACTGCAACCTCTCTTACGTATATTATGGTAGCACGAGACAACACCCGTTCCATGATTACTCGTAAGAAGGTCTAGTTTGAGTGTAGTATCGCGTGACGACTAAATTTTGAGACAACGCTCGGTTTAGCCACCGCACTACGCCCTAAGAAAAGGCCAAAGATGGGTTTGGTAACTACGGTCCATAGCATCACCGGTCAATTGGAAGTAAAGTTCCTAAGCATGACAACACACGCCGACAACATCACCCCCAAAATGCCTCAGCTATGTGAGATTGATCGCATAACCCAATACACGAGGCAACCCCCGGATTGGATTGTCGATTATATCTCCACCTATTCCTAAGTTCACTCAGCCCGGGTGTAGGACTTTTGATATTCTCACCCCACACGTTGCATGAAAATATTTACATATAACAATAAAGTAAAGCGTAAAACATAAAGCATGAAAAACTAGGCGTAGCCTTAATATTCCCCAGTGAAGTCGCCATCTTTGTTATCGCGATTTTCGGGTGTCAAGTCATTAATTAGGCTTGAACCTTTCAATCATTGATATCTCTATTTTTTTTGGGGAAGGGTAAAATTGAGAAAACCCTTAGAAATTCTAAGTTCGGGGCAATTTTCGCTACGGGAAGGTGTTAGGCACCCATAACGACTATAGTACTCTATAGGAGCCGTGTTTTCTAGATTTATGTTTACGCTTTATTTTTAATGCTATTTATTGAAAGGGTTGTTTTTAAGAATGGGGGAAAGAAGTGTTTGGATTTTATTTTTATTGGACTTGGAGAGGTTGTGACCTCTTGCCTACATACCTTTTTAAGGGATCAAACTCCATGTAGTTCTCTCTCAAAAGATTTTTGTGAGTTTTGATTGATTTTAATTTTCGAACATGGTTTTGAAAAAGAGAAAGAGGCCGTAAAGGCTTGAGAAAAAAGAAACTGTGAGATTGGTTCAATTATTTAGAAAAAAGGTCTAAGTAAGCATTATTTTCATTCGCATTTGATTAAGAAAAAAAGAGAAAATACAATGGAGTTTTGACTCCAAGGTTTATTGGAAAAAAAATTGTTTTTAAGTGATGAAATTGTTAACACTTTTTTTTGGAAAATGATTTTTCTAAGTTTCGCGCTTCCTAAACATACATCTAACGGTAAATCATACAACGTGTGTGCGTGTCGGTGTACATCATTATAGTGTCCATTGTCCTTTACATTGGCCCTAGTTTACATTTTATGGTCTTGCAAGAAATTGAAATAAAAGAAACTACCTAAAAAATTAAATGATTGAATAAAACCTAAACTTAAAGGAATGGAGATGAAATGGAGTGCTCAATGTGCATGAAACATAAAATGGTTAGTGAAGCAATATGAATTGATAGTAAAAAAATGTTAGGCAAAGAAAAGTAATGACAAAACATGAAGAGATGGGATGGAAGATGCATGTAAACTAATATTACTTACAAAGTAAGAAACTAAAAATAAACTTTGTAAAATTGGAAGTTAGCATATAAACTTGCAAGACAAAAGCTAATCGATTATACTAACAAGATTGAAAATATTGCAAAATTTGTAAACAAGAATCCAATTTAACAAGATTGAAGAAAAATTGTAAAAAATGGTAAACACACATCAAACTAACAACATTGAACATATTGTAAAACTTGCAAACAAAAGGTCAAACTTAACAAAATTGGACATATTGTAAAAGTGGTAAACAAAGATTGTAAAAATGGTAAACAAATATCAAACTAACAACATTGAACATATTGTAAAAAACGCAAATAAGAATCTAACTAACACAATTTGATGAATTAGCATGAAATCAGAGGTAAATCTATCATGGAATCAAATGACAAGCGTCTAAATCATATGGCAAACATTTGGATTTGAAAATTGTGCAAGAAACCTCTCACAAAAACACAAAATACACCATTCAAATGGGAAATTAGCACCTATCATTTTTGTCCATTTTACACATGTGAAAACATCACAAAAACAGTTAAAAACACATCAAGAACGCATAGTAATTTTTTGGCATTTTTGCAAGAATTTCAAAGCGCACAGATAGTCCAAATAGCAAAAACAGGGGGTGTACGTAGCAAAGAAACTCAGGAAACTGAAAAGAAATTGAAAAAGCCCAAGCTACCCGGCCCAAACCCACGCAGTTGATGGATCCAGATCTCCAGAATGCTTCAGAAGTGTTGGATTGATCCAGATCCATCAGGACCTAGATCCAAGGGTCTAAAGCATGGGGCGCTGGATCGGGTCAGAACCCACCCGGTCCAGTGCTTATATAAAAGGTTTTTACCCGGATTCCCTTCATTTTCTTTCGTGTTTCTCTTTCTTCTCTCTTTTCTCTCGCTGCTCTTCTCTCTTCTCCGGTTCAAAACCCTAACCCTAATTTTCTCAATCCAACCCAGAATCTCATGAATCATAGCTTAAAAGTTTCGTCTCGTTGTTCTAAGCATGAATCTGGCGTTGAAAACTACATGCATTCACTGAATCAACGCAGATCTTGAATTTTTCTTTTCGGATTCCAAACGGTTTTGGTTTGATTTTCTTTGATTCAAATCTTTTCTGATGAAATCCTTATGGATTCATACGGTTTACAACCGTTTTTACGCGTTGTAAACCATAGAATCCTTTTACGTTTTTCTGGAAAATTTTAGGGTTTCATACTTTTTGTACCAAACTCGTTTGAAACTCACGGATTTATGTTGATTCAGATTCGTTAATGTTCTTGAGTATGAAGAGGTAAGCTTTTGATTTTCACCTGTGTTTTATTCGGAGATTTGGATTAGAATCTTCAGAACTCTTTGATTTGATTCTGTTTTTGCTGGTTCTTGCTTGAAATCCGGAAATAAACCGGTGATTCTTCTTCTTCTTCTTCACTGGTTCAAAACCTTTGCAATTCTTTCCCTTTTCTTCTCAAACTCTGTGCCTCTGTGATCGTATTGGACTCGTTGCTTCTGGTGACGAATTTGATGCTTGAATTGCAGAGGCACCGGCTCAATGATGAAGATTCACCATTGAATCTCTGAGAGCTGCCATGGATTCCATGGATTTGGCTTGAATTTGCTTCTAGAAATAGCTAGGGTTTGCGAAAATGTTCTTCAATTTTTCTGAGTTTGTTGTGATTTTGATCTAACTGAATGGAGAGAGAAAGTTTGATTCTGTTTGTGACTTGGCACTGATTCTGTGGACCTTTTTCCTCTGACTGGTGCAGCGCGTGGCCTTATATAGGCTGCCATGTGGCCTCTGGACCAATGAAAACATGACACCTGGACTGTATTGCTTGCGTGGCACTTTGGACTAAACTGTAAAAAAAGAACTTAAGGACTAAAATGCAATTTCAAAAAGAATTAAGGACTATTTTGAAATAAAAGAATTGGACTGTTTAAAAAAATAAAAAATTGGAATTGGACTGTTTTGAAATTAAAATTGGACACATTTCCAATTAAAACAAAGAAAAGGACTTACTTGCAAAAAGTAAAAAAAAATGGGTAAAAAAAAATGTAACTTTGAAAACAACGTAAAGTGAAACAGTTAAAAAACGACAAAAATGGACTAAAACGAACAAACTACCAAAATGAGGTATTTTAAAATACCTCTCTGTCAAAAAAAATTATTTGATGTGAAAAGACCAAAATGCCCCTTAGGACTAAAATGACTCAGACTGACCCAGACTAGCTCAGATGCAACGCTGAGATGATTTTTTGGCAAAATTTGATTAATGATTTATGCAGACAAGTTAAAAAGACTCAGAGACAAATTGTAGGGATTAAAATGGGTCCCACTGCAGGAAATGACCAAAATACCCTTTTCATATGATTTTATGCGAAAAATTGGAATAAAATTCAAGAAAACATGCAATGGTTTTAGAAACTCTTTAATGGCTTGTAATGCAAGAAAATTAGAGACAAAACAGTAAAATATGTGTTTGGAGCACAGTAGAAAATCGGTGAATTTGAAAAAGTACCAGAGGTAAATAGTAAAAGGAAGAAATTTGAAGGAATAGTTTTTAGGCCCAAAATGAGGGTATGACAGACGTCATCGCCGAAGACCTCCGTGTCAACATCCGATCCGGAAATCCCTTTCCCACGCGTCATTTGGGGAGTAGCGTAAGCGACGATTTCCTTTCCTGAAGTTGAATACAGGAACACACAGTCACTATCGTGAGAATCATCGCTATCACTCTCACTCGACAAATCGGACATAGATAAATGACCGAAGTAGCTCGAGCTATACGCTTCCCAGTCAATAACGCCGTTCGGCCGCGTCGCATGCCTCAGACAATCCCTTTGTAGCTTAGCCCTCTCTAAAGGATCTACGGGGCGAATTTCCTTCCCTCTCTCATCACACTCCCGAATCACAACCATCACGAAAAAGGTAAAAGCTTGGAAACAAAAAAGGAGCTGGAAAAAGAGAATACCTGGAAAAACAATAAAGGTCAGACTGTCCTTGTCACAAAGGGGTTGGAAGCTGCAGAGAGATCTGGAATTGGAAATGCGCAAGCAGAAATGAGGGGACCAAACGGACGAAGACGCCTCTTTTAAACGAAAAAGAAAAACGTTTCAGAGACTTCCTCAGGAAGACGCGCTTCCAGAACACGTGTCGAAGATCGCCTGGATTTTCGGACACGTGGACGGTCAGACGAAGGGTCGCGTCATCCTGTTCGTCCATCTTTGGGCGAGCCTCCTAGCGGTCCATCCCGCCACTACTGCGGAGACGGAGTCACCACAAAAGATGCAAAATTAGCCCAGCTTCAAACAAATCACTTCGCCTTGGTTCCAAGTCTCGTGCTTGGGGGGCTGTGGGCCATCATCCATAGGCAGAAGCTCACTTCGTTCCCCGGGTACTCCAAATATACAACAGAGCACTCTAGGCCTGATCCATCAAGGATAGGGTGTACCAGCCAAAGAATTAGACAAAGCGGTGATTCAAGCAATCACGAAATTTCAAAACAAATAGCAGGATATCAATCACTTCGCCTTGATTCCAAGCCTCGTGCTTGGGGGGCTGTGGATTGTCATAATATTCCTAAAGCCTAAAGAGCCCTCCATAAGGGCTCAAACGCCCTCCAGAAGGACTTGGGCGCCCTCCAGAAGGGCTCCAAGGCCTAGGCGCGCCCCCTCCAGGGCGCCGCCTCACTCAGCTTCTAGAACTATCTATAAACCGCCTAAATACCACAAATACCCTTGTTACTTGGAAGCTAAGTAACCGAAACCCAAGCCCATGGCAGGCTATAAATACCCCACCTGAGAGCACTCTCAAGGCATTCAATCAATGGTCTAAACCCTAATAGCGATACAAACCCTAGTATCCTTGAAGGTGGGAAAAAACACAAGGAGGGGGGGGGGGTTGAATTGTGTTTTCAAAAACGTTTCTTTCTTACGAAAAATAACAATGTTCTCGGGATACAGAGTCTGATAGAGTTCAGAGTCTGATCAGAGTTCAGAGTCTCAGCAGCGGAATATAGAACAAATGCAAGAAAGAAAGAAGACACAAGCAATTTATACAGGTTCCTTCCACAATCCGGAAGTAGTCCTGTCCCCCTTGCACTTCCAAGGAGAGTTCCACTAAAATGTAATATCAAATTACAAGTTGCTCAAACACACAAGTATGAGACTTCCTTTGCTCAATCACACAAGAAAGAGACTTAAAATGCTCAAGCACACAAGCAAGAGACTTCAAAACAATTACAGAGAATTGAAAAGAGTTTTGAATACTTGATATACAATCAGAGGTATTCACAAGACAAAACGAAACAGAACAGACTCTGTTTTTCTCTAGAAACTTAGAAATTCTAAAATATAACTTTTGTAAGAATTATCTAAGTTGTTGATGAGCAATGTTTGCGACTTTTGAACTGAGAGAATAGCCTAATTCGCGTGTATATTCAGTTATGTATATGTTCTTCAAGTCTTCATCCCTATTTATAGAGAATTTGAGAGACGTTGGGAACTGCCAGCTCATCACTTCTTCTTTACCGAAGTTGATTTGACACCAATGATCCTTTGCCTGATTTGAGGATTGTAATATGAAAGCAAATTCAAATTCATTCCAGCAAATGTGGAAAAGTCTCTGCATATGTTGCTGTTATTCTTGTCGTGTATAGAAGACACTGTGCAGAGTTGGTGGTTGCAGGGACAGGCATAGGCATAGTGGTTGTACTTTTCGTACATAGTACTTTGTCAACGCTTTCCAGTGTCTGAAGAATCTTTGCTTCTGATGAATTTGTCTCTAGAGACTATTTGCTTCTGATGAGTCTGCCTCTGAAAAAATTTCTTCTGATGACGTCATCTTCAGGAGCTCTTTCTTCAAACGCACTCTGACTTTGATTTTCCAGGAGCACTTTCATTCAGATGTTCTTCAAGCTTCAGTCTAAATTTCCTTTGCTCTTTAATTCATCCAATCAGAACCTCTTGTAAATAAATCTTTGTTAATGGTCCTGTACACTTGAATAAACTTTTAGCAATATCCAATTGATAATTTTTAATACCTTGTTATCATCAAAACTTAAGTGGTATAATTGTGAAACACCCTTTGTTCCAACAATCTCCCCCTTTTTGATGATGACAAACACAAGTATTTAAAAAGATCAATTGTTGTTAACTTAATTAACAAGTTGACTTTAAGGGGTTCTGAGGTTTGTAAGCTCTGACTCCCCCTGAGTCTGATATTCTTTAAGGTGAGGTTTGTAAGCTCCCCCTAAGTTCTATCCAGGTTAATTAAGTTCATTTTTAAGCTTAACAATAATATCATAAAGTTCATATGAGATAAAATTGGGTTCTCAAATAAAATAAAGTTTAAATTTTATTTTATTCTTGGGCTCAGATTCTTTGTTAAATGCTTTCTATTACTCCCCCTTTTGTCATCAATTAAAAAGAACAAAAAAACAGTAAAAAAAATACGCAATGAACAAAAGTGAAGAAATAGAAGCTTGTATATCAGAGATAATCAGAAGAATACAAAGAAATTAGAGCAAGCATTTAAAGCATATAACAAGAAAAACAAAATAAGGTGTGCAACTAAGGGTTGGGTTGGGGCTGTTGCTGTTGGACAAGAGCCATCAGACGCTTAATGTCTTCAGACTGCTTCTGAACAGTTTCTTCCAGAGCCAATTGCCTCTGAAGAAGATAGTCTTCCCTAGCCTTAGCTTCTTCTTGCTGCTTCAGCACCTTTTGCTTCAGCTTCTTAAAGACCTTGGAGTCTCTTGTTACATACTCAGATTCAGCGTAGAACGGAGCATTAGCCAGATACAAAGGTTTGCTTTGGAGTTGAGGAGAAGAGTGTGATTCTTGCAAACGACGTTTCATGGCGCGAGCTTGAATATGACAACACTTCTGAGCAACACCATCAATGAAATTCAATGCCCTGTTTGTGAGATTACACCAGCTGTCTTGATAAATGAATGGTAGAAATGGAGTGTTCCTTAGAAGCACTAAATTCTACATCTCATCATTAATTGCCACCAGACGCTCGTCCAGGTATTCAGAATCCAGTATGTTTATGAGAGGTTGGTCAGACATTTGAATTGGTGAGGAGGATGAGGGTTGGTCAGAATCAGAAGTATGGTTTTGTGTTGGTTTAGAAGGTGAAACAGACACAGTGGGTTCAGATTCTGTCACTTGGACAGACTCTGTAGCCACAATCTCCATAACAGATTCTGGAATGGTCTGTTCTGGTGTTTGGCTTTTGGTGGTCTTTTGTTGTTGGTATTCAGGAAGTTCTCCTAAATAATGGCTTTCAAGGTTGGATAGATCATCCTGTTCAGTGGGTTTGTTTTGTGGTGAGGAGGTTGGTTTGTGTTGTTTGTTTGTTGGTGGCTCAGAGATAGGTTGTTCAGAAGTAGTTGGATTTTCAGTGACTACTGGCTCTGCAGCAGTAGCTGTTAAATCAACAACTTGTGGACTACCTTGGTTTGAGGTTGAGGAGGATGGAATAGGAGCATCAGGAGCGAGCATGTTTAATGGTTTGATAACAGGTGGTTGGAAAGGATGGTTGGCAGGTAGCTTGTTGCAGATACCTATTCTCCTTTCAGATAACTCCCCAATTGTTTTAAAAACATCATCGGAAGCTTCTTTGAAAGGTTTGGGTTTAGGAGAGAGTTTGGATTTTGTAGTTGTTGTTTTGATTCTGTGGGTTCGTTTGGCTTTAGGAATAGGATTGGTTATGTTGAATTTCTGACTTAGAGGTACGTTGTCTAAGTCAGAGTCTGTAGAAGATGAAGGAGAAGTAGAAGGTGGGGGAACTGGACTCTGAGTTACCTTAGACGTTTTAGGGACGTCTGAGACGACAGCCTCTGAAGCAGCAGCTTCTGATGTAATCCTAGTGACTGATTTGTCTGGGAGAGAAACACTTGTCCGTATTACTGGTGGAGGTCCAGCAGCTTCTGAAACAGCCACTTGAGGAACAGCAACTGAAGTAGCAGCTACTGAAGTTCCTGAAGTCTCTTTCAGAACCTTCTGGGCTCCCTTCACAGCACTTTCTTCCAGCTTCCTCGCCAAAGACTGAGCCTCAATAACCTTCTCAATGAGGTGTTGATCTTCATCATGGTCAATGCCTATAGCTGCCAGAGCCTTGTCTCTGTCAATTCGGCACTAAGCTTTCAGCCTCTTCTTCTCATTCTTGAGATTCTGATAGTATTCTTCATTTCTCTTCTTCTCTTCAGGAGTTGGTTCATACATAGGCATCACAATCTCCCCTGTTGCTAGCCTCTTGAGTGGTCTAACAACTTCAACAAAACAAGCTTCTTTTTCTTCCTGGGCTCGTTGAAATCTTTCCTCAATATTTGAGTCAACCTTACCTCTTTTCCTCTTTGGAGCAGCCACAACTCCAGATTCAGTTGCTTCAGAATTAGCAGCCTTCTGCTTCCTAGCCACAACAACTTCAGATTTCCTCTGGGTCTCTTCAGACACCTTAGCAAAAGCTGCTAGATAAGCAGACAATGCTTCAGGATGGTTTTCTTTGAGAATAGAAGGAAAATTTCTGATGAACTGGCATGGGGCTTCAGACTCCTTCAAATCCTTTGAATCAGTGAGGATTGACTTAATGGCCTTCATGTTGTAGAGGGATGTGCCATTGATCATCCTTCCAGTAGTGATACCCAACACTCTGTCTGACACAAGATTGAATGTTTCCAGAGTCTTCAGTACACCTCCTTGGTAGAAGATTTCAGACAGAAGTCTTCCACAAGGGACTTGCCTCCTTTTTCCTTTATAAGCTTCCTTAATAGCCCAGCATAAATGATGCATGATATATCTTGGAAGATTTATTTGCTGAAATCCAGCCAAGAAATACAGCACCAGTTTATGATCCACATTTGGTTGGTCAGCACCTCCTCCCTTCTGGAAGAAGCACTCATTCATGATCTTCAGAAGCACCATAAGCTCAATATCCATTTCAACCAGCTTGGTTGCAGGATTTCCCTTCAGCAGCAGATTTGTAAAGCTGTCCAACATGGCATCTTTACTACTAACGTTCCATTGGAACCTTCCTTCCAGAGGCATCCTGCATGCCTGAGCAATCACCCCTTCCGTGATGGATACAGGGATACCCATCATAGCAGACTTGATTTCAAGGCCGTGAAAAGGTTCAAGACCCATTTCCTTTCTTGATTTTCCTTTCAAAGAAGGGTTTCTTGATACAGCTTCCCTTTCTTGTGCCTTTGCCGAATCAACATCAAAAACCTCAGCCCTAATCCAGAATTCTTTCACCAGATTCACGTAAGTTGGACCGTTGAGCATCTGAAAATACCCAGCCATCTTCTGAGCAGAAATTAAAGCATCCATATCTACTTTGTTTCTTTTCAGAGAAGAGAAGTCCACCGGCGATTCGATTTGAACAACCAACGAATCGATTGGAATCGGCACAGTTACCGGTTTGATAGAGTATTTTGATTGCGAGCTTGAACCGCTAGTAGAAGTAGCCATTGGAGAAGATGAAGTTTGGGGGTTTAAGGTTTCTAAGTTGAGAGAAGAGAGAAAAACGATTTTCAATCGAAAACTGCTTAAAACTTGAAAGTGTAGGAAAGTGAGTGAGTAGTGTGTGTTTGGTATTTATAGTGATTTGAAAAACAACTCTTCACATTTCAGACGTAACAGCCAAACATGCGTATTAATGACTTGAGGAGCGCGAAAATATTTGATGAGAGAAAAACCATCATTGCCCTTAAAAAGTGTTGTTTCCCAATGCGGATAGACGTGTCAGAAGCCTACAAAAAATAACTTTAACCTTTCCACTTCCCAGTACTTTCAGAGTCAAAAAGATTCCTTTTTAGAGTCTGATAATTTTCTCAGAGGCTGAGTCTTTTTCAGATTCTCCAGGGAGAGTCTGAAACTTCTTCAGCGTCTGATAATTTTCAGAGTCTGATTTTTCATTCAGAGTCAAGCATTATTCAGAGACAAAATGTATGTTCAAATTTTTCTTTATAAAATTGAATCTTTCAACAGTTAAGGGTTTTGTAAAGATATCAGCCCATTGATGATCAGTATCAATGAATTGAATATCTAATATTCCCTTTTGAACATAGTCTCATATAAAATGATGTTTGATTTCAATGTGTTTGGCTCTTGAATGAAGAATAGGATTTTTAGACAAACAAATAGCAGCTGTGTTATCACAATAAATTGGAATACAGTTTTCAGTTATTTGGTAGTCTTCTAACTGATGTTTCATCCAAATCAGTTGTGTGCAACAACTAGCAGCTGAGATGTATTCTGCTTCTGCTGTTGACAAAGCAATAGTTGCTTGTCTCTTACTGGCCCAGGATATCAGATTCTCACCAAGAAACTGACAGTTTCCACTGGTTGATTTTCTTTCAATCCTGTCACCAGCATAGTCAGCATCACAGAATCCAACTAGCTTATAATCTGAGGATTTCTTATAGAGAAGTCCAAGATTAGTTGTTCTTCTCAGATATCTAAAGATTCTTTTAACCGCAGTTAAATGTGATTCTCTAGGATCTGATTGAAATCTTGCACACAAGCAGACACTGAACAAAATATCAGGTCTAGATGCAGTGAGATACAACAGAGAACTACCTCGATACAGCTTTTGATCAACTTTGGCTCCTTGATCTTCTTTGTTCAGAGTGCAGGTAGGGTGCATTGGAGTGTTCATTTCCTTGCAGTCTTCAAGTTTAAACTTTTTCAGAAGCTCTTTGGTATACTTGGACTGGTGAACATACACTCCTTCTTTGCATTGATTGATCTGAATTCCTAGAAAGAACTTCAGTTCTCCCATCATGCTCATTTCAAATTCCTCCTGCATCATCTTGGAAAATTCCTTGCAAAGAGATCTATTAGTTAAACCAAAAATAATATCATCAACATAAATTTGTACAATCAGAATGTCTTTCTCAAGTGTTTTCTTGAAGAGTGTTGTGTCAATCTGTCCTCTTTTAAAATCGTTTTTAAGCAAGAAATTACTCAGTCTGTCATACCAAGCTCTGGGAGCTTGTTTCAGACCGTACAGAGATTTCTTTAGCTTATAAACGTGGTCAGGATGTTTTAAATCCTCAAAACTAGGTGGTTGTTTCACAAACACTTCTTCAGATATGACTCCATTGAGAAATGCACTTTTAACGTCCATTTGATACAAGGTTATGTTGTGAATTACTGCGTAGGAAAGAAGTAACCTGATTGCTTCCAATCTTGCAACTGGAGCAAAAGTTTCAGTGTAATCAATGCCCTCTTGTTGGATGTATCCTTGAGCAACAAGTCTGGCTTTGTTTCTGATTACTTCTCCCTGTTCATCCAGCTTGTTCCTAAACACCCATTTAGTTCCAATAATGTTCTTGTGTTCAGGCTTAGATACAAGATCCCATACGTCATTCCTTTTAAATTGATTGAGCTCATCTTGCATTGCTAAGATCTATCCATCATCAGCTAGTGCTTCATCAACTGTTGTAGGTTCTATCATGGATAGCAGACCCAAGGCAGACTCTTCAGGTCTGAAATGAGATCTAGTTCTTCTGGGGCTTTCTTTGCTACCAATGATCTGATCCTCAGGATGAGAAGACTTGTATTTGAATGAATTTTTGGATTGGATAACTTGCTGTGACTCATCTTGATTTTCTTCAGAAGCTTCAATAATTTGGACATCAGAAGCTGTCACAGCTTCTGAAATATCATTTGTCTCTAAGTCTGATCAGGTTCTGAATAATCATCAGACTCTTCTGAACCTGCATTGTTTTCATATGGCTCTGGAATTTGACTTCCAGGCTCTTTATCATCAAACTTGACATGTATAGACTCTTCGACACAGAGTGTTTCCAAGTTATACAGTCTGTATGCCTTAGATCTCTCAGAGTAACCTATAAAGATTCCCTTTTGAGCTTTTGCATCAAATTTCTTCAGATAGACTTTATTGTTAAGAATGTAACATGTACATCCAAACTGATGAAAGTAAGAAATGTTTGGTTTCCTGCCTTTAAAGAGTTCATATGCTGTTTTGTTCAGTATGGGTCTGATATATATCCGGTTCTGAACATAACAAGCTGTGTTCACTGCTTCTGCCCAAAAATGTTTTGCCAGATTGTTTTCGTGAATCATGGTTCTTGCCATTTCTTGAAGAGTCCTATTCTTTCTCTTTACAACTCCATTTTGCTGTGGAGTTCTAGGAGAAGAGAATTCATGGACAATTCCAAATTTTTCACAAAATATTTCAAATGGCTCATTTTCAAATTCTCCCCCATGATCACTTCTGACTTTTAGAATTTTAAATTCTTTTTCAGATTGGACTTGAATACAGAATTTTGTAAACACATCATATGAATCGTCTTTAGATTTGAGAAACTTAACCCAACTCCATCTACTGTAATCATCAACAATCACCAATCCATATTTACTTCCATATATGGATGCAGTACTGACTGGTCCAAATAAATCAATATAGAGTAGTTCTAAGGGTCTGGAGGTAGAAACAATGTCTTTAGATTTGAAAGAAGTTTTAACAATTTTTCCCTTCTGACATGCACCACATAGTGCATTTGAATGATAATCAATGTCTGGTAGGCCTTTGACAAGTTGTAACTTGCTAAGCTTGGAGATTAATCTCCAGTTAGCATGTCCCAACCTTCTGTGCCACAGCCATTTCTTATCACTCACTGACAGGAGGCAAAATACCTTCTGATCAATCAGTTCTGGAAAATTGATCTTGTAAACATTGTTCTTTCTCTTTCCCTTAAACACTACAGATTGGTCATCAGTGTTGATTACTGTGCAGTTGTTCTTATTAAACAAGACGTCATAACCATTATCACAAAATTGACTTATGCTAAGTAGGTTATGCCTTAGTCCATCTACAAACCACACATTATTGATTGAGACTGAGGAATTACCAATTGTTCCAGTACCAATGATTTTGCCAGTTTGGTTTCCTCCAAATCCCACAGTTCCTCCCTCTTTCATGGTCAGGGTTAGGAACATAGACTTTTCTCCCGTCATATGTCGCGAGCAGCCACTGTCCAGATACCAGGACTTCTGCTTTGTATTTCCTTTTAGACATATCTGCAGCATCAACAATTTGTGTCTTAGGTACCCATACTTTCATGGGTCCTCTTGGGTTAGTCCTAGAAGTTCTGAATCTCTGTTGTGTTCTCTGTCTGAATTTTTCTTTATCAGTCTTCTTCCAGACTTTGGGTTCAGAACCTTTAGTCTTAGAATATGACTTAGTAAAAATAGCCTCCTTCCTCTGAAATCTAGGTTCAGAACCTGTTTTATGGGTTCTGATCTTTTCAGAATCTATAACGTTGGGGCTTTTGATTTAGAGTCATTCGTGACCTTTGTCTTATGATTCTTAGGTTTTGACTTAGTCAACTCCTCTGAATTTAAAGACTTAGATTCTGAATGAGAAGCTTTTTCAGACTCAGACACAAAATGAGTTTTCAGACCTTCTTTGATGTTATCAGAACAAGGTTTCAGAATTACTTCACTAGAGTTTCCTCCTGTGAAACCAATTCCCTTTTTGTTGTTCTGATTTATGCTATAAATCATGGATGCAACTTTGGTTCTATCAATTCCTGTGTTAATAAACTCTTGAAGAGCAGCATCCTGCTCAGACAAGGTTTTATTATCACCCTTCTTAGTCATTGTGTTCAAATCATTATTCTCTTGTTTTAAAGCATCCATTTCCGTCTTAGTTGATTCATGGAGTTTTAGCAGCTTAATGTATCGTTGCTTAACTCTCCTCAACTCAGTGGATTGGTTTTCATAATGAGAAAAAAGTTCTTTGAGAGAATCAATTAGTTCAGATCTAGTGAGTTTAGAGTATACCTCAGTTTCAGTTTCAGAATCTGTACTTGACTCAGCATCAAATGATTCTTCTTCATTATTAGCAGTAGCTACCAAAGCCAGAGCTATTTTAGCTTCATCTTCAGCATCATCTTTGTCAGACTCAGACTCATTATCCAGATCTTCCCAAGTTGCCATCAAGCTCTTCTTGAATTGCTTCTTGAATTTGTTAGACTTGAAAGATGCTTTCTTAGATTTTTTTCTTGGATTTCTCTTTCTGCAAGTCTGGACATTCAGCAATGAAGTGTCCAACCTTCTTGCAGTTGAAGCAACCTTTCTGATCTTCCTTTCTTGAGCTTTTGTGACTACTACCTCTGTTCATAAACTTCTTGTTCTTCTTCACGAGGTATTGTAATCTGTTGGTGAGCATAGCCATCTCTTGAACAATCTCAGAGTCTTCATCAGAATCTTCAGATGTAGATTCTTCTTCAGACTCCAAAGCCTTCAGAGCCTTACCTGACTTGCCTCTGGACTTTAATGCGATGGACTTGGGCTTCTTGACAGGTTCATGCTCGTTAAGACCTATTTCATGACATTTCAAGGAGCTTATGAGATCTTCAACACTCAAGGTGTTTAAATCTTTAGCTTCCTCAATGGCTGTCACTTTCGATCTCCATTTTGCAGGTAAACTTCTCAAAATCTTGTTCACATGATCAGACGTTACGTAGCTTTTCTTCAGAATCTGAAGTCCAGAAACAAGAGTCTGAAATCTTGAGTACATGGTCTCAATGTTTTCATCCTCCTTCATTCTGAACAACTCATACTGATGAACAAGCATAGTAGCCTTGGCCTCTCTGACTTTCTTGTTACCCTCATAAAGTGAGCACAATGAGGTGAACATAGCCTTTGCTGTTGATTTGTCACTCATCTTTAAGTACTCTTTATGAGGCAAGGCAGCCACAAGAATGCCTCTGATCGTATGATGTTTCTTATAAAGCTTTTTGTGCTCAGGAGTGTGAGCTTTCCTATCAAGAGCAGCACCTTCTACATCTAACCTCAGATCACCAACGCCATCTTCAAGAACATCCCACAACTCTTCATCCATTCCCATGATATGACTATACATCTTGGTTTTCCACCAAGAGAACATTTCAGGATCACCATTAAACATAGGAGGTTTGTTGTGATTAGAAGATCTTTCACTTTTGTTGATGTTGCTGTAATCATAGTGCACAACAGCTCCAGAACCAAAACCAGAACCAGATGCAGAAGCTTCATCCCTAGACATGTTTTTCACCGATCGTTTACTGTAACACGGTTAAGTGCTAACTACAGAGCCGAAGCTCTGATACCAACTGAAGGTGGGAAAAAACACAAGAAGGGGGGGTTGAATTATGTTTTCATAAACGTTTCTTTCTTACGAAAAATAACAATGTTCTCAAGATACAGAGTCTGATAGAGTTCAGAGTCTGATCAGAGTTCAGAGTCTCAGCAGCGGAATATAGAACAAATGCAAGAAAGAAAGAAGACACAAGCAATTTATACAGGTTCCTTCCACAATCCGGAAGTAGTCCTGTCCCCCTTGCACTTCCAAGGAGAGTTCCACTAAAATGTAATATCAAATTACAAATTGCTCAAACACACAAGTATGAGACTTCCTTTGCTCAATCACATAAGAAAGAGACTTCAAATGCTCAAGCACACAAGCAAGAGACTTCAAAACAATTACAGAGAATTGAAAAAAGTTTTGAATACTTGATATACAATCAGAGGTATTCACAAGACAAAACGAAACAGAACAGACTCTGTTTTTCTCTAGAAACTTAGAAATTCTAAAATATAACTTTTGTAAGAATTATCTAAGTTGTTGATGAGCAATGTTTGCGACTCTTGAACTGAGAGAATAGCCTAATTCGCGTGTATATTCAGTTATGTATATGTTCTTCAAGTCTTCATCCCTATTTATAGAGAATTTGAGAGACGTTGGGAACTGCCAGCTCATCACTTCTTCTTTACCGAAGTTGATTTGACACCAATGATCCTTTGCCTGATTTGAGGATTGTAATATGAAAGCAAATTCAAATTCATTCCAGCAAATGTGGAAAAGTCTCTGCATATGTTGCTGTTATTCTTGTCGTGTATAGAAGACACTGTGCAGAGTTGGTGGTTGCAGGGACAGGCGTAGGCATAGTGGTTGTACTTTTCGTACATAGTACTTTGTCAACGTTTTCCAGTGTCTGAAGAATCTTTGCTTCTGATGAATTTGTCTCTGGAGACTATTTGCTTTTGATGAGTCTGCCTCTGAAGAACTGGCTTCTGATGACGTCATCTTCAGGAGCTCTTTCTTCAGACGCACTCTGACTTTGATTTTCCAGGAGCACTTTCATTCAGATGTTCTTCAAGCTTCAGTCTAAATTTCCTTTGCTCTTTAATTCATCCAATCAGAACCTCTTGTAAATAAATCTTTGTTAATGGTCTTGTACACTTGAATAAACTTTTAGCAATATCCAATTGATAATTTTCAATACCTTGTTATCATCAAAACTTAAGTGGTATAATTGTGAAACACCCTTTGTTCCAACAATCCTTACTCATACTTTTCCTGCAAGTACAATATCTTAGAAATTCTAGAGTCTTAAGAGTCTGTATCTGATTTGTATTGTGAACACCACTGATTGTATATCAAGTGTTCAACTTCAAACATTTTTCTTTGTAATTTTGTTTGATTAGAAGTCTCTTGCAGTTGTGCTTGAGCATATAATTCTCTTGATTGTGTTCAGGAGCATAGGAAGTCTCTTTCAGTTGTGCTTGAGCATAGAAGTCTCTTGATTGTGTCCAGGAGCATAGGAAGTCTCTTGCAGTTGTGCTTGAGCATTTGAAGTCTCTTGCTAGTTTTAGCAATGAGCATTTGTAATCAGATATTATATTTTAGTGAACTCTCCTTGGAAGTGCAAGGGGGACAGGACTAGTTCCGGTTTGTGGAAGGAACTTGTATAATTGCTTTATGTCTTTCCTCTCTCTCTCTCTCTCTGTTTTATCCGCTGCATTTTAGTATCTGAACATCACTTCAGAAGTTGTTCTCTAACTGCTTCTGACCAGTGACTTTAGTAGGAGAAAAAGAAGAAAAACCCAACACAATTCAATCCCCTTTCTTGTGTTTTTCTCACCTTCAAAATCTTCATGTGATGTAATCCTCTATCGGAGTAGTCCAATGTTGTCTTCTGGTGGACCTGAGATCCATGGGTCGATGGTTTTGAATGGCTTTTCAATAGGACACTTTCGTCGGTTGCTTCCTTTTTCTCCATTGGTTCGTCCTTCTTATCTAGGCTGATGGGGTGGTATATCGTCATGTGCTTCGACACTCAAGTCAATGAGTGTGGGACGATAGCTTTTCTACAGTGAATAATGAACATAACTACATTGTTCCGGACTGGCAAAAGCCCAATAACAACTGGCTCAACAAGAAAAATCCCAATAGCATTCAAGGTCAGGAAAGTTGAACGTGCATGCGAGATACCATGCAGATCACCTAACATAAACTCGCCTCAGCATAATCCTTGTAATCCATCACATCTCTAACTGCCTCAAAGGATCGCACAATGTATCACATAGACATTTAGAGTCCTCAACATCTATTGACTTAAGAATATTGACTTAAGAACTTGAGTTCTAACGTGCCTACATGAACCTTTCTCCTCCGTTGTGGCAGCTCAACCTCCTTCACACTTGAGAACAATGAATCACCACTTCATATCTTTGATCTTCACTTCGTAGATCATTTGGCACTAGAAGGATGAGCTCGTTCACTTATTCTCATTGATTCAAACGATTCTCCATCGTAACAGTTTCATGTTACATCTCTAAGTAAGAAATCATGACCGGAACTCGCAAGACAAACACCAGAATCAAATCTTCCACCGCAACAAAAGTTTGATCCGCAATTCAAACTCTTCATGATCGATCGATTCAGATTCTCACTATAGTGAATTAAGATGAAAGCAACGCTGAATCCTCTCCAATGATTACGAATAACGTGATCCCTTTTGCAAAGATGGTTCCACCTACTGAGATTGCCACACAACTTGAAGTCATGCAACGAAACTAACGTAATGCCACTCTGGTGGTGATTGTGGACGTTGTGTTTATTCCATCGAAGTCGCATCGAGGAGGATACAAACCTCAGGGTGATTCAGATGAGGGAAGCAGACGCAGAGACCCTCTGCCACATCTCTGGAGAAAGTCTCCACTTCATTGTCCTAATCATAAAAGAAGGGACGATAATTCTCCTGAGCATCTCCGCACTCATTAAGACAGGGTTAGTTCACGAGAAGGGTTTTAGATTTCCCTATTCCATGTGCCTTCGAGAAACCACGAAAACTAGAGTTTTATGACAAAACAACGATCTTGATGAACATGTGGATTATATCAACATCGTCCTCAAATATCACCAGGCTCGAGGCGCAGTAAAGTGTAAGCTCTTTGGTTTTTTCACTGAAAGGTGTCGAGATAAAATGGTTCACAGGCCTTAAAGACGATTATATGTGATTTTACGTCACACTTCAGTGCTAGGAGAAAGCAACCGAAGACGATGGAGACGTTGAACGCCATCATTCAGGGTAAAAATGAGACCTTCAAGGATTACATCGAGAGGTTTACCCATGAATGAGTAGAGGCTTATGGCTCACATGACAACTTAATGTGTTTTATCTTCAAGAACAAACTCCATGATGACGACAAGTTCAAAGAAGAATTAGGCCTCAGAGCAGCAATTTACACGAGTGACCTTTTAATCTACGCTCAACCTTACATCAATTACAAAGAGATGAAATTGCTAGAAGAAGTCATGGAGAGAAAGCAGACTCATAAAGGAAAGGATAACAAACAACGTGATGATGACGACGACAAAGAAAATGACAAGGATTATCATTCTCGTTTCACCGATTACAAGTCGTTGAATACCTTGCGAGGACGAATCTTGCAAGAATGTCTGAATATTGTGAAGATTTCCTTCTTAAACTTGGCTGAGTTTTGATGATAACAAACTCACATCACAAAAGAAGAAAAACTATGGAGGCACAAGATAAAGATTAAGAATAAAGATTAGTGTCTAGGGTATTGGTTATACTCTTTGTAAGTATGGCACCTCCCTTTTGATTTATCATTCTTAACTTATGGAACAACATAGAATGCTCAATAAATAATTACAAACATTTTTTCTAAGTTTCTCATAGGAAGCAATGCTAAAACTCTCATAAAATTAAATCACACACTCACAATAATTTTCGTATAAATGTGATTTTACATGAAATTATTTTTGCATGAAAAACCATAATTTATTATGGAAATTTTACAATAATTTTTTAGCATAAAATAATGTTTACCATGCATTGAAAATTAAAATGGCATATTTGTTTCTAATATACAATGTGGCAACGGCTACTTATATGAATTTATTCGATTACAAAGCGAAAAAGTCATATTGCATGTCAATTGCAATAAGTGCTTCTAATTTGAGGATTCATGCAACGGCTTTTTATTTCCAACGGCCACCATTTTAAGTTTCAATATTTTATATTTCAAATATATTTTGGTGACCCTTTTTGAAAGATACTATTGCTTTATAAACATCTCAGTGGCCTCCATAAATTCAATTGAGAATCAAAGCAATTGAAACACAATAATTTTCATTATCTCAATTGACATTTTCAATATCACTTGAATTCTAAAATTGTCATTATGGCAAAAACTTTGTTCATTTCTTTTTCATACATAAAAAAAAAGTTTTTCTGAGCACTAAGTCCATATTGTTATAAGGTGGTATTGATTAAGATAAACAGCCATACATTGTTATTCTGTTGTAAAAAGTTTCTCCCCATTGTAGGTGGGAGATATTGTTAAAGATAATGAGCTTCTATCTTGTGATTGTTGTAAAGGTTCTTCGATTCGGGGAGATTCAATGTCCATCAAAAGTGTTTGGTGTTTGTGTTGTAATCAAGAGAGAGATTTCTTTCTTGTACGTATGTAAGAAATATTGTTAGGGGTCTTGGGGTGAGATTGTTTGTAATAAAGATTTTAACATAGTGAATTCCTTCGCGGGGTATGAAGGGAGTGGATGTACCTATAAGGAAACCACTCTAATTTCTGTGTCTTTTCTCTTCCCTATACTCTTTATTTTTCCGCTTTTGTTCATACCTTTAACACTACTTTCCGGAAAAATAATAAGAACGCAAACTCTGAAAAATTAACCAATAATCCTAAAAATCTAATTCACACTCCTCTTAGGTTACAATCTGAAGCAACGATTGCTTCCAGTTAAAGGACACCAACAATTAACCAGATTCGACAGGTGCAACGATCACGACACCAACGATTGCTTCCAGCTGAAGGACGCAATCTAAGAATTGATAAAGAAGGAGAAACTCAAACACTTCACCAAAGAAAATTATCATATGAGTGACAAGAAGAAGGACAAAGATTCATCATGGAAGTCTTCGCGTCGTAGTGAGTTCCCAAAGAGAAAACAATCCCCCACTTGTGAAGAGACTCCTCTAAGGAAGTCACTAAACGTTGTTGGCGGAGGGTTGAAGGATTCGGGTAGTGGAAGTGAAGATAAAAAGAAGGGCAAGTGCGTTTTCCTTGACACCGTCATGGGAAGGTTTCCCTAACCATGGAACGCCTCCAAAGCAACGTTGAAGAGAAAAATCGCAAAAATAAAGGTCGTTAACTCTTTCGGGCCGTCCACTAGCACTACTAAGAAGAGACATATCCTATTGAAATATTACAAATAGTCGTGATGGGCACTATACACAATCATGATGTAGCCGGGAAGGTCATAAGTACATGTCACAAGCTCAATGCTAACCCCTCTCCTAAGTACGTTAGCCGGAAGAGGTACCATCAATCTCCAATAAAAGGCCCAAGGCATCAAGGAAATCGTAAGCGGATTTGTCCAGGTCGAGTTTATCTCGGAGATCATCTACATCGAATGGCTCTCGAGAAGAATCTAGTAGTTTTTAAAGAACTTTGATGGTACGTGCTTTTTAATAGAAGAATGAATAGTAAAATGAAAATAATGAAGGAAAATGATTTATACAGTAAGCACGAGAAATCACGAATGATGCAATAAAAAAAAATCTTATTATAACAGCTAATATCTAATCAAAGCATGCAGAAAGAAAATCAGGATTGAAAAAATATTGCTTCATACAAATACGATAATTAGGGATTAGAATCCAGGCTAAGAAAATCAAACTCAAGATTATGATTTGATGCTGGATTAGAATCAACATATTTTTTTCTTAACAATGCTTTGAATCAAAGTTACAAAATACGAATTCAAGATGTTGATTTTGATGATGAATTCGAATCCAGTATAAGATTATTCAAATCTAACATTCCAGAGGCCAGATTTAAATCATAAAAATGAAAAATATAATTTTTCTTATGCTAAATTGCATTTTTGGTCCCTTAACTATTTAGGTAGTATTGCTTTAGCCCCTTAATTAAAATTCGATTTATTTTGGTCTCTTAACTTCTCTCTCTTACACATTTTGGTCTTTTCCGTTAGTTTTAATTCAAAAACGTTAGGTTTTCTTCTGAAATTTTTCTGGGATTCTTGTTGTTGAAGGTTGATGGAGATGATATGAAGATGAAATGGAGGAGAAGAAGATGAAGAAAACTTAACGTTTTTGAATTAAAACTAACGAAAAAGACCAAAATGTGTAACTGAGAGAAGTTAAGGGACCAAAATAAATCGAATTTTAATTAAGAAACCAAAGAGATATTACCTAAATAGTTAAGGGACCAAAAATACAATTTAACCGTTTTTTTTTTATGAAATGCATGAGTTGAAAACCTGACATTAGGTACTTAGGCATACTCAGTGCATTAGTATATGCTCCTACGAATTTTGGATTGCAGGATATAGCAACATCTAGCATGCATGTCCCACAACAAGTCAACATTTGATTTTACTATAATATGAAAAATTCATATGAAGCAAAAATAAGGACATGATGATCTTGAATATAACAAGGGTGTCAAGTTACCTTGAACTGTGGATTATCTTGTTCATCAAGTATTTATTCGTAGTCTGTGTGGGTTGAAAACTATCCCATAATATATATTTAGATGCATTAACCATGTTCCGTTAGAGGTTGTTATGTATGCAATATAATGTCTATAAGAACATGTGTTAATGCCTCTAAATAAGTATTATAGCATATAAATTGTGATTGCATTTGATTATCTTGTATATCCAAAGTAGCTCCATACCGAACACCTAAAGAAAGGAATCACATAACAAAGTTATGCCTCTATAAACAAAAGAAGAATATTGAATCTTTACTTAGATTTTAATTGACCCTAACGTCTTCATAACATCTTTTTAATCTTTCAAAAGAAATTTAATTATTGTTATACACATGTTATATAACATGCACAAAAGAAGAAAGAGACCAAATCAAATCAATCAATAAAAACCCAGTAAGTTTTTTTGTCAAAAAAAAAAAAACCCAGTAAGTTCTGAATCGAATAACTAAACACAACTTCAATTATTTTTGATTTTTTTTTGGTAAATCAACTTCAATTAAATTTAAGGACTAAATTATTTTTTTTGGTAAATCAACTTCTATAAGCTATAATACACTGCTAGTTTGTACCAAAAAAATAAAATAAAAAATTCACCGCTAGTATTTTATTTTTATTTTTGAACGAACAAACACGCAAGTCTTTTCTTTAAAAAAGAACACTCGCGTCTTTAAATTAATTTTTGCCACGGCACCTAGAAAAATATTTTTAGTTTTTTTAAAAGAAAAATTAGAATGTAAAACATCACATATCATGTTAAACTTTGACATCCTACCTGCAGCCAAAAAATAAAATACTGAATGCATGACTTTTTATCATGGAATGCAATATAAATGAATGATTTTTTTCACGTGATAATCAAATGCATTCACATTTTATTGCTAGAAAAATCTCAATATAGGAATAATTTATGCTCATTTCTATTTTCATTGTTCCTACAAAATTCATTAGTCCATAAAAATATAAATATTATATTAACCATTTAAGAGTGTCCATCTTCAAGCTTCCATCATGTTTGACTTCTATTACTTGAAAAGGAAACATTATATTTTCAGTTACAACGTATAATAAAATATACTAATTGCAATAAATCCGTGCAATTTCATGTTTTATGAAGAAAAAAAAATAGTAAAGTTTTAAAATATGAGTGATTGACCATTCAAATCTACTCACCAACACTCTCAAAAAAAAAAATCTACTCACCAACATAACATTAATTATTTTTTTTTGAAAAACATAACATTAGAAACTTTTTTTTTGGTTAGGTAGTATAGTGGCTAAAATTCACTTTTTTCAAGGTGAATAAATGGGGTGTCCGGGGTTCGAACCCCGACCCCTGTATATAACAATGCATGTCCCTACTAACTAAGGTATGCTCACGGGGACGCATTAGAAACTTAATTTCCTAAAAAAAAAAAAGTTGATCTTGTCATCATATATTTAAAATTTGATGATTTTCAAATCACCTATTCCCATTTTCGTAATGTAAAGTAAATGATGAGCAATGCCGAAATTATTGCCCATAAAAGTTTAGTAATTTTTATGGCCGAAATTATTGCCTTTGCCAAATTTTGATTTTAATACGATTTGTTTTCTATATATAGTCCAACAATTCGGGTTAGTACTTAATATAATTTGTCTTTTTATATGTATATACACACACAAAAAAACACAATTAATCATAAAATATATATATATATATATATATATATATATTATCTAATATTTAAGTATTTGTTTTGATTATGAATTAGACTTGTGTTGACAATGTATTTTGCTAAATTGAAACTTTGTTCGCAATTATGCATAAACATACTTAAGCCTGATTGCTGTAAATATCATGTTTTGATTATGTGTTATTATTGTCATATTGAAATTTTATTTAAGAATTTAAGTTTTATGATTCTGGGTGCAATTTACAATGTTAAAATTGAGGGAAAATTTACTCATGTTTGTTTCAAGTCATATTTGTTGATTCCTAAGAATAAAATGATAGAAATGTATATAATTATTTTTTTTTGAGGGGAGAAATGTATATAATTATGTTTGTTGCAAGTTTAATAAATTTTATTTTTGGGTATAAAATGTTCCTGGGAATAGAAAAAATTCCCAAAGAAAATGGTGGAAATAAAGTTCCCATGGAGATGAGAATAAATTCATATATAAATACCTATTATAATCCCTATTTTTATGGTTCCTAGGAATATTATAAAGTTAACCAAACATATTTTTTCTAAATACCTTGGAATAAAATTCCCATCTTTATATTCCAAGGAATGTTATTTCTAGAAATAAATTTGGTAAACTTGAAACAAACACACCCATAAAGTTATGAGTTACGATGATATTATACACAAATGTTACCGTTGAAAAAATAATTTAAAAATATTTTTTCAAAATAAAGGAAGGTAATTTACCTCCTAGGAGTGACGTAAGCTTTCCGACCACTTACATTGTCATGTAGATAGTTAACAACCACATCATCGTGTTAGATGGAGAAAACTAACTAGGAGTAAACTGACTTGGTATTTTACGATTTAAAGTTTTTTTTTTAACATTTCTTCAATTTCAATTGGGTAATTGAAAGTTTTTACAATTTTAGGGTGATTGATTACTTACAAATGCTCACATTTTGAGACATGACTTTTTGTTTTATAACTTTATTTGGTAAAATATAGCAGATTGTTGATAAACTAATTTATAGCGTATAAACTTATAGCGGATGACTTGTAGGTTAGTTTATAGGTGATTGACACTCAATAAGCTAATTGATTAGTATAACTAGCGGTTCTTCTTAAAAGTGTGCATTTAATCAATACTTAATCTATTCCATAAAGTGATAGGCTATAAACTCATAAAATAAAGAGCAAATAGTCACTTCAGTCCCTGACTTTGCACCTCGCTGTCACATAGGTCCCTGACTCAGGATTAAATACAAACAAGTCCCTGACTCTACACTTCCGTTATCACTTTAGTCCCTGTCGTTAAAAAAATCTGTTAAGTGATGATGTGGCACGTTGACAAGGAGTATGACATGTCATAGGGACTAAAGTGAAAGTAAAAAAATGGTCACTTTGGTCCTTGAATCGAAAATCAATATCCTCAATTGACGGTTAGATCCCTGACTGTGTATACTTACTGTCAATTAGGTCCCTGAATCAAAAATCAATATCATCAACTTACTGTTAGGTCCCTGACTGTGTATACTTACTGTTAGTTAGGTCCCTAATAGTAAAAAGGAAATTTCACTAAGATCCTTGACAAGTTGTTAGTTTAACATGCTACTTACTGACAACACTAAGATATATGTGCTAAATACCAAAATATTATTATAACACTTATAGAAATGATTCTGTAGTTTAATAACAAATGTTTCCATAACATAACTATTAAGTCATTAATGTCAACCATATAGTAATCAAAAGATTGCACCATATTTGAGCATATAATTCAACAAGTCATTACATAATGATTCAGCAAAATATTAAACAAGATGTGGTGGCATATTGTTCAGATACTTTAAAAAAACTATTTCTAATATAAGGGAATACAAAGTTTCACTACTTGAGAATAACACATGAAATCTATAACAGAATAACACATGAAATTATGGACATATATTTTTAAAAGAAATATCTCATATCTCATTAATCATATCTCATATCTCAACAATCTCATGATCATGAAGTCAATACACATCTATTTATAACCATGAACATTGAATCTACATGTTAGGATTGTCTATAATATACTTAATTCATTAAGACCTTTAATGCAAGTACTACAATGCAACCAATAACCATTAGTAAATGATTAAGACCTCTACTTTATATTTCTAGTCTTAACTCTTTTTTTCACTAAACCTACATACAAACTTAAATCATGATAGAATAGATAAACAAGGTAGTTCTCCAATTAAGAGCATAACTTAAATCATCATAGAATAGATAAACAATGTAGTGTTCAAACATAATAAATAAAAAAAGTAAACTTGTAGTGTAGAACTTGTTCACAGTTAAATCATATATGTTTTTCTTTTACTTGTAATTACAAAACCAACCAAATTACTTTACAAACAGAAGAGGAGTTCTCTATATATACTAACTAAGAGAAACATAGAGTTTCAAAGACAAAATGAAGAGATTTTGCCCTAAAGCTTCTTTTATTTTCTTGTACTAATAAATCCATAGCATATCTTTGTTAGCATGTTAAACTAACAACTTGCTAAAGATTTTAGTGAAATTTCGTTTTTACTGTCAGGGACCTAGCTGACAGTAAGTATACACAGTCAGGGACCTAACAATAAGTTGATGATATTGATTTTCGAATCAGGGACCTAACTGACAGTACGTATACACAGTCAGGGATTTAACAGTAAATTGAGGATATTGATTTTCGATTCAGGGACCAAAGTGACCATTTTTTACTTTCACTTTAGTCCCTGTGACACGTCATACTCCTTGTCAGCATGCCACATCATCACTTAACAGATTTTTTTAACGGCAGGGACTAAAGTGATAACGGAAGTGTAGAGTCAGAGACTTGTTTGTATTTAATCCTGAGTCAGGGACCTATGTAACAGTGAGGTGCAGAGCCAGAAACTAAAGTGACCATTTGCTCTAAAATAAATTATAAGCAGGTGAATAAGCGAAAACATAGTATTTTTGAATGAAATGAGTTTACAAGACATAAGCTATAAACTTACAATAGCGCTTTACCAAACAGACGCATAGAAGGACATGGACATGCGTATCTTCTCTTCAACATTTCACTCTCTCACTCACTCATTCATTCTAAACGTTTCTCATCTCTTCAACATTTCTATACTTCCAATTTCTCGAATCAAACGCAGCTAGAGTTTCTGTTCCATTCATTCATTCATAAGGTAATTCTTCACATGTCTTTTGTTTGAACTGATTCAATTTCATCATACACATTCTTCATATTCCCCGTTTTTTTATTATGCACTTAACATGTTTGTTAAAACTCCTCATAGAGTTTCTTCAAATTCTGATTCACAAACTTCATTTTTGATACATTTGCAGCCATGTTTATTAATCAATATTTGTTTGTTTCTACAGAAAAGCTTGAATACAACAACGTTCACCTCTTTCTATTACTCTGAAGGTGCGTACGAGCTCACCATTGTTATTCTTTTTCTCTGATTGTTTTTCAATTCAATTTTCACTGCTTCTTTAGTCCGGTTGATCATGTGATTTTAGGGTTTCTGTTTGTCGTTGTTTTTTTATTGTTCTTCTACAAATTTTGACCAATTTATAGTTTAAGTTATTATGTATTGTTTGTTCTGATTTATAAGATCAATGTACATTGCATTTTCAAGTGTCTTGTTGCAGTATAAACCAAAAAATGTCAGTGGAACTTAGCAGTTGAATTTCTGACTTAATAAAATCATTGTGCATTCTGACTCTTTTTACATGCGCAACATGATGTAGAAGTTTCAAGTTCTATTTTGAATTTCTGACTTAATAAAATCATTGTGCATTCTGTCTCTTTTTATTACATCTTGCAAGTCTCCCTTTGTCGAAATTATGTCTATAATTATGACAGCTCCAGTAACATTTTTCATGTAACATTTGTAAAAAAACATTTCCCGGTCATTGTTACTATATACAGTTTTCACTTATATTCATTCCTCTATTTTACATCGTTTTCAATTCATCCATCATTTTGTACCTATTTCTAAGATTTGTTACTTTTGGAATTGGAATTAAATTTTAGTGAAATTGCGTTAATCTATTTGTTTATTGCTAATGAAATCTCGTCAATCTTGTCATAACTTTACTCAACTGTTTAGATTAGGTCATGCCGTCCTCTGATGAAGAACATGATCGATTGAGCAATCTCCCAGACGATTTGATTTGTCATATTTTGTCTTTCCTATCAACAAAAGAGTCTTATAGAACATGTGTGCTGTCCAAAAGATGGGAGTCGATCTGCACCAAGATTCCCAACCTTCACTTTCAATTACCAGAGATTTCAGACCCTTTCAAAGAAATCAAGTCTGTTTACCAAGAATATATAAGAAAACAAAATCTTGATTGCGAACCACATGATGTTCACATGTGGGTTTCAAAGGCATTTGTAAATTTCGCTCTCCTAAGACGCACCGAAAATATAAGAAAACTAAGGCTCGAGAGCGTGAAAGGCTGCCAGCCAAATGATGTACACATGTGGGTTTCGAAGGCATTAGATCTCAAGGTCCAGGAACTTGACTTGGATTTGTTTCTCCATGAAAAAACCTTGTTGCCGCTTAGGCTTTCCACTTGTGAGTCACTTGTGGTCTTGAAATTGCGGGGCAGAATTCAACCAACACTCAATTCTTCTTTTCATGTATATTTACCGTCACTAAAGATTCTTCATCTCCGATCAACTGTGATATATTCTTTCTTTGATGATCATAGAGAGTATGATCTCAATAATTTTCTATCTGGTTGTCCACATTTGGAGGAACTTTTTTTAAATGAGACCTTTCGAATACCCATCAATACCTCTTTTCACTTATTGAAGAGATTATACCTTTCTCTATTTTTGCCTATTTCTCTTTCTAAAATTTGTCCAATACAAATTAATGCCCCGACACTTGAAGTTCTTTCTATTATTGATTTTTCATTGACTCCTAGAAAATATGAGTTTGCAAACTTGTCCAATCTTCATCAAGCTACTCTTTCCATTTGTCAGAGTCCGGATTTTAACAGTTTGTATACACTCTTGAAAGGACTGTCTAATGTCAAATCATTGGCTCTCGGTTCTAACACATTTCATGTAAGTTTAATAAACTCTTCTTTTTTAATTACAATTTCCATATTTTGTCACCCAGATACAATTCTATTCTCATTTTATTATTTTGTTATGCAGTTTCTCAGCATGGAGGACAAACTTGACAACTTACATCTTCTCACTTTTCACAATTTATTTTTTTATCGGTTGAAATATCTGAGAGTTGCAGTTGGAATATGCTCGTCAGCTTTTTGCAGAATGCTCCAAAACTTAAGTATCTTGCAATTAAGGTGTGTATGATGTTTATTTTAACTATATTTGCACAATATATTTTTAAAAGATAAAATATGATAAGCTCAAAGTCTGGCACAAGAAGAGCAAAGACTTAGCAAAAGATACATGTAGTTTGCAAATATAACCGATAAACAAATTAATTAATTCAAAACAATAGATATCTGATCTATATTTGTGTAGATTTTCCTACCAATTTAACCTTCTTTTAAGCTGTTTTACTTACAGTTTTATGTTTATTTACTTAATAATCTATTTGAAACTATTTACTATATATCCAGTTGGAAAATTCTAACGATAATGTTTGGTTTACATGCAGAGAAAAATTGACATCAATTCCCCAAGAAAGGAGGTTGGAAACTCGAGTTGGGTGGAGCCACCAGTAACTCCGGCATGTCTTATAACCAGTCTCCTTACATTTGAATTTAAAGGAATTCAAAACATTGAAATTGAGTTGGACTTTACGCGATATATTATAAGTCACTCATGTAAGTTAGAGAAGGTAAAGATTTTCACACCCAGTTTAAAGAAAAGAAGAGTAGAAAAAAGCATACGCAAGGGGTCAAAGAAATCCTCTGTACTAGTATGGGTATGAAATTTACATACTTTCTTTTCTAATGAAAAAAGTTGGCATGCTAATATTTGTCGGTATGATGTTGTGGGGTGGTGATAGAACTTTCATCCTCTCTTATTGTTCTAGACATTAACTCCTACCATCAACACAACTTTATATCTCTTGAATATATATATATATATATATATATATATATATATATATATATATATATATATATATATACTATTACATTCATGGTTGAGAATAAGACTGTTTTTCTAACAATAAATAAATTATATCTTAAATTTTTTAATTATATTAATTTTTTTATCAGTATACTCTAAATATTTTATCATTTATGCTTATAATCTTAAAATTAATTATTCAACATTTGTTACAGGATATTAATTCAATTTGAAGATCATTTGGATGCATTGAAGGATTCAATCAAGACGATACACTTTTAATCTAGTTATGAAAACGTATGTTGGTTTATTGCATTCAAGAGCAAGTTAGATGTTAGATATAAAACATGTTTTTTGTTCTTCTTTCATCTGATAAGTACCAAAACACAAGTTAACCAGATAGATTAAAAATGTTATGCATAGTCAATTTTTTTACTGTTATCCAATAGGAACTATTGCTTCTAAATCGAAACTGTCCTTCATAGGACTTGCTTGTAAATGTTCAGTCTTGTTCTTCCATATTTGTCAGAGTATACAATTTCATCTACTTTATATTATATTGATACAGCTTTTTTTTGAGCTGTTCTTACCCAATAAATAAATTTAAGTCATGAAAGCTTAGTGAGTGAGTTTTAATGAGCATATCCATAATGAAGGCGTGTTATATTCCAATGTGAAGTTGATTGGAATTGATGCCCTATGTGCGTGTCTGTTTATTCTACGATGAAATCAAATTGTATGCTCTAACTGCTTGTGTGGATATAGTCAGACATGTTGACTCGATAATGACTGCTTGTGTTGTGTGTGCTTTAGCATATCTAAAATGTATTGCCAGAATTATTGTGGCAACTATGTTGTTTTGTTTTTTAATTGTGATGTTTGGTCATCTTGTCTTTTCAAAAACTTCAGTCTTTCTATATGATCTAGAGAAGTTTGGTTGGTGCATGGGATTTTCTATTAGTATTACCACAATTTGAGAGAGAGGGAGGGACAAAATCACATCGTAAATGATTATCAATACTAGAAATCAGGGAGTATGAACTAATTTTCTTGCATAAAACCTGACAGAACTTTTTCATTTCTAAGATAAAGGTTTCATTTTCCAAATAGTTCACATCCTAAGATTTACATGAAAAGTAAAGAGATTTGAAAAGATTTAAGACCTCTGTTTTATGCTCTGATAGATTAAGGAATGTGACACATAACACATGCAATGTGAAAACAACTAAAAAACTCAAATTACCTCCTATGTTTCAGATGATATAAGCTGCATTCCCTGAGAGGAAGGAAGTGAATTTGTGACACCAACACCAACACCTTTCTATCAATCCCTAAAACTCCGATTTTTAAGTGTGCATTTTTTTTAAGAAAACAACAAAAACTTTAGTTGTTTCATGTTTCAATCGACCATTTAATGATGCACAGTGCCAAAGAAACTATTATCCCAATTTCTTTATCTTAGTTTGATTCAAGAATTGGGAAAGTCAAATTTAAAAGAAGAAAAGAAACAGCAGCAGTGACTCGCGAGAGAAAGTTGAAGACAATGCATACAGGGAGGGATAAAGATACCCTGTAGTGAGAGTTAGAAATATTGCAATCTTGTGCAATTGGATAAGTTCAACTCAACTCAACCATGTGGCATAGTAGTTAAGTTATCGCAATAATGCAACTCAAGATGTGGAAGACTTTCCAAAGATCTTTGGGCAATACTATCAAGCTAAAACAACAATTGAGTAAAACAGTCTCCTCAACCTTATAACTATGAGAAAGTGCAAGATACCTTACATGTTTTAGCCCACATTTACTATAGACAATACTTTTGTCACTCTCAAAATGTAATTTATAGAAAATGTCATTTTATTTTGAGAATGTGGTGAGTTGAATGTCGGAGAGAAGATTGACAATGCGGTGAGTGAGTTTTGCGGAAAACATATGTATAATATGAAAGACTAAGGATAGGATGTGATTTGGGGTGGTGGTAAGGGGCCTCATGGAAGATAGTGTATGGAGACTGGAGAGTGAATGAAGTATTAATTGGAATCGAGAGTTTCACCATCACTCATATCATCGATGGAAAAAGAGCAAATGACCGAGGTGATGGTACTGGTGAAATTACAATAAATATAGTGTTGTTGAATGAAATCAAACAAGTCGATCATTGAAGCTAGATATTAGGTGTTGATGACGATATTGGTGGTGGTTGTAAGTGGTATGGTATGGTGAAGGAGGGAGTAGAAAAATATTCATTACTATATTGATATGAAGGTCTTTGTTGACCACAAAGAAATCCTCTGTACTAGTATGGGTACGAATTTTACACACTTTCTTTTCTTCCATACAGAGTCTATATACTTTCTGTTTTAATGAAAAAAGGTTGGTATTTTAATATTTGTTGGTATGATGTTGTGGGGTGGTGATAGAACTTTCCTCCTCTCTTACTCTTCTAGACGGTAACTCCAACCATCAACACAACTTTACATCTCTTGAATTTATTCGTGGTTGAGAATAGGACTGTTTTTCTTAAAATAAATAAATTATATCCTCTTAAATTTTTTAAATATATTAATTTTTTTATCGGTATACTCTAATGATTTTATCATTTATATTTATAATCTTAAAATTAATTATTCAATATTTGTTACAGGATATTAATTCAAATGAAGATCATATGGATGCCTTCAAGGGTTCAATGAACACCAGACACTTTTGATCTCCTTTATATTGATACAGCTTTTTTTTGAGCAAGTATTAATGAGCATATCCATAATGAAGGCGTGTTATATTCCAACGTGAAGTTGATGCCCCTATGTGCGTTTATTCTACGATGAAATCAAATTGTATGGTCGAACCGCTTGTGTGGATATATTCAGACACATTGATTGAATAATGACTGCTTGTGTGTGCTAGAAATATTGTATTGCCAGAATTATTGTGGCAACTATGTTGTTTTGTTTAGGGTTAATATGTTTTTACCTCCTTAATTTAGGCGAGTTTCGGTTTACCCCTTGTAAAAAAAAAAGTTTAGATTCCAACCTTGTAATTTAAGATTCTTTCGTTTTAGACCCTGAGGCCATCTGACTGGACAAAATGCTGACGTGGCGTGCTGACTGTGCATATTTGATTATGTGGCACGCTGACTGTATAATTAATTTTGTTTTTTATTTTTTAAGGGCACATGTGGCATTTTGCCTATTTTTTTAAAATAAAAAATAATATAAATGAAATTATATAAATTTGAAAAATCTGAAAATTTAGTTTTGAAAATAAAAAAAATCGTAAAAAACAATTTTTTTTTGAAAAAAAACCGAATTTTCTAAAAAAAAAATATATTCTGGAATTTAATTTTTAAAATAAAAAACCAACAAAATTTAGGGAAAAAAAATTCTGAAATTAACAAAAAAGTTCAGATTTTTTTTTTCAAATTTTTTCTACCAAAAATAAAAATTCTCGAATTTAATTTTTAAAATAAAAAAAGTTAGTATTTTTTTTGAAAATTTTTTTCTACCAAAAATAAAAATTCTGGAATTAAATTTTTAAAATAAAAAAAGTACATTTTTTTTGAAACAAAAGAGTTTTTTAAAATTTATTATACAAAAAGAAAATCTGGATTTTTTTTAAAAATCTAAATATAATTTTTTTATAATTCAGGTTAAAATATGAAAATAAAATTTTGAAAATTATATAATCTGGAAAAAAAATTGAAATTTTAAAGAACTATTCCAAAAACAGATAAATTTTTTAAAGAACTATTCCAGAAATAAATTTTTTCATTTTCTATTTTACTTTAATTTTTTTTATTGTCCTCTTTAGTTGTATTTTTCTTTCTTTCAGATTGAAAAAATTACAAAGTATACATTTTTTGCAGATCGAGATAAGAAATTCGAAAAATTTATTTTATTTTAATTTTCAAAATCTTAATTTCAGATTTTTTTTAATTTTTTGAAAACAAATTTGAATTTGTTTACGATTTTTTGAATTTTGTAAATTTCAAAAAAAAAATCTGATTTTTTTTTCTTCTGATTTTTTCAATTTTGAAAAAAATAATCTTAATTTTTTTCTATTTTAAATTTTTTTATTTTGAAATTAATATAAATGAAAATAAAAAATTAATTATACAGTCAGCGCACCACATCATCCAAAAATGCTGACTCAGCGTGCCACTTCATCAGGTTTGTATAGTCAGATGGTCTGAGGGTCTAAAACGAAAGAATCTTCAAATTATAGGGTCTATTTCGAAAGAATCTTTAAATTACAGGGTTGGAATCTAAACTTTTTTTTTTACAGGGGTGTAAACCGAAACTCGCTCAAATTATAGGGGGTAAAAACATATTAACCCTTTTGTTTATTAATTGTAATGTTTGGTCATCTTGTCAAATCTTCGGTCTTTATATATGATATAGAGAAGCTTGGTTGATCTATGAGGTTTTCTATTAGTATTACCACAATCTGAGAGAGAGGGAGGGACAAAATCACATCCTAAATGATTACCAATACTAGAAATCAGGTTGTGTGATACATGTCCCTATGTTTTGTATTGCAGATTTTGTTGACTCATTTTTCTATGAATCTTAGTGTTATGAACACCTTCCGGCATGCGGATGGCTGTTTTAATCTAGGTACTTAAGGCTTCTTAAGTAGTTAGTATATAATATTGATGGTACCTCATCTTGTAACCAACTCAATCATTTCTATATTTTGCAATACATATTACACAATTTTTCTCTTATCATGATTCTCAACAGAGGTACATTTCTGCTCCTTTACTATATGTTGATTATTTGCTTATGTTTGGATTTTTGGTATAGTGTGAAATGGATTAAAATGGAATAGACTAGTTAGATTTTCAGTAATAGATGTTATCTAATTCCATTCCACCTTATACTACTAATCCAAGTATACCCATGATTTCACGTAAGATTTACCCTCCTACTCAACAAAGGTATCATTTTTGAGGCATAGACATGCATAATAAAATAGATCATTAACATACAACTACAATTGACAACACAAATCATCTCAATCTTTATTATTTAAAGGTAGAGATGGCAGGATTAATGATGTTGCTGGTTGAAAAGTGCAATTGTAAGTGAAGGGTGTTTAGCAAAACCATCATAAAATAAATATATAATCAGGGCCGTTCCTGTGAAATAGGAGGCTCGGCTCTCTATTTAAAATAGGACCTCCGGTAAAATTAAAACGCAATTTTTTTTGTAGCTAAGCTTCATTAAAAAATTTGAATCAGAAGAAATTCTAAACATGAAAGGAAATAATAAAAAGTTAAGTGAAAGAGAGGTGAGATTTACCTAATAGTGTCATTTGGATTTGTCACTCATCCATTGTGGAAAAAGAGAAAATGAATGATTTATGCAAAAAAAGAAATGATTTAGGTGATTCTTTCAATGAAATAGTTTTTTAAATTGATTGATTAAGTGACTATACAAATAGGGGGTGGTTTGATAACACCAAATTTATGTCTAGAAAGGAGAATTGCAGTCTAGAAAAATCTCAAACGTGTATTGAAGAAAGAAAATGAAGTAACATATATATTTTTTTATTTAAGTAGGGGGTGGGTATTAAACTTAAATTTATTTTTTGAGACCCATAGTGTCGCGTCATTTTTCGGGAGATCATCGCTATTTGACTTAGCTTTGACTCACTATTTTTATTCACGACTGAACCTTTTAATTTTTTAAAGAAAGGGGAAAAGTTCAAATTACCCATTTGAAAGAGATTTGGGTTCGGGGGTTAGTTATATTTAGGGAAGGTATTAGCACCCTAAATATTCGTAGTACTCTACGAGAACCTTTTGACTTTATTTTACTTTTTGTGCTATAACTTGCTTAACTTTGTTTAAAATACGGAATTGAAAAATAGAGATTTGAAAGAAAAAAAGAAGTCTATTATCTACATTTTTTATTGATTTGAAAGGACGAGCGTCCTTTGCCTACGTACCCGTGAGGGATCAAAACCTCGTAGTTCGGGGTAGAAATTGACGTTTGATTGGTTTTGTGTTTTTTTATTAGTTTTGAAGACGGTTTTTAAAATAAAAAGCCAAGCGGCGAAATAAGCTTGTTTGTGTTTTTTAATGTTGAAGAAAATAGACTCGAAGTAGAATTAAATTGATTTGAAATTTGATTAAGAAAAGAAAATAGAAAGAACGATCGCTTGATGAAAAATCAAGGTTTATTATGAAAATATTGTGATTTTGTTATTTGAATGTTTTTTTGATATTGTTGTGTTTGTAGGAAAATGTTTTTGGGTTTTTTATTATTGTGCTTGACAAGAGTTTCATCTCGCTCCTACGTATCTCCTGGTGCGATGGAGAAATCAAAGCTACGTAGTTCTGGGCGCAAGAAATGTTTTTTTTTGTGTTTTTTATTATTGTGCTTGACAAGAGTTTCATCTTGCTCCTACATATCTCCTGGTGCGATGGAGAAATCAAAGCTACGTAGTTCTGGACGCAAGAAATGTTTTTTTGTATTTTTTATTATTGTGCTTGACAAAAGTTTCATCTTGCTCCTACGTATCTCCTGGTGCGATGGAGAAATCAAAGCTACATAGTTCTGGGCGCAAGAAATGTTTTTTTTTTGTGTTTTTTATTATTGTGCTTGACAAGAGTTTCATCTTGCTCCTACGTATCTCCTGGTGCGATGGAGAAATCAAAGCTACGTAGTTCTGCAGCAAGAAAATGTTTTTGTGTTTATTGATTTTATTTATGAAAATGATTTGGTCGCGCTTGGGCAAAAAGTTTGCTTTTTTTTTTTTTAAAAAAAAAGGGGGCGGATTCGAACTTGGGCGATGACATCCGTTTGAGAAAAATTAAACGCGCATGGCGTGAAAAGAAGATTTGCTTAAAAAAGGGGGGCGGACTCGCATTTGAGCGATGTCATCCGTTTGAGAAAAATTAAACGCGCATGGCGTGAAAAAAAGATTTTTGGTTTATTGTTAGTTTAAGAAAATAAATAGTATTATATATATATATATATATATATATATATATATATATATATATATATATATATATATATATAGGACCAGAACATTCTGGAGAAGGATTATATAAGCAGAATGAGAAAAATGATGTTAAAATGAATTATGAAGTTATTTTAACACGGACCAGAATATTCTGGAGAAATATAAAATAAAAAGTAAAACAATATTACTGATAAATATTGGACCAAAGAACTCTGGATTAATTTGATTATTAATTAAGACCAGATTATTCTGGAGAGTGATTAAACTTAATTGCAAGACAATATTAATATTTGATTAGGACCAGAGCACTCTAGATTAAGATGTATGTATTTAGTGTAAAATAAATGAATATATATATATATATATAGAGAGAGAGAGAGAGAGAGAGAGAGAGAGAGAGAGAAACGAAAAAAGGAGAAGAAGAAGGAGGAAAGAGGAAAAAGGAAGATGATATACCTTTGTGGGGAGAATGGAAGAAAGAAAAAAGAATAAAATGAGGGTTGTTTTGTTTTTGGTAGTGATGATGTGATTTTTTTTGGTTTTATGTTGATTTGTAGTGATGATTTGTGCGATTTTTTTGTTGTTTTTGTGAAGAAGATTTCCTTCTTAGGTTTGGCTGAGTTTTGATGATAACAAACACACATCACAAAAGAAGAAAAACTATGGAGGCACAAGATGAAGTATAAGAATGAAGAGTAGTGCATAGGCTTTTTGGTTATACTCTTTGTAAGTATGGCACTTGTCTTTTGATTTATCATTCTTAATTTATGGAACAACTTAGAATGCTCAGAAAATAATTACAAACATTTTTCTAAGTCCCATATGAAGCACATGAAAATAAATCACACATTCATAATAATTTTCATTTAAATATGATTTTGCATTAAAATGTTTTTGCATGAAAAACCATAATTTATTATGGAAATTTTACAATATATTTTTGGCATAAAAATTGTGTTTAGCATGCATTGAGAATTATAAAATGGCACTTAATCTTTTTCTGTGACCGTTGGCTTTTATAAAGAAAATATTTGGCCTAATAAATCAGTGTGGCGATGGCTAGTTTTGCAATGCTACTTATTAACAACTAGTTAATTATTTTAAGCAGCAACGGCCATGTCTCAAATTTATTGTCAATGGCTACTTCTTTTCTTAAATACATTTCATATATTTTTTATGAAAAGGTGCCATTTGAAAAATGTGTCTATTCATTGGTAAAACTTTTTGAAAAGTAGCAATGCTTCATAAACAACTTTTTAGCCTCTATAAATTCAATTGAGAATCAAAACAATTTTAAAACAACAACTTTAATTACCTCAATTGACATTTTCAATATCACTTGCTTTCAAACTTTCATACAAGTTGTTTGGAAAACTTTGCTCACACTTTAACATTCAATAAAAAGTTTTCTGAGCACTAAGTCCATTTGTTAGAGTGATATTGATAAAGATATTTAGCCATACATTTGATATTCTTCAATTACTTTGTTGTAAAGTTTCTTGCCATTGTTGGTGAGAATTATTGTTTAAGATAGTGGGGTGCTATCTTGTGATTGTTGTAAAAGGTTCTTTGATTCGGGGAGATTCAAAGTCCACCAAAATTGTTTGGTGTTTGTGTTGTAATCAAGAGAGAGGGTTTCTTTCTTGTGTTTATGTTAGAAAGATTGTTAGAGGGTCTTGGGGTGAGATTGCTTGTAACAAAGATTCTAACATAGTGAATTCCTTCGCGGGGTGTGAAGGGAGTGGACTGACCCTAAGGTTTAGAGGGGAACCACTATAAATTCTCTTGTGTCTTTTCTTCTTCCCTTACTCTTTTATTTTTCCGCATTCATACCTTCATATTAAGTTTCCGGAAAAATTATCAAGAACGCTAAACTTGCAAAAATTGACCAATATTCCTAGAAACCTAATTCACCCCCCCCTCTTAGGTTACAATCTGAACTTACAATTGGCATCAGAGCAAGAGTAAAGATAACTTGCTTCTTTGATCCAGAAAATGGCTTCCGCTAAACCGTTTCTAGCAGAAGGTCCTAATTCAAACCGACCACCATGTTTCACCGGGGATCATTATGATTTCTGGAAAATTAGGATGACAATGTATCTAGAAGCCCAAGGTGAAGAAATTTGGAATGCTGTCCAGAATGGTCCTTATGTTCCCACTACAATTGTGAATGGTGTGACTGGTATTAAACCACAAACATCATGGGATGATGATGACCGGATAAAAGTGTTATTTGACAAAAAGGCAAAGAACATTCTTCAATCCTCTCTTGGGATGGATGAGTTTTTCAGAATTTCTAACTGCAAAACGGCCAAAGAAATTTGGGACACTTTGGAAACAACACATGAAGGAACGGAAGAAGTAAAACGTTCCAGATTGAATACCCTCTCTCAAGAGTACGAGATGTTTAGAATGCAACCAGGAGAAAGGATTCTAGACATGCAGAAGAGATTTTCACATCTTATCAATCATCTTGCAGCCCTTGGAAAAACCTTGTCCAACAATGAAATAAACTTGAAGATTCTCAGGTCACTAACAAGGGAATGGCAACCAAAAGTAACAGCCATATCTGAAAAGAAAAGTCTTTCAAATATGTCGTTGGCAACACTTTTTGGAAAATTACAAGAGCATGAAATTGAACTTGCAAGACTAGAACAACATGAAGAAGGTGTAAAGAAACACAAGAATATCTCCTTGAAGGCAGAGTCCAATGTTCTTCAACAAGATGAAAGTTCTGATGAAGATGAGAATATTACTCTTGTGAAAAAATTAGGAAAATTCCTTCAAAAGGATAAAAAAATTAAATTTGGAAATAAAAGAAAATTTCACAAGAAGAATGATGTTTCTACATCAAGTCAGAGTTTCACATGCTTCGAATGTGGAAAAGAGGGGCATATGAAGGCAGACTGTCCAACCCTTGCAAGGAAAAGTAGCCATAAAGGAAGGAAAGAATTCAAGCCAAGAAGGGCCTACATTGCATGGGATGACAATGATATAAGTTCATCTTCAGAATCAGAGGATGACGAATATGCAAATTTAACATTAATGGCGTCACACCACTCCGATGATGAACAAGAGGTAAGTGATTCTGAATTAAATTTTAAACCTTCTTATGAAGAATTACAAAATGCATTTGATGAATTGTTTGAAGAATTCATTAATCTTTCTAAAACTTGTGCAAAGCAAAAGAAACAAAATGTATCTCTAGAAAGAAAAGTTTTTGATGCACAAGAAGAATTAGAAAAGATTAAAAGTTCTTCATTTAATAAATGTAAAGAAAATGAAACAAAAATTGTTGAATTAAATAAAGTGATAGAAAATTTTGAAAAAGGTCACAATGGTTTGGAAGAATTGCTTAGTAAACAAAGATATTCAAATAACAAAACCGGACTTGGTTTTTCAAATTTTAATAAACCAAGCACAAATAAAACGGTCTTTGTTAAATCAAGCACAATTTCCAACAATATAGAAACAAAGAAAATGCATGTGGTAAATTCTTCCAAAAGTATGAATCAAAGAATTAATTCTAAAAGAAGAAATTATTCTAACAATTCTTTTAAGAAAAATAATTCAAATGTTAAGAATAATTTCTCCAAAGGAAATAATTTTGGTTCAAATCATGTTCATAATTTAACATGTTTTTATTGCAATACAAAAGGTCATACTCTAAATACTTGCTACATAAGAAACATTGGTGTTCCTTATGGTGAATTTATTTGGGTAAAGAAAGGAATTAACTCACAAGGACCCAAATCACAATGGGCACCTAGAAAGTACTATTAATTGTTTTGTAGGTACTTGAAGACCATATGCAAATCTTGTCAAATTAGTTTTCCAAGATACAAGACCATATCATATGATAGGATTAAGATGGTTTGAGAAAGATTGACACTTTGATGATGCTTTGGAATTTATGTGAACTCTTTATCATGTTCTTATTTATTCATGACTAAGGTGAAAGGTACATAAACAATTTCTTTTATAATATATGCATGATGATTTATGTTAGAATTAACATGTGGGGATAGATTCAAATATGCATAGTTGTGGTTCATTGGCGATTTGGATGTTTCTTTCCGGTTAAAAGTTCGAATTCTAATTTATAAATTTTTTTATTTATTAAAAAAATTAAACAAATGGTAGAAAATTGTAAAGTCGATGATTTGAACAGTGAATGATGTTATTGAATGGTATTGATGTAAACCACTGAACCAAGGAAGTGTTTATTTGAAAAGACACTCAATTAATTCGAAGAAAATTGTTCTGCATGCTTGTAGATTATTTTATTTTTTATTTTATTTTTTTTTAAAAAAAAAAAGGTGGTACATATGATATGTTTTAAAGATATTGTTCTTATTAAAATTTATAAATATTGATCTCATATCATATGTGAAAAATAATGTTTAATCATTGAATATTCATTGTGAAGAAGATCAATTATTTTTATATAAAATTTATTATTTCTCTATATTTCGACCCTTTGGATTTTACCCTTTTTCTTCTTTTTGATGATGTCAAAAGGGGGAGAAAGTGTATGTTTGTATTTTGTGTTTAAATTGTTTCAGGTTATCCAATTGCAAAACAAAGGGGGAGAAATACAAGATAGGGGGAGTTTCATTGAGCAAACATTGTCAAAAAGATATGGTTTGTCATCATCAAAAAGGGGGAGATTGTGAAGAAGATTTCCTTCTTAGGTTTGGCTGAGTTTTGATGATAACAAACACACATCACAAAAGAAGAAAAACTATGGAGGCACAAGATGAAGTATAAGAATGAAGAGTAGTGCATAGGCTTTTTGGTTATACTCTTTGTAAGTATGGCACTTGTCTTTTGATTTATCATTCTTAATTTATGGAACAACTTAGAATGCTCAGAAAATAATTACAAACATTTTTCTAAGTCCCATATGAAGCACATGAAAATAAATCACACATTCATAATAATTTTCATTTAAATATGATTTTGCATTAAAATGTTTTTGCATGAAAAACCATAATTTATTATGGAAATTTTACAATATATTTTTGGCATAAAAATTGTGTTTAGCATGCATTGAGAATTATAAAATGGCACTTAATCTTTTTCTGTGACCGTTGGCTTTTATAAAGAAAATATTTGGCCTAATAAATCAGTGTGGCGATGGCTAGTTTTGCAATGCTACTTATGAACAACTAGTTAATTATTTTAAGCAGCAACGGCCATGTCTCAAATTTATTGTCAATGGCTACTTCTTTTCTTAAATACATTTCATATATTTTTTATGAAAAGGTGCCATTTGAAAAATGTGTCTATTCATTGGTAAAACTTTTTGAAAAGTAGCAATGCTTCATAAACAACTTTTTAGCCTCTATAAATTCAATTGAGAATCAAAACAATTTTAAAACAACAACTTTAATTACCTCAATTGACATTTTCAATATCACTTGCTTTCAAACTTTCATACAAGTTGTTTGGAAAACTTTGCTCACACTTTAACATTCAATAAAAAGTTTTCTGAGCACTAAGTCCATTTGTTAGAGTGATATTGATAAAGATATTTAGCCATACATTTGATATTCTTCAATTACTTTGTTGTAAAGTTTCTTGCCATTGTTGGTGAGAATTATTGTTTAAGATAGTGGGGTGCTATCTTGTGATTGTTGTAAAAGGTTCTTTGATTCGGGGAGATTCAAAGTCCACCAAAATTGTTTGGTGTTTGTGTTGTAATCAAGAGAGAGGGTTTCTTTCTTGTGTTTATGTTAGAAAGATTGTTAGAGGGTCTTGGGGTGAGATTGCTTGTAACAAAGATTCTAACATAGTGAATTCCTTCGCGGGGTGTGAAGGGAGTGGACTGACCCTAAGGTTTAGAGGGGAACCACTATAAATTCTCTTGTGTCTTTTCTTCTTCCCTTACTCTTTTATTTTTCCGCATTCATACCTTCATATTAAGTTTCCGGAAAAATTATCAAGAACGCTAAACTTGCAAAAATTGACCAATATTCCTAGAAACCTAATTCACCCCCCCTCTTAGGTTACAATCTGAACTTACAGTTTTAATGGTGGTTTATGTGGTGGTTGTGTTGTTGATGATGAAGAAAAGAAACATGCTAAGACTAAAAAAAATTGTAGTGGTGTGTTGCTGATTTTTTCTCTCAAAAACTTCTTCCTTTTTGTGGTAAAACCTCCTTTATTTATAGAAATAAAGAAACTTGAGAAACAAGCTAAAATGGAAGCTTAGAGATTAAGTTTTGAGCTAATGGGAGCAAGTTGTCATGTGATGTCATCTTAGTGATGTCACTTTGATGATGTCACTTTATTTCATTTGTAGTATGACTAGAACGTTATGGAGAATGTTCTAGAGAATGTTCTGGTGTATGCTCTAGATCTTTCTTGATGAAGCAAATCTCATTTTATGTTTCTTTTATTTTCCTTTTTTTTTATGGGAAATTAATAACGATGAAAAACAATATAAAATTAAACAAATTATAACCTATTTTTGTGACAGATGCCCCTATTTAAGTTTCTTCGTGCGGAGACTTGAAGATAAAATCTTTAATTTGACGGGCCGAAGAGACTTAAATACAAAGTACACCATTTTTGACCTAAGATGCTACGAACGCATGTGATGCAATCATGAATGCAGGACGACATAGATGGCTTGGTTGGAATGAGAAACAACAATGGGATTCCCAAACTTGTTGAAGAAAAGGAATCCGACTCCGCAAGGGGGTAATGTAGTTTCACTGGGGTCGTCTATTATCGTATTGGTTCGGACGACAGTTTGACGAAGACGAAACCTTTTGGCGGCACCTCTTGAACAGATGCTCTAGGGATGACGCTTATGAGACAACTGTAGAATGATTGCAAAAAATTGTTCGTTTGTTTGAACTTGCCAATTTGACACATAAGAAAAAATGGGAGACGTTCATTTGTTAGAACTTGTAGAATGAGGGATGTTCATTTGTTAGAATTTGTTGAATGCAATGTCCATTTGTTAGAACTCGTAGAATGCAATGTTCATTTGTTAGAACTTGTAGAATGCAATGTTCATTTGTTAGAACTTGTAGGATGCAATGTTCATTTGTTAGAACTTGTAGAATGCAATGTTCATTTGTTCGAACTTGTAGGATGCAATGTTCATAATGTTCATTTGTTAGAACTTGTAGGATGCAATGTTCATTTGCAATGTTCGTATGTTCATTTGTTAGAACTTGTTGGATGCAATGTTCATTTGTTAGAACTCGTTGGATGCAATGTTCATTTGTTAGAACTTGTCTTTTGAAATGGGGTAGATACGAGTTGTCTGTTGGTTGGAACTGGTACCTTGCCATTTGATTGGTGACATCTCTGAACCAGCCATACTGGGGATGACACCGGGGAAAAGTTTCAAGTTGTTCGTTTGTTTGAACTTGCCACTTGAAACATGATTGATTAGTGACATCTCTCGACCAGGCTCACTGGGGATGACACTGGGGAAAAGTTTCAAGTTGTTCATTTGTTTGAACTTGTCACTTGAGACATGATTGATTAGTGACATCTCTCGACCAGGCTCACTAGGGATGACACTTTTGGAAGGGTTCAAGCTGTTCGTTTGTTTGAACTTGTCACTTGAAATGATCGAGGACCGAGCCGAAGGGATGATGCCGGAACAGACTCTGGGCGATTGATGCAGCCATGTGTAGATTAATGTTGTGCATATGCAAGTGCACGCATGAATGTGTGAATACATGAAAGTATTGATGTGGATGCATGAATGCATGAATGTGTGAATGCAACTTGAATGATCGTATAATCGTATGGGACAAATGACTCGATGGAACGAGACGAAATATGTAAGTTTGGAGAGGGGAGCGGTATCGCAGTACAACACTCGGCAATCTTCATTGGATATGGCATTCTTGAGGGTTTGGTCAAACCATCTGATATGGTAAGCTCAGTGCATAGTAGTAATTGATGCTTTTACTAGGGAGAAAGTCCACTCTCGACCTAGAAATCTTGGAAGAAGTCGCCATCTCTTGTACCGGCGCAGTGTATTCTTCCATTAGCGTGTTTCAGCAGTCATAACTTTGTTTTTTGTTCTATTTTGAAAATCCCTGATTTTGCCTAGACCGTTCTTTCAGGCTTTCACTCCACCGGGAATGTATTTTTTGTGCCCCTAATTTTTGCCTGGACCGCCCTTTCGGGTTTTCAGTCCACCGGGACGCTCTCTATTGCCCAAGTCGCCTTTTCAGGTTCTCAACTTAGCGAGCTTTTTTTGTTTTTTCTTTTTTTGTATTTTTGTGTTATGACTGCATCTTGCTTTGAAGCGGAGGTCCTCTCCATAGTGCCTAGCCATGTTTCTCTTCCGGAATGTAACCGTTCTCGAGGCGGATGCTGATGCACGCTTCACCTACTCACGAGTTCAAAGAGAGTGTGTTTGTTGTTCACGTTTTTCAAAAGATGTAAAAAAAAGTTTTTGTATTTTGAAAATTTTTGCTTTAGGTATTGTCGTCAAAAATAGAAGAAATTTTGCAAATAGAAATGAGAGTTCCAAATAAATGGGCACAGGCTCAAATTTGATAAATTGAGTGGTTGGCCTACAAAGGGCACGGCTCCACAGATCTTTGAAAATTTTGAAAAATGGTAAACATATGGGAAGGTACATCGAACAAAATAACCGTTATTTTCCCTAACAACTTTGAATTGCCCCAGTTCTGGGTGTTTGCTTTGCAGATGCTTCGAATCAGAAGTCTTTTGACGACTGGATGCCCCAGGTTGACTGTGCATGACCAGATGCAGTTACTTTGTCTTTTGATCCTTGACTTTTGCATAGATCTCCCTTTCGGGTTTTCAATCTATCAGGATAATCATTTTTGTTCTTGTCTCTAATTTTTGCCTGGACCGCCCTTTCAGGTTTTCAGTCCACCGAGACGCTCCTTTTTGCCTGAGCCGCCTTTCCAGGTTTTCGGCTTACCGAGCTGTTCTTTTATTTTTAGGCAAAGTATTTTTTGACTGCATCTGTGTTTACCGGTCGTGGAAGTTCGTCGCCATCCATAGTCGTAAGGGTCATGGCACCGCCAGAAAAAGCTCTTTTGACGACGTATGGGCCTTCGTAGTTAGGCGTCCAGTTGCCCCTGGAGTTGGAAAGATAGCGTATTTTTTAGCACAAGGTTTCATGAAATACATGGGGACGAGCCTTCTTGTGGGAAGTTTGTTTCAACCCCCCTTGATATAGTTGTACAAGGCTGTCATGCATTTTGAGTTCAATCCAGCTTGGATTTCAGCAGAACTCCGATTGACGGGACTTCGACGACCTCCATGTTGTATACTGAGGGATGGAGGGGGGGCTGCCCCTGTTGAAGTGTGTTCTTGAAGTACGATAGTAGCATCTCGTGCCGATCTTTGTAAGTGAATGCCCTTTTTGGACACTCTTTTCTGTTTTCGATTCTGACGGCTAAGATGCCACAATAGGCGAGAAATTTTGACGGGAACTTCTTCATCTTTCTCGAGTTTTGGACACAGGGAACTCAAAGTTGGGAGAGAGTAAAGGGTTAAAGTGTTCAACGAGTTTATTAATGCATGATTTGATTATTCGATTTTTACAAGTAAGTATAGGTTATGACTATGCAGATATTTGAGAATGATTAAAGAAAAAGAAAAAATTGGGTTTTTTCTTATTACCACTTTTCCTAAAAAAGCACAAAACAAAATAAAGCAAAGTCGGGATCAAGACGACTTTTTATTGATGATGTAAACGCCTAAGGCAAAAAGCTCTATACAAGTTCGCTTTCGTCTCGGGCGGGATGAAAGGATTTTTTTTGAAAAGCAGCCAACAACAAAACAACGCATTATTTGAACAGACTGGGTAACGGAAGAAATATCAACGACGACCCATTTGCGGAGAACTACTCCACCATATTGATAGATTAGGTCCCATGATTCGGTACATTTGGACTCAATCTTCGAAAGATAGGATATTGGCCCGAATCAGTTTCTAGACTTCAGTCTTCAAAAAGCGACAATGCTCGACGTCATGGCCGGGTGCTCCTTGATGGAAGGTACATAAGAGGTTAGGTTGATACCAAACCGGCAACTCGTTAGGCACTTGAGGAGGCGCTCTAGTTTGGACAAGGTTTCTTTGGAGCAGGATGGGGAGTAGCTCCGCATATGTCATTGGGATCGGGTCAAATTGAGGCGCCCTTTGAACATGATTCAGTTGTCGAGGCTGCTGTCGATGTTGGCGTTGTGGCCCTTGTCGGAACTACGGCTGATTCTGCAGAGCCACCAGATAAGCTACCAAGGTACTCAACTCCTCTATCTCGGCACGAAGTGTTATCACCTCTTCACGAATCTCGTGAACCTCTTGTTCAAGCTGATCCATTTTTCTTTAGTGTTTGCCCGAGTGTTGTAAATGCGAGTTGGTTTTGGACGAGGATATCAGGACACTTTTGAGATGGACTGACCCTTTTATTGAAAGAAAACAATGTGTGAGACTCTGACTTGAAACTATGAATGCAAAATGATGCATGATGCTGATGCAAAAATGGATATTTTTTTTGAAGGACTTGTCAAAGTAATTTGTAATCATTACAGAGAAACATGGTTGAAAATTGGGAAGATATTGCAATCGGTTCCCTTTTCAAAAGTAAGAATGAAACCAAGGAAAAAGTTCTTAACAAAAGCTAAAGCTTTAGTTGAGATTTTTTTGAAGTTGTATTTCTTGGTATTCTTTCTTACAAGGCGCGTTTATCTGTGATGTTTGCAAGAAATTTTTCTAAGCCCTTCGATATTTGATGAAAAAAGTTGTTTATGAATGAATGCATGTATGCATGATTATGCTAAAGAACATAGAAAACGTGGTGTGGTTAAGTCCATAATGTTGGAGTTGAGGGATAGTACGCCATTTTGGTAGGGACTATGGTTTCATTTGTACCTGTATCACGGGTTCTACCAAGTTCCCAAATTCCAACCCCCTTTTGAATATGTATCGGGTGACGGGAGTACTCCCATTCCAACAATATCTGTAGGATAGTCTCGTTTGGGTGTAGTATCGCGTATCGACTAATTCAAGAGTACTCTTGATTAGCCACCGCACTACGTCCTAAAAGGCCAAGATGGGTTAAGGGTAACTAAGGTTCTCAACTTCGACGGTCACTCAAAAATAGTGTGTCAAACATGAGTACTCACGTTGACAAGTATACTTCCAAGATCCCTCCGTTGAGTGGGGTCATCACATGTGCCAAAACCGAAGAGTACTCTTGGCCTGGGACTATGATACCGCCGCCCTATGGTATGTTTCACTCAAGCCCGGGAGTAGGACTTGTTATCTCACCACTCACGTTTAAGAACGAAAAAATGAAGGAAGAAAACATATACACATATTTCCATCTTTTGTTTTTGTTTCTTTTGTTAAGCAAGTTATTGCACAAAAATTTAAACAAAGTCAAGTTAGGCTTAACCCTCGAATATAGGTCCCAGTGAAGTCGCCATTTCTGTCGCGTCATTTTTCGGGAGATCATCGCTATTTGACTTAGCTTTGACTCACTATTTTTATTCACGACTGAACCTTTTAATTTTTTAAAGAAAGGGGAAAAAGTTCAAATTACCCATTTGAAAGAGATTTGGGTTCGGGGGTTAGTTATATTTAGGGAAGGTATTAACACCCTAAATATTCGTAGTACTCTACGAGAACCTTTTGACTTTATTTTACTTTTGGTGCTATAACTTGCTTAACTTTGTTTAAAATACGGAATTGAAAAATAGAGATTTGAAAGAAAAAAAGAAGCCTATTATCTACATTTTTTATTGATTTGAAAGGACGAGCGTCCTTTGCCTACGTACCCGTGAGGGATCAAAACCTCGTGGTTCGGGGTAGAAATTGACGTTTGATTGGTTTTGTGTTTTTTTATTAGTTTTGAAGACGGTTTTTAAAATAAAAAGCCAAGCGGCGAAATAAGCTTGTTTGTGTTTTTTAATGTTGAAGAAAATAGACTCGAAGTAGAATTAAATTGATTTGAAATTTGATTAAGAAAAGAAAATAGAAAGAACGATCGCTTGATGAAAAATCAAGGTTTATTATGAAAATATTGTGATTTTGTTATTTGAATGTTTTTTTTTGATATTGTTGTGTTTGTAGGAAAATGTTTTTGGGATTTTTATTATTGTGCTTGACAAGAGTTTCATCTTGCTCCTACGTATCTCCTGGTGCGATGGAGAAATCAAAGCTACGTAGTTCTGGAGCAAGAAAATGTTTTTGTGTTTATTGATTTTATTTATGAAAATGATTTGGTCGCGCTTGGGCAAAAAGTTTGCTTTTTTTTAAAAAAGGGGGCGGATTCGCACTTGGGCGATGGCATCCGTTTGAGAAAAATTAAACGCGCTTGGCGTGAAAAGAAGATTTGCTTAATAAAGGGGGGTGGACTCGCATTTGAGCGATGACATCCGTTTGAGAAAAATTAAATGCGCATGGCGTGAATTTTTTTTGTTTTGGTTTATTGTTAGTTTAACATATATATATATGACCAGAACATTATGGAGAAGGATTATATAAGCAGAATGAGAAAAATGATGTTAAAATGAATTATGAAGTTATTTTAACACGGACCAGAATATTCTGGAGAAATATAAAATAAAAAGTAGAACAATATTACTGATAAATATTGGACCAGAGAACTCTGGATTAATTTGATTATTAATTAAGACCAGATTATTCTGGAGAGTGATTAAACTTAATTGCAAGACAATATTAATATTTGATTAGGACCAGAGCACTCTGGATTAAGATGTATGTATTTAGTGTAAAATAAATGAATATATATATATATATATATATAGAGAGAGAGAGAGAGAGAGAGAGAGAGAGAGAAACGAAAAAAGGAGAAGAAGAAGGAGGAAAGAGGAAAAAGGAAGATGATATACCTTTGTGGGGAGAATGGAAGAAAGAAAAAAGAATAAAATGAGGGTTGTTTTGTTTTTGGTAGTGATGATGTGATTTTTTTTGGTTTTATGTTGATTTGTAGTGATGATTTGTGCGATTTTTTTGTTGTTTTAATGGTGGTTTATGTGGTGGTTGTGTTGTTGATGATGAAGAAAAGAAACATGCTAAGACTAAAAAAAATTGTAGTGGTGTGTTGCTGATTTTTTCTCTCAAAAACTTCCTCCTTTTTGTGGTAAAACCTCCTTTATTTATAGAAATAAAGAAACTTGAGAAACAAGCTAAAATGGAAGCTTAGAGATTAAGTTTTGAGCTAATGGGAGCAAGTTGTCATGTGATGTCATCTTAGTGATGTCACTTTGATGATGTCACTTTATTTCATTTGTAGTATGACTAGAACGTTATGGAGAATGTTCTAGAGAATGTTCTGGTGTATGCTCTAGATCTTTCTTGATGAAGCAAATCTCATTTTATGTTTCTTTTATTTTTCTTTTTTTTTGGGGAAATTAATAACAATGAAAAACAATATAAAATTAAACAAATTATAACCTATTTTTGTGATTTTTTTTGAAATTTGTCCTTGAAAAAAAAAAGGGTCTTAGGTCAAAAATTGGGGTATGACACATAGCATTTGGAGGCTCAGTTCGGTTGAACACCTTGCACCCCAAAGTCCGGCCCCGTTTATAATGCATAAAATTGTTGAACTCATGGCAAAGAATATAGGTTTAGGAGTGAGGGTTTTTTATTTTGAGGAATTCAAACTATGGTTTTAGTTTTAGCTATAGCTAACCTACCTCGTTCATCATTTATAGTAGACTTAGTTATTGTTTTATCTTTGTTATACGTATGAATTTGTAATATTGGTCATCAAGATTGAACAATCGTCCTAAATTTTGCAAATACATATCATATGTTTTGCTTGAAATCGGTGATAAAATTCTCATAACAAGATTGTGATAAAATGCTTTGAGATGATCTCAATCAATTCCACATTTGATAAATTATTTTTCATAATAGTTAGCTTTTACACTCAAAATGCCTTGACATGAAACAATATTTCAAAGTAAATTCATTTTAGACAAATATATATAAAATTTATTACTTTGTTCTCGCATACTAAACATTTATCTTAATTTTAATAAAGAATATGATTGAGGGCATCAATTGGAACCATTAGATATCCCAATTAGATTGACAGTTTTTTTTTGTTACTGTTGTTATTGACACATCTATTAACCCCCACATCCCTTGCAAAAAGTAAGGTGTAGAAACTGCCAAAACTCAATCAAAACGTCAACAATTTAAGTGAACCTGTGGTTAGACAATCCTTAACATATCTTTTATGATCTGTTTGTTTATGCGGTGCATCCGACGTAAAGCTACTATTTTGAGCTTCACAAAAATCACTGTAGTTGAGTATTGGGAAGTGATATTTGTGCTCCCATCATCAAACCAAGCAGCCACTTAGTTTCCCTGCATCAATCTACAGGAGGAAACCAAGAGACAAATCGCACATTATGCACTAAAAAAAAGTCTAGATTTCCTTCTAAAAAACAAGCTTTTTAATCCAATTAGACTAATAAGATAAAAAAAAAAAGTTATGAGTTGTAGAAAATTCAAGAGCTTCCATATTCCTAGAGAAGAAGATATGTCTCCATGGACAAGAAGGTTCAATAAAGATGCTATGATTGAATCTTAATAAATTATTGGATCACATTTAGTGAAGAGTAATCCAAACAAAGTATCATAGTATCATATATTCTCAACAACCATAAATATGCATTTCTAATTTAATATCTTGCGGTATCTCAGTAGGTAACAAATTGAAATTCCAAGGACCGAATAAAAAAATTCATATTTATTTATAATATTCTAAAAGTTCCTGTAAAAACTCATTGAAAATATAAAGGTACAACTTAAGTTTCGATGTAAGATTCTCACAATTCATGATTCTTAGAGTCTGTAGAGTGGTATTGTGCTGAAGCCCTTCAGGAAAATATTTCATTTTTGGGATTTTATGGATCGTCAACATTTTGAGGCTCACTGTTCTTTCCATTTCATGCTGTAACAACCATCTTCATCGTTGCTCGGATCAAACTCCTCACAATTCTCAATTTGCAATTCAGTGTATCAAGATGTTGAAAGACTCTGCATAGTGATTTAAAATTAAGTATATTTGATATCACAAGACAATCCACTTTGGAATGATTGATTGCTTGCTGTAATATCTTCACTATCAGGATCTATATCTGTGGCTGACACACAAAATGACGACGAATTATCACTATTGTTATCATTGACTATGCACTCGAGGCGAGGCAAATGAAACACGCGGAGGCGTTTGACATGCAACAATGAGAGTTCGAAATATTGCAATCTTGTGCAATTGGATAAGTTCAATTGGAGTGCAGACCTATATCATGTAGAATTATATCATCTTTCTCCAACTCTTCACTGGCATCGCCAACAGTGTGTTCGTTCCAAAGTCGTCGATGTTCAAGGCTCTAACCGGCTGCAAACCATCAAGAATAACATAGAGTTCAGCAAGAAGAATGTCATTTGAATGGGCAATATGACCTGAAAAACCAGAGATAAAGAAACCATCATTGTTCCTAATAAGACCACCAAATCCGGCTCGTTGAGGATTACCAAGGCAACTCTCATCCACATTAAGGATTTAACAAGAATGATTAAGGCAGTTCCACTTGACCACTCGACCCTCGGTAGCCGCAGAAGAATAAAGATGGAAAGAGGACCTTATTACGTCAACCGAGTTATGGATGTTGAAGGTGAGGCGATTTAAAGACCAAACCTCATTATTATGACACATTAAGTTGAGGTGTCTCCACCTCCACCAAACGCCCGCTGAAAAGAGAAGAAGATGAGGACCCGTGAGCCCGATTTTTAACCAGACAAAGGTACTAGCTTCTGCAAAAAAAATCAGCGGTGGTGAAGCCAATGTGAGGCCAGATTTTGGAAGAGTGCTAGCAATCACGAATACAATGGAGAAAGGTTTCTTCATGCTGTCCGCAAAGAGAGCACTCGGCTGATTGAGCAATATTCCTATGCCTTAACAAAGATAACGTTGGAACAACATCATGGCAGGCCAGCCAAATAAGGAATTTGAATTTTTCCGGGAGATGTAACTTCCATATTCAGGATCAAGATCGGGAAGAAATGGAGATGGAGTTAGAGGCGGAGTGGGAAAAAAGCCAGCTATACCCGCTCTTGGTTGTGTAGGCACCATTTTTGTTGTGAGACCAAACAAAAGTGTCTTTTATGGATTCATTGAAGCGGGCATTGACATTATTGATATTTTTAGCATGCAAATTTGAAGACTAAAATGTCTATTCACTCTATCTTAAATGATAAATTTTGAGTGAATACTCAATTTCGTCCTTGAATTTGCAAGGACCAATAAGTTTTGTCCCCCAATTTATCGAAATATCCAATTAGTCTCTGAATTTGTCAAATGTCAATCAATTTATTTCTTGGGGTGTTAGTAGTGCTGACATGGGGCATTAACCACTCACATGGTTTGCCATGTCATATGCCACACAAACAGGGACTAATATGACCGAAAGTGAAAAACTTTCCAAAGACGAATTTGATTGAAATGCAGAAAATCCTTGGCATGTTCATGGCCGTTATACAACAACAAATTTATTCCATTAATTGATGAAAGTGTTCTTCCCCAACTTTAAAAACTTCAAACCCTAATTTGTTTTGATTGAATCCAAAATTCAAAATCTCCAAAATTTCTTCAATCAAAATTGTTCAGATTGAATACGAAATAATAGGTGTTGGATGTATGGGCAAAAACAATTCTCAAAGTCGAGCTTCATGGAGAAGGTTCAGTCAATGGTTAAGGGTAAGGAAAGTAGCAATGAAAAGGAAGTGAGCTTAGGTTGTGGCAATGGTTAAGGTTTGGAGAACAAAGTTAATTGTGTAGGAAGTGAGCTTAGGTTGATTAAGTATTTGATAGTCATAATTTGCTTGTTTGAGTTTTTTAACATGTTATTGTATTGTACTAGGTGTGTGTAATACCCTCAATGAAAAGAGGTTGAAGATGAATGAATGTAACATTTTTGTCATAATATTACCATCAAATTAATCTCTAAATTATTTGACTAACTATCAAATCGATTCCTAAATTATATGAAAAAACCATTAAATAAGTCCTTGAATTATAGAAACAGATATCAATTTGATCATTGATGCATATATTTTCTTCTTCCGGTTCTTCAAGCTCAGTATCAATCCAGTCTTCTGGTCTCCTAGAAACACCTTGCTTCACGCAACCTCTTGTTCCAAAAACCACTTCAAATTATCCTTGTTTTCCACATCAACAATGGCATATACAATGACAAAAATAAGATTATTTTCATCTTGTTCCACAACAGACAACAATTGCCCTCCATAAGCATCCATATAAACCACCGTGATGCAGGATTAACATGATATTTTCTTCCATCCTACGAATTTTTGCAACATTAGTCATAATCACAAACAAAACAGCGACAAAATTCAAATCAGCATTCACTACCATAAAAAGATACCCTTTTTAGTAATTGTGTTCATCAACCAATAATTTCCTTCATTACTTATTTCATGTTCATCAATTTTAGTAACCAACTAGAAAAACAACAAATTTTAAAGTTTTAAACTGAAAAACCCTAAAATGGATAGATAAAGATGAATGATTTCATTTCAGGTCAAAAATTGACCCAAAACCACCCTCAATTTAAAAACTGAAAGAGAAAATTAGGACAGACTTGTTGAAGAGAGAAGATGAGATGAACTTTTTTTTTTTTTTTTTCCACATTTGGAGAGAAAACTAGTGCCTGAGATATTTCCCATTGAAAGAGGGGTAAAAGAGGAAAATAAATTTGAAGTAAAAGAGGGGTAAAAGAGTGAGGGACCGGTTTAGATAGAAGGACACACGTATTTTTTGTCTCATCCATCTTTCACTCACTCACTCACTCACGTTTCTCATTTCTCAAAGTTTGTTCTCTGCGTAGCGCGCACACTCAACCACAACTTCTTCATTAGGGTTTCTATTTCATTCATTCCAACATTTCTCACTCACTCACTCATCTCTTCAACATTTCTCGAATCAAATGCAATCAGGGTTTCTATTTCATTCATCCATTCATAGGTTAATTCTCAATTCATTTTCTCTGATTCAATCTATGTCTTTTGTTTCAACTCATTCATCATGCACTTAACATGTTTGTTGAAACTCCTCATAGAGTTTCTTCAAATTCTGATTCTGAAACTTTTTTTTTTCTTTCTTACATTTGCACCAATATTCTTCATTTCTAATTCATATTTGTTTGTTTCTACAGAAAACCGTGAATCATACAACGTTCACTTCTTTCTTTTAGCTGCGTTCTAAAGGTGCGTTCAACCTCACCGCCATTCTTCTTTTTCTCTGATTGATAATGTGATTTTAGGGTTTCTGTTAGCTGTTGCTTTTTTGTTGTTACTGTACAAATTTTGACCAATTTTGAGTTTTATTTTAAAAGTTATTACGTATTGTTCGTTATGATTTATAAGATCGATGTACATTGCATTTTCAAGTGTCCGTCTTGTTGTAATATAAACCAAAAAATGTCGTTGGAACTTAGCACTTGAATTTACATGCACAAAATGATATACAAGTTTCAAGTTCCATTTTGAATTTCTGACTTAATAAAATCATTATGCATTCTGACTCTTTTTATTACATATTGTAAGTTTCCCTTGTCGAAATCATGACAGCTTCAGTAATATTTTTCATGTAACATTTGTAAAAACATTGCACGGCCATTGCTACTATATACATTCATTCCTCTATTTTCCATCATTTTCTATTTATCAATCATTTTGTACCTATTCCTAAGATTTGTTACTTCTGGAATCTAATTTTATTGAAATTGTGTTAATCTCTCTGTTTATTGCTAATGAAATCTCTTCAATCATGTCATAACTATACTCAGCTGTTCAGCTCAGGTCATGGCGTGCTCCGATGAAGAACATGATCGATTAAGCAATCTCTCAGACGATTTGATTTGTCATATTTTGTCTTTCCTATCAACAAAAGAGTCTTATAGAACATGTGTGCTGTCCAAAAGATGGGAGTCGATCTGCACCAAGATTCCCAACCTTCACTTTCAATTACCAGAGATTTCCGACCCTGTGATGTCCAAAGAAGAAATCAAATCTTTAAAGAAGCTTGCTTTCCAAAGACGCTCCGAGAATTATGGCAAACTAATGCAAGACAGTCAAATGGGCTGCCATCCACATGATGTACACATGAGGGTTTCAAAGGCATTTTTAAATGTTGCTCTCCGAAGACGCATCGAAAATATAAGAAAACTAAGGCTTTATAGCGACAAAGGCTGCCAGCCACATGATGTACACATGTGGGTTTCAAAGGCATTAGATCTCAAGGTCCAGGAACTTGACTTGGATCTGTTTCTCCATGAAAAAATCTTATTGCCGCTTAGGCATTCCATGTGTGAGTCACTCGTGGTCTTAAAATTGCGGGGCAGAATTCAACCAACACTCAATTCTTCTTTGCATGTATATTTACCGTCACTAAAGATTCTTCATCTCCGTGAAACTGTGACGTATTCCATCTTTGATGATGGTATAGAGTATGATCTCAATAATTTTCTATCTGGTTGTCCACATCTAGAGGAACTTCTTTTACATGAGACCTTTGCATTATCGATCAACACCTCTTTTCACTTATTGAAGAGATTATTCCTTTGTTTATATATGCCTACTTCTGTTAAGTGTTCTCCACTACAAATTAAATCCCCGTCACTTGAAGTTCTTCATATGGCTGATCTTTCATTGGCTCCTAGAAAATATGACTTCACAAACTTGTCCAATCTTGATGAAGCTGCTCTTTGCATTTGTAAGCGTCCGGATTTTAACAATTTGTATACATTCTTGAAAGGACTTTCTAATGTCAAAACATTGGCTCTCGGTTCTAAAACTTTTCATGTAAGTTTCATAAATATTTTTCTTTTTTAACTACAAGTTCCATATTTAGTCACCCATATGCAATTCTATTCTCATTTTATAATTTTGTTATGCAGTTTCTCAGCATGGAGGACAAACTTGACAATTTACATCTTCTCACGTTTCACAGTTTATTATATTTAACGGTTGAAATGCCTGAGAATTGCAGTTGGAATATGCTCGTCAGCTTTCTACAGAATGCTCCAAAACTTAAGGATCTTGCAATAATGGTGTGTATGATGTTCTGTTAACTATATTTGCACAATGTTTTTTTTTTTAAATGATGAAATATAATATGCTCAAAAGTCTGGCACAAGAAGAGCAAAGACTTGGCGAAAGATACATGGAGTTTGCAAATAAAACCGATAAACAATTAAATTAATTCTAAACAATCTATATCTGATTTATGTGTGTGGATTTTCCTACCAATTTAACCTGCTTTTAAACTATTTTACTTTCAATTTATCTTTATTTACTTAATATATATCTAGTTGGAAAATTCTAACGATAATTTTTGGTTTTCATGCAGAGAAAAATTGAAATCAATTCCGGAAGAAAGGAGGTTGGAAACTCTAGATGGGTGGAGCCATCAGTAACTCCAGCATGTCTTTCAACCAGTCTAATTACATTTGAATTTAAAGGAATTCAAAACATTAAAACTGAGCTGGACTTTACACGATATATTGTAAATCACTCAAGTAAGTTAGAGAAGGTAAAGATTTTCACACCCACTTCAAAGAAAAGAAGAGTAGAAAAAAGTTTACGCAAGGGGTCAAAGAAATCCTCCGTACTAGTATGGGTACGAAGTTTACACACTTTCTTTTCTTCCATACAGAGTTTATATACTTTCTGTTTTAATGAAAAGAGTTTGTATGTTAATATTTGTTGGTAGGAAGTTGTGGGGTGGTGATAGAATTTTCATCCTCTCTTATTGTTCTGGACATTAACTCCGATCATCAACACAGCTTTATATGTCTTGAATTTATATAAGACTGATTTTGTTAAAATAAATAAATTATATCCTCTCAAATTTTTTAATTACATTAATTTTTTTTTATCTTTATACTCTACTGATTTTATCATTTATGTTTATAATCTTAAAATTTATTCAATATTTGTTACAGGATATTAATTCAATTGAAGATCATTTGGATTTCTCCAGGATGTCAATGAAGACCACCCCACCCTCTTAATCTAGTTATCAAAGCTTATATTAGTTTGTTGCATAGAATTCTCTAATGATGAAGAACAAGTTATATGTTCGATATAAAACCTGTTTTTTGTTCTTCATTCATCTGATAAGTACCAGCAGTACAATCTTACATAAGAATTGCATGTAAATGTTCAATCTTGTTCTTCTATATTTGTCAAGAGTATACAATTTCATCTACTTTATATTGATACAGCTCTTTTTTGAGTTGTACTTGCCCAATAAATAAATTTAAGTCATCAATGGTTAGTGAGTGAGTTTTAATGAGCATGTTCATAATGAAGGAGTGTTATATTGCAATGTGAAGTTGATTGGAATTGATGCCCTATGTGCGTGTCTGTTTATTCTATGATGAAATCAAATTGTATGCTCGAACTGCTTGTGTGGATATAGTCAGACACGTTGACTGGATAATGACTGCTTGTGTTTTGTGTGCTTCAGCATATCCAAATATTGTATTGCCAGAATTATTGTGGAAACTATGTTAGACCTTGAATCAATTAAGCTGCAAGCTCTTACTGCAGAGTACAATCCCCAGGCATTTTTTTTTTCTCCTTTCAGTTTTGGAGTTAGGTCATTTTGTCTTTCTATATGATCTATAAGATTTTCTATTGGTATTACCACTATCTGATAGAGGGAGGGACAAAATCACATCCTAAATGATTATCAATACTTGAAATCAGGTTGTGTGATTACATGTCTTCTTGCATAGATTACATGAAAAGTAAAGAGATCTCAAAATATTTAAGCCTCTGTTTTTTGCTCTGAAAGAGTAAGGAAGTGTATATGATATAACTCATGCAATGTGAAAAAGATAAGACCTAACCTCAAGTTACCTCATAAGTGTATTGTATCAATCATTCCATGAGAGTCAGGAACACAAACACCAACACCTTCATATCAACCCGTAAAATAAGTGTGCATTTTAAAAAAAAAACTAAAACTTTAGAATAAATCATTTCACGATCGTCTATTAATTGAAATTAGAGTTAATTTTTTTCTTTCGAAAGTCTTTTTCAAAAAGCGACAATCTGAATCAATGCAACATTTGATAAATTATTTTTCATAACAATTAGCTTTTACACTCAAAATGCTTTGACATGAAACAATATTTTACTTTTTTTTTTGTGTGCATAAAACAATTTTTCACTTGTTATGCACAACTTTAACAAAATCAAAATATCGTATATTCTCAACAACTTAAAATTTCCACACCCATGTATGACCATATGTTTTGGCTAATTGTGGTTGTTTAGTGGGTTCATGTATTACTTTTTTTTTTTTTTAAAGTTTGTCTTTGTCCGTCTCAATATAGTCACTTGTTGATCGTTGATGTAAAGGGATCTCTAATAAAGTTATAGGTTTGGTAAGCACTCCCATTTAATTTCTTTATAGTTTCTCTTTTTCTCTAAATAAAAAAAGAGTTTGTAATAATTTTCCAAGTGGTAGAACCTCCTTCAGAAATAGGTTTGGCACGCACTCTCACTTATGCAAACGATGCCTTATGTGATCCAAAGATTATGCATAGTATAAATATGAATCCTAAGCCTAAAAATAAATATGAATGGTTTATTAGTTTCTTTTAATAAAAATAATTTTTTTTGTCTAATATGCACGAATATGCACAAGTAAGTTTATCTTATATTATGCATAAGTTTATTGTCACCATTGAGTCGCCAAGCCTCACAATTAAATCAAATGACATACGATGAAACTTATTTCCTGCCCTGCTCAAAAGTTTTCCCTTCCAACCTGCTAGCCTGCTATTAATTCGATCAATAATAAAATAAAAATCAACATTCTTGACTCTACCATGAAAAACAGGGAATCTCAGATATCTTCCAATATTAAAGTTGTGCTACCCATATATCAACTTAGGAAAGTTATTCATAGGAATGAATTTCTCATCCATGAAATAAATGTCCCACATTAAGTTTTTTTTCTTTTAACTTCCCATGGTATGTTTATTGTTTGAATATATTAAAGATAAATAATTTTGAAGGAATTAATTTGTATACATCGACATATAAAACTTTTTTTATACATACATTAAATAAAATCAATTCATTATGACTTTTTGCATAATTTGATTGAATGTATTTGTAAAATAGTTTTACATACATTTTTTTTTATAGAGGAGTTTTACATACATATAAATTAATCTCTAGAGAAATCTCTTGTTGTCAGTCAGGTAACAACTACAAGCGAAAGAGTTCAGAGATGGACAAACCTCCAAGTGAAATTGTTAGAAATCACATATCCTATTATCATGCATTCTCAATTATGGCAAAACTTCCTTTGAAATCTTTAAAGCGATTTAGATGCGTATGCAAACCATGATCTCTCTTATTTGAAGACTCTCATTACATGAACAAGTGTTGCACTTACTTCATATCTAATTCCCACTCTTACTGCAATGATACATCTCTCATCCTATATAAGGTTGTAGGTTCTCATCATTTCTCTTTATATTCACTTTATACGGTGACAGATCCATGATTTTTTAATAGTGAGGGCACCATATGTAAAAGTTTGTAGCATTAATAATTGTTTTCTACGATTTTTTATATTATGAAAATTTTGAATGATTTTCTAATTTTCAATATCAATATAAATATATTTTTCTATATAAATAACTAAACAATTACTTATCCGATTGATAATCATTTAAGATGTGATTTTATCCCTCCCTCTCTCTCGGATTGTGATAATACTAATAGAAAATCTCATAGATCAACAAGCTTCTCTAGATCATAAAGAAAGACTGAAGTTTTTGAAAAGACAAGAGGACAAAACATCACAATTAATAAACAAAACAACATAGTTGCCACAATAATTCTGGCAATACAATATTTAGATATGCTAAAGCACATACAATACAAGCAGTTTGAGCATACAATTTGATTTCATCGTAGAATAAACAGACACACACATAGGGGCATCAATTCCAATCAACTTCACATTGGAATATAACACGCCTTCATTATGGATATGCTCATTAATACACCCTCACTAAAGCTCATTATGTATCAATATCAATATAAAGTAGATGAAATTCTGTACTCTGACAAATATGGAAGAACAAGACGGAACATTTACAGGCAAGTCCTACGCAGGACAGTTTCGATTTGGAAGCAATAGTTTCAATTGGATAACAGTAAAAAAAAGAAAAAAACTGACTTTGCACAACACTTTTAATCTATCAGTGTTGCCACAATCTGGTTAGTACTGCTGGTACTTATCAGATGAATGAAGAACAAAAAACAGGTTTTATATCGAATATCTAACTTGTTCTTCATCATTAGAGAATTCTATGCAACAAACCAATATAAGTATTGATAACTAGATTAAATGTGTCGAGTGGTCTTGATTGAATCCTTGAAGGTATCTTCAATTGAATTAATATCCTGTAACAAATATTGAATAATTAATTTGAAGATTATAGATATAAATGATAAAATCATTAGAGTATACCGATAAAAAAATTAATATATTAAAAAAAATTAAGAGGATATAATTTACTTATTTTAAGAAAAACAGTCTTACTCTCAACCACGAATGTAATAGTAAATGAATAAATTCAAGAGATATAAAGTTGTGTTGATGGTCGGAGTTAATGTCTAGAAGAGTAAGAGAGGATGAAAGTTCTATCACCACCCCACAACATCATGCCAACAAATATTAACATACCAACCTTTTTCATTAAAACAGAAAGTATATAGACACTGTATGGAAGAAAAGAAAGTGTGTAAATTTCATACTCATACTAGTACGGAGGATTTCTTTGACCCCTTGCGTAAAAAAAATTCTACTCATCTTTTCTTTGAAGTGGGTGTGAAAATCTTTACCTTCTCTAGCTTACTTGAGTGATTTACAATGTATCGCGTAAAGTCCAACTCAGTTTTTATGTTTTGAATTCCAACAAATTCAAATGTTATGAGACTAGTTGTAAGACATGCCAGAGATATCAATCGTTCCACCCAACTCGAGTTTCCAACCTCCTTTCTTCGGGAATTGATTTCAATGTTTCTCTGCATGTAAACCAAAAATTATAATTCAAATTTTCCAAGTGATATATAGCATATAGTTTCAATTATATTATTAAGTAATTAAAGATAAAACTGCAAGTAAAATAGTTTGAAAGAAGGTTAAATTGATAGGAAAATCTACCCAAATATAGATCAGATATAGGTTGTTTTGAATTAATTAATTTGTTGATCTATTTTATTTGCAAACTCTTTTTCTTTTGCTAGGTCTTTGCTCTTCTTGTGCCAGATATATTTTGTCTTTAAAAAAAAATGCAAATATAGTTAAAAAATTACATACACGCCGCAATTCCAAGACCTTCAAGTTTTGGAGCATTGTGTAGAAATCTGACGAGCATATTCCAGCTGCAATTCTCAGATATTTCAACCGATAAAATTAATAAATTGTGAAAAGTGAGCAGATGTAAATTGTGAAATTTGTCCTCCATGCTGAGAAACTGCATAACAAAATTAAAAAATTAGAATAGAATTGCATATGGGTGACTAAATATGGAACTTGTAATTAAAAAAGAAAAATATTTATGAAGCTTACATGAAAAGTTTTATAATCGAGAGCCAGTGATTTGACATTAGAAAGTCCTTTCATGAGTGTATACAAACTGTTAAAATCCGGATGCTCACAAATGCAAAGTATAGCTCGATCAAGATTGGACAAGTTTGTAAACTCATATTTTCTAGGAGCAAATGAAAAATCAAAAATAGAAAGAACTTCAAGTGACGGGGCATTAATTTGCAGTGGACAACACTTAACAATAGAAGTAGGCAAAGATATAGAAAGGAATAATCTCTTCAATAAGTGAAAAGAGGTATTGATGGGTATTCGAAAGGTCTCATGTAAAAGAAGTTCCTCCAGATGTGGACAACCACATAGAAAGTTATTGAGATCATACTTTGTACGATCATCAAAGATAGAATATACCAAAGTTGATCGTAGATGAAGAATCTTCAGTGACGGTAAATATACATGAAAAGAAGAATTTAGTGTTGGTTGAATTCTGCCACGCAATTTTAAGACCACGAGTGACTCACACGTGGAAAGCCTAAGCGGCAATACGATTTTTTCATGGAGAAACAGATCCAAGTCAAGTTCCTGGACCTTGAGATCTAATGCCTTTGAAACCCACATGTCTACATCATGTGGTTGGCAGCCTTTGTCACTATGAAGACTTAGTTTTCTTATATTTTCGGTGCGTCTTAGGAGAGCAACATTTACAAATTTGATTTCTTTGGACAACACAGGGTCTGAAATCTCTGGTGATTGAAAGTGAAGGTTGGGAATCTTGGTGCAGATCGACTCCCATCTTCTGGATAGAACACATGTTCTATAAGACTCTTTTGTTGATAGGAAAGACAAAATATGACAAATCAAATCGTCTGAGAGATTGCTTAATCGGTCATGTTCTTCATCAGAGCACGCCATGACCTGAGCTGAACACCAGTACATAGTTATGACATGATTGAAGAGATTTCATTAGCAATAAACAGAGGGATTAACACGATTTCAATAAAATTTGATTTCAGAAGTAACAAATCTTAGAAATAGGTACAAAATGATCAATGAATCGAAAATCGAGGAATGAATATTGTAGAGAACTGTGTAATGTAATGTATATAGAACTTATAATTCATAACGAACATGATAATAATAACTTAAAATGAAACTCAAAAATCAACAAAAAAAAACCACATGATTAATTGGGCTAAAAAGAAGAACAGCAGTGAGGTCGCACGCACCTTTTGAACTGGTGACAGCAGAGTAACCGGAATGTGAGCGTTGTTGTATTCGCGCTTTTCTGTAGAAACAAATAAATATGGATTAGAAATCAAGAATAGTGCTGCAAATGTAACAAAAAGATAAAGTTTCAGAATCAGAATTTGAAGAAAGTGTATTCAGAGTTTTAACAAACATGTTAAGTGCATAATAAAAAACAAAGGGGAAATGTGAAGAATGTGTATAATGAAAATGAGTTCAAACAAGAATTGAGAATTACCAAACAAGAATGTGCCTATGATGATTGGAATGAATGGAATAGAAACTGTACGAAGTTGCATTTTCATAATTTGAGTGAGCGCACTACATAGAGAAGATTCTCGAATGTAATGCACAATTCGTTTTTAGATTGATAGCGAGTGAGAGAGGGAAATGTTGAAATGCTGGAGAAATAGGACATGCTGAAGAAGAAAAAAAGTTAATACTAACAACTAATTATTAACGTTTCTTGTTAAAAAAAATTAATTATCAATATTTCTTATTAAATAAAATGAAAAAATAACAAATTTAAATAGACATGACACAAATTATCCATAATTGAAAACATTTTATTATTTGATTAATATTTTATAATACATTTACATTACCGTAATGCTTATAAAACATAATATTATGGTAGATGGAAGGAAAGTCGGACAATTCGCATATCCATGCCAATCTTTGGTGCGAATTTGCAAAGTGGACCTTCTCCTTCTGACCATCCATACCAACACTACAAGATGAGAGAGAAACCTTTGTATGAAAGATCAATAGTGGAACATTGGTATCATGAACAATACTCAGAAGAAATGTATAGAAGAAAAAGAGAGAATGTGAGTTGGAATGAGAATTTATGAAGAATGAATGTGTTGTGAATTCGAACTCAAATTTGCACCAATAAACTTAGATGTGTGGAGCAAAAAGTAAGTACGAACTGACAGATATCCACTAAATTGTGTCACGATTTCTTCCCTTTGTGACACGATTTTTGCCGAGACCAAACCTCCAAAGCCTGAACCAAATCGCTTCACGACGTCAAAAAATCGCGACACAATTTTTGACGAAGCTCCAACATCAACTTTGAGTCAAAAACAACAGGGTGTGTATTTATAGGGGAAATGTTGTCATCCACTGTAACGATGGCTCTAGGGAATGAGAAAAAAACATGGTTAATTATTGTTGACCGGTCAAGGAAAAGAAAAACATGTTAAATGACTCAGACTTGCTAACCAAGCCAACGTCCACATTCTGAACATGTTCGGATTATATAATCTTAAACAATCCCCATAATTGTCCTGCTTATATAAAAATTGGTCCAAGATTGTGTTAAAACTTATACTTTAGAAGGTTTATAACATTTTAGATTTTATAATCTGAATAAGTCAAGTACATGATTTTTCTGTTGTCCATATTGTACCGCATCGTTTATGTGGGGATAATATGATGGTTAACAAGGAACTTCATATCAATTAGAATAAAATTTGTCGATTTTATTAGTTTTGGGATTGTATAATTTGAAATCTCCAAAATGGAGTTCGGATTATAGGATCCGAACGATGGTATTTTCAAAATATAGGAGGGCGCGTGAGAAATAGTTGGAAAAAAAAAACATTTATAGGAAACATTAGTTAATTGTAGTTTATATTACTAGATGATCTTCTTTCACGATCCGTGACAATAATCGCTGCTCTTATAATCTTCACCAGGCTTTGCCCCGCACCACCACCCTTTCCTCTTCACCGTTCAGTCCAATCTGAACCCGCCATAGACAATGACGTCGGTGATTACGAAAATCCGGTTTGATGTCATACGGCTTCAACAAGAGGCCAAGGGTGGTGTCTGGTGTATACAGAATATTACAAGTAGGATTGTAGGTGGAGCAAATTTACAAGTTTGTTAGCTGCGGTAAAAATTGATAACATTCATTTGTAATTTGGGAGTTTTGTTCACTTTTCTTTTTTAACTACAATTGATTTGTGCAAAATTGATTGATTTTAGTTACCGTAGAAGAGTAGAAATGGCAACAAGAGTAACATAATTTGCAAACAATTGGAATAGATGCATGTCAAATTACTGTGACTTGTTTAATTGGCTTGTAAAGAAGTTAAACTTATGATTGTTTTAGGGGAAGTAGGAACAAGTACTGGAAAACCAGCAACAATCTGCATCCCACGTTTTTTCTCTCTCTTCTAAAGTGCTCTTTTAATTAATTTATTTTTTGGGTAGTTTCTCAACCGTTGGATTAGCCGCTGGAGAGATGGCTGGACATACATAGGCAGGAGGGGATCCGTATCCACAAAACAATGGTCTTTAAGCTTAAGCCATTCTTCTTTCAAAAGAAGAAGAAGAAGAAGAAGAAGAAAGCCACCCTAACACCGTCTATTTTAATTTATTAAAACCCTCCATTTTTAAATTATTTATTTGGTTTATTTATTTTAAGAGTTTAATGGTGGTGGGTTGACAGTCTAAAATAGTTTTGCACACACAACTAATCAAAACATTTTGAATTGACACTTAAATTAAAAACATTAATTGATGTGGCGATTCTAAATGTTTGATTAGTTGCATGTGCAAAGTTGTTTTGAACCGTCAACCACCATCATTAAACTCTTATTTTAATTGATCAATTTGGTATGGCTATTTGATAAGTTTCAAATTGTTGTTATTTCTCATAACACTTATCGACTTGTTTCGTAAGGAATATAATAAATGTAAATATCATTTATATCATAAAAATATGCTTATAAGGCGGCCCAAGTTTTTTAGTGAGAGAAACTCTACCTTCTCTCTTAGTTTTCTTTCTCCTTGCCTCTTCAAAAAAAAAAAAGTTTTCTTTCTCTTTCATTCATAGACGATGTGATTTTAAGTAATTTTTGACCTAGAAACACCCATCTGCATCTTTTTCCCTTTTCTTTCAACTTTCACACACATCAATTTTACATTTTGTGTTTTTTGTGATTTCATCGTCTAAATGCGGCGTTGTGTTGTAATATTTATAATCACCATAAAAACATATTTAAGCATAGAACTAATGTGGTACTCACTCATTTTATCAACTTATCCCAAGATCAAAGTTCATAACTTTAATCTAACAACAACTACATGTTTAGTAATAATGTTTAGTAATAAAAAACATGAGAGGATGAGATCAAAATACCAATCATGGTATAATAATAATAAAGGCCATACATTTTGAAATAAAAATTACTTAACAACAAAGACAACCAAAGTGTTTTTGTTCAGGTAGGTTCTTCCTCCTTTGTTTTTGCTCAAGCTATTGGTAATGATAAGAAATACAAAATAAACAAATAACAAATATTTATGTATTTGGCAACAACTCATTGATCTTACTTGTTAGTTGAACCATGAGCATGACCATTTGTAGCATGTGTGTGAACATGTATGTGACCAACATGTTCATTTCCCATTTCTTGATAAGCAAATTAAAATGTTGGCTTTGATAATAACAAGAAGCAAATTAATCAACCATCAAAGTTGTTATAGAAGACAACGTAGCAACAAGTCAAGTAAAAGGAAAATTCCCCCATGGTTTTCCCTCAAGACAAGGTGAAGTGAAGCTCTCAAATAATTCTGGAAGTATGTGCATAAAACCAGTTGCTGAGGTAGTAGTGAAGGGTTACATTAATGTAGAATAGTGATATAAAAATATACAGGCTTTAAGTTAGTAGTGAGAAAACAACTAATTCATCATTTTGTTCTTGTGGATTTAGCAATTGGAGATAACTAGCTTGAAACTGGACATCAAGGCATGTGATGTTTGGCTTTCCGTTAAATTGTTTGCTTTTGTGTACAGATATATCACGCACATTGTTTGTTCACTTTTATCAACTACATAAGTAAAATATTAGAGTGGAATTGCAATTGAAAGTGAACAACACACATTGGGTAATAACAAGTAAAGCATAATTAATGCAATAAGCTTTTGATCATCAAGTTGAACTTTACTCCTCAAGATCTACCGGTGCTTTTGTAGCACACCGACCATTCTGAATCTGCGTGTATTTGGTCTCCGACACATGTTCGTGTTTGACACTAACACATGTGATTATGGGTACGTTTGTTTCAACTTTAGAAAAAATAGATTTAGAGTTAAAAGAGTCTAGAGTTTTTTTTTTAGAGATTTTTTAAAAAAAATCTAAAGCTAATGTTTGTTTACTAACATAAAAATTATTTTTTTTAAGATTTGAAGTTTTTATACTGGAGTTCCTTGTATTTAGAAGAAAAAAAAATAGATTCTTGAAAAGCTATTATTATATCAGCGCCTCATATCAGTTTATCAGTGGAACAAAACCATATCGATTCGCAAACCAGTACCCAAACTTCAACAAGAACATCGCTTTGAGAAATCAAAGCTTCAATGGTGGCATCAGATTTGAAAACGGTGCCAAAAGGAAGGCTGTCTTGACTTCAATTAGAACAAGTTTCTTAACTTCATGCAAAATATATGATATGTATTAGCAAAATTTATGGTAAACATTCAATCTTGATGCATTAATATTACAAACTCACACGTATAACAAAGCTAAAACAATAACTAAGTCTACTATAAATGTAGTACGAGGTAGATTAGCTAAAACCATCCATAGTTTGAATTCCTGAAAATATAAAACCATACTCCTAAATACATATTCATTGCCATTGCCATGAGTTCAATGATCGTATGCATTCTTTATTTATTTTCTGTTGGTTTGGCTACAGACACTTCAGTTACAGCTGCAGTTAAACAACCACCAACATCAACAATATTGCCATCACTACATTTATATAATAAAACATCTGATCTATATCATTCAGAGCAACCTGATGGTAAACGAAGAAAAAGACCTCCACCTTCTCCTCCATCACCGCCATCACATCTCGTCATACCTCAATTTGATCGATTCGTGTTTTCTCACACATGGCCCTCTACATTTTGCAAAATCCGTGATAATTGTATTGATCAAGTGCCACTGAAGTTTCTTATTCACGGGTTGTGGCCGGACAACTCAAACGCCCAGATGTGCGAGATTGTGACCCAAATCATACAATTGACACAAATATTAATCAAGTAGGTTATATTTTAATCTATAACCTTTATTATTATTATTATTATTATTATTATTATTATAATCTATAAATCATAAATAAAACAAAAAATAAAAAATTACTTTTGTAAAGGTCATGGCATAATAATAATAATAATAATAATAATAATAATAAAGGTTATAGATTAAAATATAACCTACTTGATTAACATTTGTGTCAATTGTATGTTTTTGGTCACAATCTCACACATTTGGGCCGATTGAGTTGCCCGGCCACAACTCATGAATAAGAAACTTCAACAGATTTTTCAAAATATAGAGGGTCATATGTGAGAAAACACGAATATCAAATTGAGGTACGATGAGATGTGTGGCGGTGATGGAAGAGATGGTGGGGTATTTTTCTTCTTTTACCGTGAGGTTGCTTTGAATGATATGGATTAAATGTTTTATTATATAAAGATAGAGATGGCACGATTAATGATGTTGGTGGTTGTTGAACTGCGGTTGTAAGTGAAGGGTTTGTAGCAAAACCAACATAGAATACATAAAATTATTGAACTCATGGCTATGAATATATATTTAGGAGTTAGGTTTTCTATTTCCGGGAATTCAAACTATGGTTTTAGTTTTAGCTAACCTACTCATACATCATATATAGTAGACTTAGTTATTGTTTTAGCTTTGTTATACGTGTGATTTTGCACTATTGGTGGCGCATCAAGATTGAATGATCGCCATATGTTTTGCATGAAATTAAGAAACTTGTTCTAATTGAATTCTGATTGTTATTATTGGATAATAATTAATATATATATATATATATATAACCAACAATGAAACCTAATAAATTAATACTAAAACTAATTCAATCTAGAGTGGGCAGAATTAGTAAAAAAAAAAAAAAAAAAAAAAAGAAAACAACTTATCTTTTGTCTTACCAGTTAGAACATTGCTCTAGGAAAAATTATACTCCATTAAATATAACTTCACTTTGCAAAAATTGAAAATAACTTGGTCTATATATGGGCACTAAACTTGTCAGAAAAAAGAAGAAGAAACTCAACATAACCTTTATGTAGACTAATTTTATCCTCTCTTTTTTTTGACACATTTTATCCTCTTTTTGAAAGAGATGTATATTTGATTAGTTAGTTAATAAATACATCTCTATTGCCTCTTTTGCTAGTAATATTATACGTTAAATTGACCCAAAAAAAAACACAATATTGAAGATTAAGTGGACTACATAATTTAGATTCTATGATCAAAATGGTTAATAAAAAAGACTTTTGGTTATGAATGTGTATTTAATTTCAATATAATTAAAGATTATAGTCATCGAGAGGTGGAGGAAGGGAAGACCTATGAAAGCCATAGCCTCCCCTGCTTCTTCATAATTTGTTTTCATATATCATATATGATTATAATATAATATACTAAACCATACATATTTACTCGTTATGTGTTCATATTTTTCTTTTTCTCATTCAATGAATATCCCATTAATTAGAACATAAAATTGACTTGGAAGTTAATCATAATTGATTATGGAATTGAATTAGTAATAATCAATTAATGAAATCTGGACAATCTTTAATAATATTTAAAACACAATATAATTCTACCTAATTTTTTTAAAGGATTCTAGTTTTACTTTTGTGTTTTAACGATTTAATTCTGATTAAATTTAAATTTATGGCACAATGTTACGTATGATCTCCCCTCAATCGGACGGTCAAACTGAGGTTATAAACCAATCAGTAGAACATTACATGTATGCATGTGTTCAAGACAAGCATTTCCTTTGACATCGTTTTCTTCACTGGGCAGAGTACCATTACAATACCTCGATTTGTATCACTTAGGGGTTCTCTCCATTTCAGGTTGCTTTTGGAAAACCTCCTCCTTAACTTCCTTCGTATTTACCCGGAAAGCTCCTTTATTATTGTTTGTGATTCCTTGTTAACTGACCGAGAGCAAATCATGTCTCGTCTGAAGTAGAATTTGTTGAAAGCTCGAGTACAGATGAAAACAGTCGCGGACAAACACCTTTGTGATGTCCAGTTTCTAGTTAATTCATGGGTGTGTGTACGAAACTCCAGCCATATAGGCAAACGTCATTGTCCGGAGCCAAGTATCATAAGTTGTATAAGTGCTTTTATGGTTCATTCCTCATCATAGAGCGCATTGTTAATGTTGCTTATAAGCTATCACTGCCTCCTTCTTCCAAGATTCACAACGTTTTCCATTGCTCATTGCTCAAAACACATGAGTAACCTCCACCTATTTTAAAGATTTTACGAAAAATCAGAATCTATTTTGCGTTTGTTTACCATAATAAAAATCACTTTTTTTAAACAAATAACCTAGTTTGTTTGGATACAACTATATAAAAGGGATTTTTTGTTACAAAATTAGTTCAATCTTTTAAACAATATTTTCTCTCTCCTCTAAAAAAAAATCTATTTTTTGAGAAGTTGCTCTCAACAGCTTCTCATTTGAAAGTTGTTTTTAGAATTTTTTTTAGATTTTGATTTTTTTTAAAAAGCTGTAACAAACGGATGCAAAACTCTTAAAAGTGATTATTTTTTAAAAATAAGTGACTTTTTTCTTAAAAAAGCTATAACAAACGGGCTCTTAAAAGATTGAACTAATTTTGTAACAAAAAATCCCTTTTATATAGTTGTATCTAAACAAACTAAATTATTTGTTTTAAAAAAGTGATTTTTATTACGGTAAACAAAAGCAAAATAGATTCTGATTTTTCACAAAATCTCTAAAATATAATCTCTAAATTATTCCATGTCAAAATCATTTTTATTTTAGTCCGTAACAAACGGGCCCTTTATGAAAAATTTAAATATTGGTTGTGTTTGTTTACCATAATAAAAATCACTTTTTTAAAACAAATAATTTATAACAATCTTATGAACAATATTTTCTCTCTCCTCTAAAAAATCAATTTTTTGAGAAGCTAACAACTTCTCATTTGAAGCCGTTTTAAATTTTATTTAGAGTCTAATTTTTTTTTAAAAAAAAAAGTTGTAACAAACAGATGCAATACTCTTAAAAGTGATTATTATAATTTTTTTTTTAAAATGTGTTTTCTTTTGTTTTGTTAAAAGAGTTATAACAAACCGACTCTTAATTCGTAACAAACGAACTCTTTATCTTTAAAAAAAAGTTGTAACAAAAGTATAAAATACTCTTTAAAATAATTATTTTGTTAAAAAGTTTTTTTCTTGAAAAAGTTATAAAAAAAAACATCCTCGTTACGTCCGTTTGTTATGAATTAAAATAAAAGTGATTTTACATTGAAGAATTTAGAGATTATTGCTTTAGAGATTTTATAAAAAAAATAAACATATTTTGTGTTGCTTATCGTAATAAAATTTTGGCTTAGTAGCAGTTTTCGCCCCTTAACTTTCACGAAGTTGCGTATTTGGCCTCCTAAAAAAAAACTACAAAACCGTCCTCTAAGTTTTGCAATTGTAGCAGTTTTGACCCCCCAAAGCAAAAAAAATAATAACACGTGGCACCTCGCTTAGGGTGCCACGTCAACGTTGACCGAGTCAAAATTGGTTTTGGGGCCAAAACTGCCACAGGTGCAAAACTTAGGTGCGGTTTTATAGTTTTTTTTAGGGGGTCAAAATCGCAACTTTAGAAAAGTTAGGGGGCTAAAACTGCTATTAAGCCTAAAAAAAATTTTAAAAAAAATAATTAATTTGTTTGGATACAACTATAAATAAGATTTTTTGTTACAAAAATACCTAAATCTTTTGATAGTTATATTCTCTCATCAAAAAAAGGTTTTGTTCGTTAAAAAAGACACAAAAGGATTTAAAAATGCTTAGGTGTCAAATATTTAGAATGGGGCGAAATTGAGTTTTTACTAACTATTACTTTTCATAATTAGAGAATAGAACAGTGAATAGAATAAAAGAATAGATTCAAGAGCACTTCATATCTAAGACAATAAGTAAATTATTATCGTGAAGAGTAATCCGAACAAAGTACTATATATTTATGAATTTAATACGCATTTCTAACTTAATATCTTGCTTATTTAAAAAAAAAAAAAACCTAATATCTTGTTTTTTTTAAAGATAATATCTTGCTGAGTAGCTAACAAATTGAAATCCCAAGTACCAAAGTAAAAATTTATATTTGATTTATGTGTTATTAATTTTTTTTTTAATAAACCAAAATAGAATATATTAGAAACACAAGAGATTTTTCAAGCACAAGGTGTCTTAGAGAAAGCTCAAAAGTACACGGTTACAAGCCAAGGAAAAAGATGAAACATAGGTTAGTCAATGCTCAAAAAAACAAAATTGCTCGACCATCATATATGAAAATTTGGCCCGATAGAAATATTAAACGATTTCATCCTACTAAAAGGAATGTAATTTGACTTTCTTTACCAATTGATGACTAATGCTCTCTGTATTTTTGAAGACCCGACTATTTCTTTCATTCCACACAATACACAGAACACATAACCAAATAAGTTGCAAAAAGGCACGCCTGATACGTTATTAAAAAATTTGATTTTTCTTTTTTATAAATTCTTATATATTCTAAACATAAAAAAAAATCATTCACGAATATAAAAGGTTTATTTAAAAATAAGGATCAAAAGCGTGGATGGAAAAGAATTTTAGAATTAAAAGTCGATTTTTTTTAGAATGACTAAAATAAAAAATTGAATTATTAATGGAATAAAAAAATATTTAACCAGAAATTTAAAGTATCATCTAAAGTTTGTTTTTTAGCAAAGCCAAATACTTTAATTAAATTTTCATTGAAAAAATATTTCCATCATTATATGATTTATATCCCTCTACTAGTAAAGTTAAAAAAAATAGAAATAAGCAAAAAAAATTCAGTGAAGGCAAACGTGACAGGTAGGTAGCAAAGTCAGTTTGATATTCACGGAAGTTGTTACAACTTACAAGAGGTTTGCACGCTTCCAACAACCTTTGATTTCACAATCTCTTGTTTAGATGGCCGAATCTGTAATTGAAGAAATGGTTAGGAATCACATTCCTTATGATATTTCATTCTTTATTCTTTCAAAACTTCCTTTAAAATCTTTGAAACGATTTGAATGCGTATGCAAACCATGGTCTCTCTTATTTGAAGACTCTCATTTCATGAACAAATTTCGCGCCAACTTCATATCTAATTCTCACTCTTACTACAATGATACATCTCTCATCTTATATCAGGTTATCGATTCTCATGATTCTCTTGGTTGCTCTTTCTATTCACTTTCTGGTGAGAGGTTTGAGAATAGAGTCAAATTAGACTTGCCAAATCCATTTCAAGAGGAAACCCCTTTCTTTGATTTCGTTGATTGTGATATTATTACCGGAACTCTTTGCCTTAACAAACAAAAAACGCTTGTATTGTGGAACCCAACTACCAATGAATTTAAGGTCCTTCCTCCTAGTCCGGCTGAGTCGATACCACCTTATCGAGAGGCTTCGACTTTATTTCATGGATTTGGTTATGACCATACTCAAGATGACATTAAGGTTATTAGGTATGTTCATTTTTGTAGAATAAATGGTCGAGGTCTTCGACTTCTCAATGTGCGACGGGAAGACGTGCCATGGAATGAAATATCCTATGAACCTTTATGGGAGATTTATAGCGTAAGATGTAACTCTTGGAGGAAACTTGATTTCAATATGCCTAAATGTTGGACTGATAGTCCAAATGAGCGATTGTACATGAATGGAATATGTCATTGGTGGCATGTGACCGAAGATCGGGATGAACATTTTTTGGTGTCCTTTGACTTTAGCAATGAGATGTTTTTTAAAACAGAGATACCCTTAGACATACCTTCAAACATAGATACCAATTTGAGTTTTAGATTAACAAAGAGACATTTGGTGGTGTTTAATGGATCCATTGCTTCGATCTCATGGTATTTAGATACAACTACTTTTCACATATCAATTTTAGCTGAACTCGGCGTGAAGGAATCGTGGACCAAACTCTTTGTTGTTGGACCATTGCTCTACATTGAGCGTCTTATTGGAGTGGGGAAGAACGGTGATATTTTCCTAAAACAAAAAGATGGTCAGCTAGTCTGTTTTGATTTACATACCCAGAAGACTGAAAAACTTGGTGTTATGGGAGCGTGTTTTTATATTTCAATTTACAAGAAAAGCCTTGTTTCGATTGGAGGAATAAATCAGTAATTGGTTTTTCATGTATTTACCTTAGAAATTTATGATTGTGTTTAGTAAGATTTTACATTTGATTATCACCCTGATCATAAATATTATCAAAGACATGAAAAATAAAGAATGTATTTGATAATGATGAATAATGCTGTATTGTTATCAATTTTATAGTAGTATTGAAAGTCAATTCTCACTCTATTTTCAAACTGGTGTGGTTTTCATTTCCATAGTTAGAATTATATATAGCCTTTTGTTTGAATTTTATGCTTGAAACATCTATGCCACTATGTTTAAGTCTATGCTTTAATATTTTGCTCGTGCGATCTGTTTTTGTTAGCTCAGTAAGAGAAGAATGTTTGCTTACACACGGCTCATTGCTTTTATGATTGACCATTTCATTAAATGTGCAAATATAAGCTTTATTTCTGTGTCTGTTCAAGCTTGATGCGTTACAATCTTAATTGCAGATCATTCTGATCAGGCATGCTGCAATTCTTGTATTTCTTTTTAAGCCCTCTAAATTTTTTAATGACAAAGTTCAATTTTTCCATTTTCCTTTCCAAAGTGCCGTTACTGTCCTTGGTTTAGGGAAAAGGAGAGAGTCAATCAAATCATTGTTATGATACAAGTTAATCAGATTCAATCAAATCTATAATGCAATTGTTGTAGATGCCAGGGAGACGCAGTGTTGAGACTCTGAATCTTATAATGAAACTAAATATTGGATGGAGGTATTTTACTTGCAAGACAAAACAAGAATATAAATTTTCTGGAATTGACAACACATAATTCATCACAATCTTTATTATATAATAAATTTTCACAAGTACACTTATTCAGCTCCACATTTATTGAAAGAAGTATCACAAAGTTCGTTTGTATTGTGGATCTTTGCTTGCAGCCCAGAAAATCTTATTTCTAGTAATTAAGACAAATCTTTATTAATATATCATAAATTTTCACAAAGATACATATTTAGCTCCACAATTACTAAAAGGAGTATCACAATCTTTGTATTGTGGATCTTTGCTTGCAGTGAAGCAAATTCTAACTTCAAGTAAATAAGACAAGTTTTGAAACTCCTCACATCGAATTTGTGGCTGGAATTGAATGGTTCTGGCTATTGCATTGACAATATTATATTTATCATACTCTTGGCCAGGTATAATACCCTCCTTTTGAAGGATATCATTTATCTTAATTCTCTCGTAGATTTTTATAGACACGTCAAAGTATTGAAAAAAGTTGAAATACTTGAACGAACAAGTTCCATGTGCCGCCCATTCATCAAACCATAATTTACTGTTGGCCAAAATCGGAAACTGGTTTTTAAACAATGAAGGCCACTCTTGATCAAGTTTATTCTTTATTGAAGCAAGCCGATAAAACAAAACAAAACAAAAGATAAAAAAATTACTTTTGTAAAGGTCATGGTAAAATAATAATAATAATAATAATAATAATAATAAAGGTTATAGATTAAAATATAACCTATTAATATTTGTGTCAATTGTATGATTTGGGTCACAATCTCGCACATCTGGGCCATTTGAGTTGTCCGGCCACAACCCGTGAATAAGAAACTTCAGTGGCACTTGATCAATACAATTATCACGGATTTTGCAAAATGTAGAGGGCCATGTGTGAGAAAACACGAATCGATCAAATTGAGGTATGACGAGATGTGGTGGCGGTGATGGAGGAGAAGGTGGGGGTCTTTTTCTTCGTTTACCATCAGGTTGCTCTGAATGACATAGATCAGATGTTTTATTCAAAACCTCACACCTACAACCCACTATGCTGTGACAGACTTCACGACCATTTCTAGCCAAATCCAATAGTTGAAAGCCAGATCAAGGGATGGCCAATCAACGAGTCTGAACACCACGAGCACCGCCAACACGGTACACCCGCACCCACCAATCGCAGCAATAACGGACAACAGGTACATGGCCATTTCTAGTCTAAAAGTCCTGTTACAAAGCACATCCATAATCATATAACAGTGAGGGGGGCAAAGCCATTTCTAGCCACATACGACTATTGCAAACCAACCTGTAGCAATTAACCACGGCAGCTGCAACAAAGCTTAAAACAAAAAGAACAAACTAAAACCCATAAACAATCCAGATCTGCAAAGAGTAAATCCAGATTAACCCTTCCGACTAAACCGGCATAAATCACAGCCACCGGAGAGAAAACCACAGCCGCCGAAGAGAAGACGGAAACCACCATCACATCCGGTATCGAACACACCGATCAACCGCCGCGAAAACCGTCGGTAGATCTGGTTGGGAGGTGGTGCGGGTGGATAGCGCCGACCGTCACACCCCTCACTGCCACTGCTACATCAGCAAGGAAGAGAGAGCGGCGAGGAAGCTTCTAAGAGAGAGCTTTCTGAAAACTGTTGCGTTGTTGTGTATATGCTAATGAAGGTCGGAGAAAGGTGTTGCTGTGCGCAGTAGTCTGTTGGTGGCGACGGGGAGGCTGCCCACAGACTCTTTCTCTAATGATAGATCTTGGATTAGTACCACTTTCAAGGATGGAAATGTATAACAAATTTTAGTCCTTTTTTGTTTTTGAATCGTTAATGGATTGAAATTGTGTAATTAATTGATAATAACGTCAAAAACAGCTTCCTTTTATGATAATAATTCTCTTTTATGGTATGCTTAACTAGTGCCCCGAGGGCACCGGTTACCCAATATTTATTCTTGCTTAACCTAACATTCAAATTCCATGTTCAAATTATTGCTCGTTATGAGTTCATATTTTTCTTTTTCTCATTCAATGAATATCCCATTAATTAGAACACAAAATTGATTAGGAAGTTAGTCAGAATTGACTATGAAATTGAATTAGTAATAATCAATTAATGAATTCTGGACAATCTTTAATAATATTTAAAACAAAATCTAATTCTAGTTTTTTTTTTAGAAAAGGATTCTAGTTTTACTTTTGTATTTTGATGATTTATTTCTGATTAAATTTAAATTTAAATTTATAGCGCACTGCTGCGTATGATCTCTTCTTATCATCCCCAATTGAACGGTCAAACTCAGGTTATAAACCGATCAGTAGAACAGTTCATGCGTGCATGTGTTCAAGACCAGCCTTTCCTTTGGCACCGTTTTCTTCCCTGGGCAGAGTACCATTACAATACATTGGTTCATACCCAAAGGTTGCTTTTGGAAAAAACCTCCTCCTTGACTTCCTTCGTATTTACCGAGAGCAAATCATGTCTCGTCTGAAGAAGAATTTGCTAATGAAAGCAGTCGCGGACAAACACCTTCGTGATGTCCAGTTTCTAGTTAACTCATGGGTGTATGTGAAACACCAGCCATATTACGTCACTGTCCGGAGCCAATTATCATAAGTTGTATAAGTGCTTTTATGGTTCATTCCTCATCATAGAGCGCATTGTTAATGTTACTTATAAGTTGTATAAGTGCTTCCAAGATTCACAAAGTTTTCCATTGCTCATTGCTCAAAGCACGTGAGGGACCTCCACCTAGCTCTATAAATCAATTGCCTCTATGTCCCATTGAGGTTAAGTTTGTCCATTACGTTCTGGTACAATGGCAGGGATTACCACCAAACGACACATCTTGGGAGTGTTGGTCTAAACTGTGTGTTGCCTACGACCTTGAATAGACGTAGCATTATCAAACTGCTATAGAATTTGAATCATCGTCGATAATATTATCAAACTGCTCTGTTGAGATTCTCTAGATCCTCATCAACCATATCCTCCAAAAACTTGACAAAAAAATATTCATATCATGAATAATATAATGATGCACGTGCATTGAAATAACCACAACAATGGCCTCAAATTTATCACTAACTTAAAACGTAGGTAGCCGCTACATAGCCGAGTTCTGCGATATAAAGTTCAAAACACGAACAAGAGTGGCTTCAGTCAATCGAATGTCATCAATCAACTTTGCCACTCATGGTGCCATCATTTCCAGAGTTGCACAAAGAATGTTACCATGTTGATTAGAATTGATTATGTAGAATTGATTTTGGGTTGAGAGTGATTATGTAGAATTGATTTTGGGTTGAGTGAGTTGAACTTAAACTATTTTAAATAAATAAGATTGATTCGAAATCAAATTTGAACTCAAACTGAATAATTTAATACAAAAAGTTTTCAAGCTAAATTAGTTTGCAAAAGCATCATTCTAGTGTCTATAATCCTGAGATTGGCACCCCTAATACTAACAACCATCTACAAACACCAAAAATATTATTTTCAAAATTTTGACAAAAAAAAAAAAACTCGATTTGTCTTTGGCAAAAAAAATGATTTTTCTTTAAAAAAAACAATCTAATTCAACTTCCAATCAATGACTTGCTCATTAAAAAACTTTCCAATTGACGATACAAAAGAGCTTATTAACCATTGAAGTCTCGTCCGGGGGTGAACTTTACCCAAAGAGCATTCAATAATGTTGACGAAGGACATCAATACAACAAGCGTCACACACTTGATGTAGTATGACAAGTTAATAACAGGCAATTATATCAACGATAACTAATTACTTGAGAATTGCATTGTGATCCTCAAACAGCTTCACTGTGAGTGAATTGAATGCAGTATAGAATTTCCTTTATCAATTGAGTGCAGTTTGTTCATTTTGCCCAAACTCAAAAAATGAGTAATATAATCTATACAAAATAATTATTGTGAGATAAACACCATACTTGGAAAAACCTGCTTATCTCTATGATCAGAGAATTTGTGCATTGTAAAATAGGAAAAACAATCCTATGTGACAAGAGAATAAAATCAGCTGATAAACCATGATCGGATAGTATCAACCAAAACCAATGACAGCAGACTGAAAACTATACCTTATGATTTGTGTTTAATATTGAGTCTAGTAGGCACCCAGGAAGCAACATATTAATGTGAACAGGGGAGAAGCCAACTAATGTCTCGAAGTGCGCAAAATAAATTTTCCCCAGAATTCTACAGCTACTTGCCCATGGTGAGAGATCTGCAACCAATCCATGGTTCATTCATTGACACAGCTCCAACGATTATCCATACAACATTTTTCTCAAGAACTCACCACCTATTTTAAAACAACTTCCAAAATTCAGCAGCACAAAAGCTCCACAGCATGACACACTGATAAATTATTGCCAATCCCGGCAAGTCAGACACCTCCAATGTTCCGGATCAGAAACTGGTTCATGCCAAGTAGGCAAACAATGGCTGTGCATCAAAGTCCCGCAAGTCTCACAAAAAAGATCAGGGCCTGGTTCACCTTGAAGACATACACAACAACTAAAACTACCATCTCCAAATTCTTCAGGATTAGCGGTGTCAAAATTGTCAAAATCATATTCCAACAATTCCCCGGACAAATCAACTCCACCAATCTGGCCATCATCATCTGAGCGCAGAAGTTCATTTGTATCGAAGATGGTATTGTTATTGTCTTCAAAATCAATCATCAGATTGCTGTCAAAAGCAGCAGGGTCGTATTCTAAAGGTAATGTTGAATCTGCTGGATTGGACAGATAACTTGCTTCACTGTATGTTGGAAATTCAGCTTGTAAAGGAATTCCTGCAACAGAACCATCGTCATCCCCTTCATGCTTAACATGCCTTCTCACTGGTAATTTCCGAGGCCCTGGCACAGAAACAGTGTTCCACTCGACATCCGAATCTAATTGATTAGGCTCTGTAATAAGCTCAACATTTTCAAGAGAGTAAGTTAAATGATCATTCCCCACAGGAAAGACAGGAGTAGCAGGTTCACACTCTCTCGTATCATTAAATGTTCCAGAATCAGAATTGGCTCCAGAATGTTCTTTCTTTACAGCCCTTTTACGTGGTTTCTTAACTTCTGACTTAGGTTTTGAATCAGAGTAAGGACACACGGGTGATTTTATCCTGCGACACTTGCAACATTTAAAGCCCGACACGGTCGAAAGTTGGGATTCTTCAAGTTCAACAGCTTCAGCATGAAACCAATCTGTGAAAACCAAATACAAAATTCAGATGAGTGTGAGCACTTAAATTTTTAATCAATCATTTATCATTACTACAGAAAAACTTACTTTGGCATGCCTCGCAGCAAATATACATTAGATCTGACCTATATGCCTTTCCACACAAGTGACAAGTAGGTCCCGAATCAGGTATGTCTGACGCTCCCTTTAAAAGTATGTTTTTGATCATAAAATTAAAGTTATCTTCATCCATTTTCTTTTTCCAAATAACACCCCAGGAACAATTATTGTTGCGACGGTTGATTGATGCCGAAATGGAATCAGACTCTGCCAGTTTTGTGTCAGGATGACCATTCTTTTTCCTGGTAGAAGTCAAGGTTTGATCCTGACATTTACGCTTTGATCCTTTCGAAACTGACTTGGAGTTAACTTGTTTCATATCAGAATGACTGGTCTTTGGCCTTGCTCCCTTAAAACTAGTCCCAGAGCTGTTTTCCTGTCCTTGTAAGATTAAGGGACTTGTTGGAGATTCATCACTAGTTATGTTTGGAGCAAGTAACTTGGCATGGTGACATTGTTTGCATGTTGTCAAGCATTCAACTCCCCCTTTTGTAGAGAGTCTAGAGACTGAACTTATGGAACAGTCCATGTGGCAATAACCTAATGCCCATATTGAACAAAATATTAAAACAAGATACAGTCGTGAACTAGAATGATATAAAAGCAAAAATACAGAATAAAATATATTTAACCACATTCTTTCACATCCTTTTTGTATTGGATTTTTAAATTTTAAACATCAATACAAGTGTTGCAATTTTTCGAAGTGTGTATACATGTAATTGTATTCTATAATATAGTTATCATTTCAGAAACTACATGAGATTTGAATTTAAGGATTAACTTAGTATGCTAGCAGAGCATGATATACGCATGAGGTACATACCTTGACATGCATTGCACTTGTGAGCATACCTGAAATCATGTTAGATAAAGATTATTTGCTTGGTGAAAACAAGTGTAAGGAATAACATATGAATGAAAGAGTACCAAGTTAAGAGTAATTACCGAAGTGAAATGCCCATCTGACATGAAGAACACGAGTATGCCAAGTTGTCTCTCTTGCAAATGAGGTAAAAGAATATGTCATTGCAGGAACATTTCAACTGCTTTCTGTGCAACTGATATGTACCACTATAGTGCTCTTCACATAGAGCCTTCTCATTACCTTCTTCATACTCTTTTACCAAATATAAAGGAATGCGATTTTCAAAAAACCAATACTTTTCTCTTCCTTCCGGCCCTTGCTCTGTTTCAACAGCACTTTTCATCACCCGAATAGGAAGATGCTTTTGGCTCCCAAAAATTATCCCGTAACAAATTTTTCCCTGTACAAGTTTTTTGTCACAAATATTTGCATTTCGGAAAGCAGAAGCTTCGGTCTCTTGACCTTTTCCATCCTGTGTGTTCTGCTCTGGACGAATCAGATCACTCCATCTAAGATAAAAATCTAGATATCTGACCTGATGCAAATGACCAAATACTATCAAGTCACAGGGCTTGCAGTATCCAATAAGCGTAAGATATAAAACAAATAACTATAGGGTACCTGGAGTGCCAGCTGTGAGGCATTCCTACTCATTTCAACTGCGACTCTCCAGACAAGCTGTCTACTTCTTTTGGGAATTTCAGAGTCATCAGCATAAAAAATACCAGAAATTTTCCTCGAACCACCTATTGCCCACAATAAATAAAGCATAAGACAAAACATTTACTGCCAGTAAGAAAACTTGGCAAATACTTGTCTAGTGATATGCAGGGGGAGACAAATATTGAACTATTCGACAGGCAGTATAGGCTTAGCTCAACTTGCTTAGAACCTTAATTATGTATAATGAGTCTAGAATAACACTAAATACCAAGAGATAGTGAAAACCTATGCATAATATCACATTCTGAAAATAATTATAAAATTAGATAGTGAAAACCTATGCATAATATCACATTCTGAAAACAATTATAAAATTGCAATTATTTGGTTTGTTAAAACTAGAAAAAAGGTAATTCATAATTCAAATCAAGCCAAGCTGATTATAGAGTCCAGTTTACAACCTCAAAAAGTTATTTTTAGTAAAGCTCAATTACGCTTGCTCTGGTATATTATGTGGTTGAAAATGAAATACCTTGGCGAGCTGCTTTTCGGACCATGGATTTGGGCACAGTTATATTCTGAGATATAAATCTTGAAAACCTTCCACCACGCCACCACATACTTTCCTTGGAACCATCATCGGTAGCTTCATCACTAGATGACCTCTTTTTAGAACGCCTCCCACTTGGTGCACGTTTCTGAGTTGTTCCTTGAGTAGATGTGGCACTTCGGATATTGGAAAATTCAACTAACCGATCATCCGTCAGCTTAACCCAGTCCCCACAAAAAGCAACGATTCGAATGTTCTCCTCAAGCTGAAAATGAAAATGAAAAATTATTAGCTATTGAAAAATGAACCACCAAGGTAGCTCACATAGCACAAGCAAGAAATATCATAAGATATTTTCAAACATGCATAACAATATATCCATTGGACAAGGATTAAATTACACCTACAAAAACCCTAAAACAATTTTATCATAAAGTTAGATCAACTTCTAAACAATATAGAGTAACCAAGTTAACACAAAACCTCAGAGGTGGCAAATGACACTAACAGTAACACAGTGTTTTAAATAGCAGAACTCAAAAGTAGAGGAAGGACAAATATCCGCTATGTGAAATAGTGGATAGTGTTGCAGACAAACAGAGGAAGCCACATAACGGTTGAAATCAATAAATTATCAATCAGGTATATATAGAAAAAGGCCTGCTGAATACAAATAAAACCTTCATAAAATATCAAAAATAATAAAGTGAAACTGGAATAGCACCCACTATTGCCTTCATACGAAACCAAGATAGTGTCAGTTTAGCAGTTTCTATAAAATCTGATACGCTATAGCTATAGCACCACTATAGTCTCTACTTGACAACATGCTAACACATCATATCAACTGTATCAAAACCCACCCTTGAACACTTTGATATGGAAGTTCTACACTTCCATTAATTGGTGTTACAATGTGACGTTACAGTAATTAAGCATCTTCGATTATCTCTTAGTATTGGTTTCCATTTCTTCTTATATTTCATGATTTGTTTCCTTATTTACTATAAATAAAAGCAATAACAATATAATTAAGGATAAGGGTTAATGCATTGTCTTGAGTAACACATCCAAGACAACAGCCTAGATCAGGTAAACATCAATTCCCAAGTATTTAGTATGTGGTTATCAATATTCTAAGATACATGTGATTTGTATTTCAATTTGAAACAAAATTAAACTCAATAGATGCAGATCGTTGTGCACGTCTCCTTTGGAAACGAATCGCAATCAGTATCTCAATTAAATTTGCTGAATCTTATGAGTAGCTACTTGCCCCAAAATGAAGGATTCACATTATGTTGTGGTGCCGTCATGAAATAGGCCGTAGCTTCATGAGGCCGTAGCAGAAGCTATAGTTGTGTTGCGTATCATAGTGGCACTTAGGTGCTACACGAAATCTCGTTACATTGCATTTTTTTAGTAGCGGGTGTAGTGGCCAAATATTATCCAACTAGATGTTATAGCAGCTGCATGCAATAGTAAAACTCTGGGGAAACCCGAATACGCCTTCAACTTAAGTTGTTCTTGTAGTTTTTGGGCTTTTTGGTAATATCATCTATAGCTTATTTTCTTTATACTAGGATTGAATATCAGTAGCAGAAATTTCAATATTAATTATGAGTGTCTTAAATTGTGTATTCTTCTATTTTTGAACTTTTATGTGTATGGCACAAACTTCTTGTATTGTTTCTCTAAAGCTCAACAACCATGCCCCTACCCTTTTCTACAAGACCTGTCAGGGTGTTTTACATGTTTTTAAAGGGACAAAATCGAACAAAAACAAATATTCCAAATAACCCGAGTCATAATCACCAATGGAGAACCACTCAACATTGCTTTTTTCATATCCACTCCCTCCTACAATGTGTTTCCAACACAGTGTTTAGCGCCCTCTCTCCTCCATTCTTCTTTGTTTTATGGTCCCCTTGTCCTGTTTAAAGACAGTGCGCTCTTCTCTGTTGTGTTTTGTCCTTGTGTCAATATTTTATTTATATATAAGTTATAATAAGATTTGATTAACAAGTCATAAATTTAATTTTTCGTATTCTATAACTTTCCTATTTTTATATCTAAAAGACTGAACCGTATAATTGCAACAACAGAATTACATGAAAATAAACATGGACAGAAAGTTATACAAGATCTACCCATGGAAAGTCAATTAAAACAGGAGATAATTAGAGGTGAAAGTCATCCTTAAATTGCTAGAGGTTTAGTCCCTTGTACCAACTCTAGATTTCATAACAAAAGGAGATAATGAGCTGTAAAATGCCATTAATTCAAAAAACAGAAAAGCAAACTAGAGAAAAACAGATTTAGGTCCAAAATGACATCAATTCATTATCTTTCATAGGAAATATGTCATTCAGCATCTTCTGTCTCATCTGACTCAGCATCTACAGCTTCAACATCAGAATTTTAGTCTATAGTTGATTGCTCAACTCTTGTTCATCTTTTTCTGTTTCTTTACTTTCTTTGCCAATACATCAAAAGACAGAAAATATCATCTCAAGAACTAGGATCCAAAAACATTTCCCTTCTTCGAATAAGCTTTGAAAACTTGATTATGCCTCACATCACACACAATATCAACATGCTATTATGAAAATTTGTTTCTATGTCGATATAGGAACCTGATGAAGCAATGCGAGCAGTAAAGTATAGCTATAACATAAGCAATAGCAAACTTTGGTTTCATCGGTTAGATTTTTCAGTCAACAAAAACAACCAATGTGCCTCGGAGTTCACCAAGGCACCAAAAAATGAAAGGCATGATAGCGATATCTGCACAGAAGGAATCTGGCCTCTCTAACAACTTATCTCACCCAAATGCTTGGGGAGCTACTTTTGTAAGGATTATATAGCAGGTAAGGTAGCATATTTTACATGGGAAACTTGAAAAGTTCAAACAAACGCAAAACTGACTAAAGGCTACCAACAATGATATAATATTTATAAAAATAAAAATAAAAAACTAAGCTATATCATATAACATTAAAAATAAAAAAGTAAAACTAAACATTTACTCACTTTAAGTAGAAGTGGCTTGATAGCACTAAATGTCGTGGCTTGTTTAACTTGCTCACGCCAGTTCTCTCTATAGCTTGCATTTACGAAGGGCCCAACGACTAAACCATGCAAACATCTCTCCATATATAAAATGTAAGTTGCAATGGTACTAGGAAGAATTCCCTCTCCACTCCTTAAAGGAGGTAATATAGCAAGGGTTTTCATAGCACTTTTTGTGGCAATTATAAGAGACTGATTTAGCATGCACCCTCTCTTGCTAACAACATTGGCTTTACAGGAAAAACACCAACCACACCTCTCTCTTGGAACATCCACAAGCTTCTTTTCAGAACTTGGCCAAAAGAAACGTGAAGCTACTTGGGAGAATGATTTTGCTTGCAAATAAGTGTATGCAGATACTGTTTTCTTCTGGCTGTCTGACGCATGACCCTCTGGTTTAGACTCCTCTGAAGAATCAGATGCAAATTTGGCAGCTGCTGATGCAGAAAATTCACCATGCATATAGTAATTTATGTACGACATGGGTTTAAAGGAAAAACCCATGTAACAAAAAGCATCACTTGCAAAGTGTTCACACTTTCCAAAACCTACTTGGGTGTTTTCTTTGTTTTGCAAAGAAAAATTTGAAGGCAACTCCATATCATTTGCATGGCCACAATTACTTGATTGACTGTTTACCACAGAGTACTTAGCAGCGTCTACTGCCGTTGACATATTGACAGAATTCTGAAAGTTCATGTCGGATGGATGACTAACAGAACCAGCTGAAATTATTGCCTCCGTCTTAATTTCCTCAGTAAGCTTCTTATTTACAGTAAGGCCCTCTTCACTTCTATCAATGCCACTGCTATTAAAAGCAGGACTTTGAGGAATAACTTGCAAAGCATCAAGAGAAGGCACCATATTATCATTGTGAATCAAACTCGCAGTGGTTGGAGAGTTCTCTACCTTGACCAAACTAACAGGTTTATGGTTGTCTTCACTTGAAGGAGGACGTAAAGGGGCAGAAAATTTTGTCTCATCCCTTAAATTTGTATCGGTTGAAGCACAAAGAGGTAAGAAGTTTTCGGAAATGTTCCAGTATTGTAACACTGCCATGCAAATACCATGGTACATTGGCCTATGCAGCATGGATTCATAAAGCACTTGGATAACTTTAGGGATGTCCTTCTGATTGTAATATCTAAGACAAACTTCATTGTTGTCAAAGTTAAGCCTGCAACAATCCATGTAAAAAAAAAATTAAAAAAGATTAAACTTCAAAAATTTAAGTGCTCATATGATGAGAATGATGGTCTATAAAAAAAAAATATATATATTGAGATTGAATGAAATATGCTAAGGTAAGAACATGGAATTGAACATCAATTTTCATTAACTACAAAAACAGCACCAGTACTGATCCTAGCATAGTAAATGAAAGGGCAAATGTAACACCAGAAAGATGTTGAACATACACAAGTAAGTGGTCGCATGTACCCATGAAGAGCTGCCCATACAAATCCTTCCCAAATACTTCAGCCCCTCTAAGTGAGGTTCCCTTTGCAATTGTAGGCCCAGCCATATCAATTTTGCACTCTGGACAATACCATGGCCCTTCTGGTATAAACATTTTCATCACACCAATACACCTTGAATGATAAGCAGAGGGACAACCGTCGCAACAAATAAGGGTTCCATCCATACCGCAGAGGCGACATTCATCTCCATTTCTATCAACATCTCCATCCCCAGTGCTTTCTGTATCTCTGCAACTTGAAACAGAGTTACCAGGTTGGTTCCCAGCATTTGATGCTGAAACCAATTTCACAGCTTCTTTATCCTCACAAAAAGAGGTCCTGGTATATCTTGGATAGACTTTTCTGGGGCCAGTTTCTGCAGGAAGGATATCTTCTGCATCATCATCCATCCCGACCTCTGATTCCTTTCGCGTGTTCATTTCAGTTTTTAGCTCCTCAGATTCCAAAACATCATCACAAAGAATTTGCAGAATCATTAACTTCCTACTTACAGGCAACAAATAATACTCACTGCTAAAAAACTCATCATAAAATCCTTTCCATTCGGGTCCTTTTGTGTACCCATTGACCACCAAATACAGGATCACAAAAACGGACCAGGTCAACGTATCGAGCAAGCTCCAATCGTTGCACCTGTAATAAACACATCAGACTTATTATCATTTCAAAACATACATGATACTAGTACTACACAGAATAACAAAAGCATAAAGCATGCAGATTTTACTTGTATACATAATCCTACAAGGGTAAACTAGAAGCACAAAAAAATTGCAAATTAAAAAGTAGGTAGACAGATAAGTACCTAAGACATTGTGATGCAATCTCAAACCCCTCAGACGACAGGCTTTCAAGATGACGCCTCAACACCCGCATCAGAGAAATATGAATTGCGTCACACAAAGTGTTTGGCCCTTGATAATTCAGGGCACCAACAAATTCATCCAAAGTAAATGGATGAAGAAACAATTGGGTGCTGAACGATCTCAAAAACCCATATACAGATAGGAGGTGTGAGACACTCGGCTCAGGCACACCGATAGTTCCGGACGACGGCGGCAAATGCAACGGCGGAGGCAAAGGCACTGTCTCAACATTTGAAACAGAGCCACCCGACAGATCCACATCATCTCCGTCGTCTTCATCCTCATCACTTTCACCCTTCGATTCGCACGGATCGGTTGCACCAACAGCAGGTTCATGTTCATCTTTTTGAGATTTCAATGAACCCTTATCAGGCATATTTGCAACCTTAGCACTATTCTGCAACACTAACTTATCCAACTTATTTCTTCTCTTAACTAAACTACCATCAAAATTATCGTCCCTGACAAGTATTGGACGAATTTCAACACTCTCTAAATCTTCAAAATCACCATCTTCATAACTAACCCTATATAGTCCACTTTCATAATACACAACTTTACCTAGAAAAACACCATTTCTAGGAAACTCTTTGAGCACATACTTCCCAACCAACGGAATCGGTTTCGTCTCAACTGCTTGCCTCTTAGCTTCATTAACCAATTTCCCTTCCTTCTTCTCTTCCTCCTCCTTTCGTCGTTTCCTCGGACGACCCCTCGGTTTCCCACTACCCTTCTCCATATACCAACCCTAAAATCCAACAAAAACACACACAAACCCTCTAAATTCCCCTCACAAGCTTCTAATTCCCACCTTAAAATTTTAGGGTTTACTCAGATCCTGCAAAAAATTCAACAAAAACCAAATCTAAATCACCAATTCCAGTACAAATCCAAAATCAACATCAAATTAAACACAAATCGATAAAACTGAACTCAAAAAAATTAATACAAAAAAATGAATTGTGAAAAACGTACCTGATTAGTGAACGTACACCACCATTGAAGAAGATGAATATTCTGCTTCAAATCAAATAAAATCAAACACAAATCGATAAAATTGAACTAATAAAAAAATCAAAAAAAATTGAAACAAAAACTGAAATCGAGAAAAAGTACCTGGTTAGTGAGCGATGAACACCATTGAAGACGAAGAATTTTCCACTTGAAGGAAAATCAAATCGCCGTAAATCGAAGAGAAAACCCTAGTAGCAGAAAATGCAGAGAGAACGATGGTTTGTTCTGAAGCGACTCAGTGATGAACGAGTTCTAATATTTAGTGGTGTATTTATACTCGGAAATTTCTAGTGTTAATAATTTTTATTGCGATGACGAGTTTCTTTGTTTTTTCGACTCGTTGTGCGTTCGAGTTGCGCACGTCACACGGACTGAGTTAATCCCTTCACCATTTTGTTGAATGCGGCAATTGAATTTAAATATTTGAAAATTTAGAGGGGAATGTTGTTCTATTGATAAATGGTTTGTGTGTAGTTAGTTTAACGGGATTATTGTTAAAAAATAAATGAGGTGGATTTGGTTATTGTTGATTTATGTTTGTTTCGGATCGGATTTTTCGATCGGGTCAAGCCTAATACTGCATCTATCAAATTGTATGAGTATCGCATTGTGACCTATCATGGTATGACCATTATGAATTGTATGTCCACCTTTAGCAATATACTGACTTTAGTGTAGGAGTGTTTGTAGATACACTTCCACCATTAGTCATCATCTTTGATCATAAGTGTTTTTCTAGTGGAAGTTGTGTATTACGAAAGTGGTTTATATAGAGTTAATTACGAGGATGGGGATTTTGAGGAATAGGAGAGTGGTGAAATTTGTTATGTTAGTGCGATGATTTTGATGGTGATTTGGTTAAGAGGAGGAATAAGTAGGAGAAGATAGTGTTGCATATTGGTGCCATGGTTGCAAATATGGCTGACAAGGGTTCATTGAAATCTCAAAAAGATGAACATGAACCTGGTGTTGGTGCAACTGATCCGTGTGAATCAAAGGGTGAAAATGATGAGGATGAAGATGACGGAGATGATGTGGATTTGTCGAGTGGCTCTGTTTCGGATGTTGAGATAGTGCCTTTGTCTCTGCCGTTGCATTTGCCGCCATCGTCCGGAACTATCAGTGTGCTTGAGTTGAGTGTCTCACATCTCCTATCGATGTATAGTTTTTTGAGATCATTCAGCACCCAATTGTTTCTTCATCCATTTACTTTGGATGAATTTGTTGGTGCTCTAAATTATGAAGGGCAAAACATTTTGTTTGACACCGTTCATATTTCTTTGATGTGAGTGTTGAGGCGTCATCTTGAAAGCCTGACGTCTGAGGGGTTTGAGCTTGCATCACAATGTTTATTACATGTGCAATGATTGGAGCTTGCTAGATATGATGACTTGGTCTGCTTTTGTGATTCTATTTTTGGTGGTTAATGGGTACACAAAAGAAATAGCTAGATTTCCAACCTCTAACCAAATTGTTTGGTCTAATGGTTGTAAGGTTAATCTTAAAATACTTTGAAGTCTGCCTAATGATGTCATTCACACTACAAAACTTCTCCCCTCACTCTTTACTCCACTAACTCTAGTATTTTACCTCAAACCCACCACGACTGGCGATTTTTCAGGCATGTACGATTGGTGACTCTTATGCATCTTCATCCATCCTGACCTTTGATTCCTTTCGCGTGTTCATTTCAGTTTTTAGCTCCTCAGATTCCAAAACATCATCTCAAAGAATTTGCAGAATCATTAACTTCTACTTACAGGCAACAAATAATACTCTCTGCTAAAAACCTCATCATAAAATTATTTCCATTCGGGTCCTTTTGTGTACCCATTAACCATCAATACAGATTCAGAAAAACAGACCAAGTCATAGTATCGAGAAAGCTCCAATTTTGCACATGTAGTAAACACATTAGACTTGCTATCATTTATGTTTTGATATGATATTAAGTATGATGTGTTTATTACAAGTGCAATGATTGGAACTTGCTCGACACAGTCACTTGGTCTATTTTTGTGATTCTGTATTTGGTGATTGATGGGTACACAAAAAAATTAGCTAGACTCCCCACCTCTAAACAAGTTGTTTGGTCTAATGGTTGTAAGGTTGATCTTATAATACTTTGAAGTCCGCCTATTGATGCCATTCACACTACAAAACTCATCCCCTCACTCTTTACTCCACTAACTCTGGTATTTTACCTCAAACCCACCACAATTCGTGATTTTTCGGGCGTGCACACACGCGCGCACACACACACACACTTTACCTCCTCACTAAAACCCCCTAATTATTATTTTTTATTCAGTATCTTTAGTCTCAAGAAGATTACAATTTTGGTTATTGTGTAGAAATGTATCCATTATTAAATACGGATTCTCAACAAAGTAATTATTGAAAAGTCTAAAATGCTTTAGAAATTAAAATTTGAAACAATAATTGCCTCACATGTCAAACTGGAATGAAGCCATGGAGTCCTAAATCAATCAAATTGTCAACCAAAAAATTTCATACACTCCAAACAAAGACTAGCTATAATATAATAAAGATCTAACCAATAATTTTTTTTCCCTTTGAAGTATTTCAAATCCTTGGCATTCTCGTCATAATAGCTAAACAGATTGACTTCTTTATGTAGGTATCTGAAAAAGATGAAACTTACAAAGTTAAGGCAAGGTAGCACAAATTTAAGGAATTGATAAAGAAAGGAGAGAGATTAATATATAGAGAAGACTCATAATACAATATGTGGAGAAAGATTCAAGAATTAAATGTTCCTTCAATCATATCTACATATTGTTGAGAAACATAATCTAACAAAAAAAAGGAATCTCATGTCCTCTTTTAATGTGGTTTTTCAAGTGAAGCAATAAATCACACGTTTATCGAATGATTTTAGGTTATACAAATACTGCTAGCATCTCCTTAATGGATTCATCTTGAAAACACAAAAAACAATTTTAACCTATGGCTTGTTAATTTCAATGAAAAGGGAAACAAATAAGCAACAAAGATAACAGTCGCAACTATTTACAATATTCGGTAGACTCGAAATCAAGCATGTTTTTGGTAAAGAATAATAGATCTGATCACATGTGTCAACAAAATCGATGTCAGATCTTAAGGACTTACAAGCTTTGTTTGATCGAATCAATCCCAATGCTAACAAGGCGCCTTCAAAATCAACACGAAGCATGCCTTTAGTGAGAGTGAGACTTTCTTTGTATAATGAGGAGTGTTCATGGCTAGATGATGAAGGCGACATCATGGAAGAAACATTGCATCAAAGATGCGGCGGTGGCGGAATAGTTTTGAGTTAATTGGGATTAGGGTTTTCTATAGACATATGCTTACGGATGATTTATACGGAGCTTGATGTGAGTAGCGTGCTTGAGAAAACTAAAGGCAGAAAACGACAATAATGAATACTTGGGCTTGCTCATTAGAGATTATTGGGACATGTATTTTTTTTCATGAGATTTACTTTTCCCACCCTATGGCTTTCCCCGCGCGCCCTATTTTTTCCAAAAATGCCCTTGCAATCCGGATTTTAAAATTCGGATTCATGTTCACTATTTTGGATTTTATAATCCGGACAATTCTTATGTATAATCAGCCATTAGACTCTCACATTTCAGTAGTTTTGAGTTTTGCTTTTAAAAACAACAAAATAACTAAGTAAAAAATGCTAAAAATCTGTCAAATAAAATCATAAAAATATAAAGATACCACAAAAAAATTCTAAAAATCAAATAAAACTAATGCAAATTTTTTCGGATTTTTCTGAGAATATGAAAAATTAAACAAAATGAAAAATGGGTCTAAACGATGGAATTTAGGATTTTTCTGATTTTCTGTGGAAGTTTCGGAGCAATCTGATCAAGTAGCTCGAAAACCTTATTTTTGACTAAGAACAGGTAACAATGACCCAAAACAGAAGGATGGGAGTTAGGAAGATTAATATTGTTCCCTAAAATGATTATCCATGTTACAAACATGTTTAAAACTTGTGCTGATACAGTTCAGATTATATAATCCGTACTGTTTTTCCCTTGAAAAATCATGTAGCGCACCCTATTTTTGAAGTTTCCAGATTACAAAATCCTGAAAAATTCGAATTTGTGAAAAACTTAAATTTTCACCCTGTAACAAAGGAAAACATGAATTCAAATTTTAAAATCCGGATTGCACAAAGACATTTTTGGAAAATTTACAGGGCGCGAGAAGGCCATATGGTGGAAAAAGTAAATCTCTTTTTTCATAATGTCTAATACTTTAGCAAAATATGCACTAGAGAAATACTTTAGCAAAAATAAAACTTAATAGGTTTGGACTAAGGAAATGCCCCCATTTCTTTTAAGTCAAGGCCCCAAATCGAGACCTAATTTAATACAGGAGATATATAGAAATTAAAATGTTTGGCACATAATACGAGTAAGAAAATTGCTTTTCGGACATAGAAAACTTCCTATTGACACAAGTAAATAACGTTTTTACCCCCAGCGGCAGTTAACAACCGTTAGCCTAAGCATCGACAGTTAACTGCCGCTAGGCTCCTCCAGAGGCAGTTAACTGTCGCTGGCTTTGCTGCTTTTTATTATGATTTTACGCGTGTCAGTCGAAAAATCAAAATAAATCGAAACTTATTCAGAATTTTACAAAACTTTACAGACCCTATATATATATATATATATATATATATATATATATATATATATAAACCTAATATCCCTCTTGGTATCAGAGCCTGATGGGGAAGTAGGAATGTGTTATTAATTTATGAATTTTTATTTATTTATCTAAGATATTCTTTACGGATGGTCTATTATGTGTTATTCCTAGCCGTTTATTCTAAAAATCTACTATTCATTATCCTTAAGGATAAAGTTTAAGATTTGGATATCTGAAACAACTGTAGCAATAATTCCCCTTGGTGGGTAATAAGTCTCAATTTAAGTGTTTAAGATAACCAAATCTAAACTAGCTTTTTAATGTCAAATAGTAGGTCTTAGAGTAAATTATTAGAATAATATAACTTGGATCACCTCTAAAGAATAGTTTAGAGTATAAATGCTAATTCATATTTTAATAATTATATTTCTAACTAACCAAATGATGGCACTGGTATTAATGGGTGAGGAAATTTTATATTTTCAAATTATGCTTCGATCATTTTCCTCACGCCTGTCTTGTAAATCCTCTCAGCCCTCATCCTCTATTACTGATCATCAATCTCAATCTTTTTCAAACAAAATCTTCAAAGAAGAAATTCACTTTGAAGACATCAATCAAGAATTAGATAATTGGGAGATACCTAAGATACCCCCTAAAGATTTGTACAAAACAAGTAGATCCTTTTTCCACAAATCTGACTATGTTATTAGAACCGTGGAACAAAAATTTAAACTAAAATCTGACGATGAAGAAATTCATCTTCTCTCACAAAAAAGTATTAATGAACATATATACAAAAAATACAATTATTTACATATCGGTAGTGTCCAAGTTGGTCTTAAGCCTCTCACGAGGGGCTCTGTTGACGTAAAAGGCTGAACAAGACCAAGGACTCTTGCTCTTTCTAATAAATCCTTTTACTAAAAGATCTTTGATTTCTTTTTGACAGATTTGAAGAAGTTCTTCATTCATTTGGATGGGTCTGGCCTTAGTTGGTATAAGTTTCTCCTGAAAATCCTTTTCATAAGGAAGATCCACAATGTGTTGTTTTCTTTCCCAAAAGGCATTAGGAAGATCAGAACAAATGGTAGATTGAATCTGTTCGAGGAGGGCTTGGACTTTCTGCTTAGTTATAGTTTGTTCTATTTGGTAATCAATATTTTTAAAAGAAATTTCTTCTTTTAAGAAATTAATTTGATTTTGTTTATAATGGATTGGGTTAAGATCCTTAATAATTGGTTTCTTAATAAACCTGAAGATTATAGGTTGTCCTAAGTGTTGGGTAATGATTCCTTCATTATTAATTTGTAAAGGAAAGAGAGATCTTATGAATGGTGTGCCTAAGATTACTTTGTTCTTAAGATTTTTAACTAAAAGGAATGGAGTTTCAATCTTAAGATTTTGGTTTTCGATAGTTGTAGTAGAAAGTTTATAATTAATTTTTAATTTAGACCCGTTAGCAGTGCTAAGCTGTTCGGAAGTTTTCTCAAAATACTTAGTAGGAATTAATCCTTCTAAAATACAGTTTGAATCAGCCCCAGTGTCAAAAAGGGCTGTAGTTTCAAGAATAAATTCTTTTATGACAATCCTAATATTTATATAAAATTTTTGGATTTTTATTTGATTAATTAAGCCCAAAAAATCTTCATCTTCTTGTCTTTCAAGGAGGCTAGAATTTTGGACAGGAGTATTAACATTATTCTGGACAGGAGGATTAACATCAGTTGTGTTATCCTCATAACTTTCATAGCTTTGTAATTGTCCTAAGATGAACTCATGATTGTTCTGAGTTTGTCTTAAGTCTTTTATTTCAATTTTCAGATTGTTAATCTCATGTTGGAGATCTTGGATAGTTACAGGTTTAATAGTAGCTTTTTCAAGCCTTTTAAAGGTATCTTTAAGATTGAATTTATTATTTACAAGAGGATTTCTAGTAGGTTTAGTTTCAAGAGTTGACTTTAGCTTTTCAAGATAAAATTTCTTGTCAACAGGATCAGTGATAGCATTAATGGCTTCAAAAAGGAGGTCTTGCTCCTTAGTCAGAACATTAATTTGACTAGAGGAACCTGAATCTTCCTCAGATAAATCGTCATTCTGAATTTGATTTAAATCTTCAGAAGATTCTTTATGCGATTCATCTTCAGATGACTCAATTAACAAGTTATTAATACGGTCTTCAACTTCTTGATCAAGGTTGAGGGATTTAATTTTCCCTTGCAACCTACAATATTTACTATGATGGCCCGGCTTCCCACAATTGTAGCAACCAGCCCCTGTCCTAGGTTTCCTAGGGACATTACTAAAAGGGAAACCAGAGTTAGGCTGTTTGTTAGGTTCAGAATGAAAAGGTTTATTATACGGTTTATTGTATCCTTTATTATAAGGTTTATTACGATTATTATTATAATAATTTGGTTTAGGTAAATCCTTTTTTGGTTTAGGTTTAGAATTTTTAGAACAAGGAGGTAGGCCAAATTGTTCACAAAAACTTCCCAAGTCTTTACGGTTTTGGGCCTTTTCTTTAGCAAGTTGTTGTTGGATCTTATCATCCTGACAGATCTTTAAAGCTACCTTTTGGATATAAGCAATTAATTGGCCATAACTTAATTGTTCATAAGGGATATCACCACTAGGGTTTTGGCCTCTAAGTTTTTCCCTAACTTTATCTCCTAGAGACTTAGGTAGCCCAGCTAAGAATTTTTCTTTCCAAAAAGGTTGTTGACTATCATCTCTAGTGTAAACCCTAGTAAGGAAAGTATCTTTGTACCATCTAAAATCTCCTAATGATTTACATTTAAGATTAGATAGTAATTCTCCAGACCTATCTTTAATTAAAGATGGATCACCAATAAAGTGTTGGGCTATAGTAAAGATTAGAGAGTTAACGGCGTCAGGGATAGTTTCGCTGCCATTAAGAATGGGATTACCGTCAGAATCTGTTTTAATTGCAGTAAGAACTGCAGATTTTTCATCTTCAGTAAGGTAATTATCCCACCAACCCTTTAACTGGCCAGAAAATCCAGCAACTAAGATTTCAACAATAACTGTTTCCGGGCAGTTATTAGAAGTCTCATAAGCAGTAGCTACCATTGTCATATTTTGGAGTACCTTGGTGATAGAATACTCATTTTGTCCATCTATGTTCCATTCGTAAACATTGTTTGCACTGAAACTTTTGAAATTAGAATCCTTTTCTTCTAAGAGAAGATCAGGAGCAGTAGCCCTGGGATAATAGAGTTTGGTTTGGTTTTTCCAATTAACCTTAGGGCCGGTAATGACAGGATTGATGTTTATCTCAAAATTATCATCTTTGTCAGAATAAGATTGTGTCTGTATCATATTGAGGCCTTTAGTAAAAGACTGTTGAGGAGTTTGGGGAGTATCAGGAATAGTCGTATGGTAAAGTTTTAATTGTTTATTAACCATATCGAGAAGTTCATTTTTAGCTTCTTCCTTTAGTTTTTGGTTAGAGTCTTGCAATTCCTTTTTGATTTGTTTAGACAATTTAAAAGGTTTGAATAAAGGTTTTTCTATTAGGTTAGAAGAGGACGTCGAGGCTTGATTTATTTGACTTGTTCCTAAATTTTTCCCTAAAGCTTGAAGATATTTATTAGTATAATTAGATTGCTCCATAAGATTTTTAATATCAGTTGAGTTTATAGGTTCACTCTCAAGTTTAGTTTTGAAAGGAGAAGCCAAAACAAGATTATCACTTTTACTTTTTAGCTTAAAGGGAGCATCTGGAGGAAATTCAGATTGGATAGTTTTATCATCCTTCAAATGCCAACTACTTATAACATTAGTAGTTCTATCTCCTATTAGATCAGTTTGAAAAGGATAATCAACATTATTCACAAAAAATACAATTATTTACATATCGGTAGTGTCCAAGTTGGTCTTAAGCCTCTCACGAGGGGCTCTGTTGACGTAAAAGGCTGAACAAGACCAAGGACTCTTGCTCTTTCTAATAAATCTTTCAATTCCCTGTAAGTGGATTGTTGACCCATCATATATATATATATATATATATATATATATATATATATATATTTTAGAGCTGTCTTTAAAAAACCAGATCAAAATTCAATTTCTAGGTCGACGTTTTGATGTTTTCGTGTCTTAAATTTTAGGCGCGTTAAAAATTCACATTTAATTCGTCCCTTGTCGAAAAATTCAAATTTTTTGTGGGAGATGTTATTTTTTTTGTTCCAAACATGAGTGCAAAAAAACGTGAAAAAGTTCAACCTCTAGGACATTTTTTCGGACTCGCACTTGAAAAAAATTGTGATTTTGCATGATAAAAAACAGCAAAACCAGAGGCAGTTAACTACCTATGGAGGAGCCCAACGGCAGTTAACAACCGTTGGAGGAGCCAACGGCAGTTAACTGTCGGCGCTTAGGCTAACGGTTGTTAACTGCCGTTGGGGGTAAAAGCGTCATTTACTTGTGTCAATAGGAAGTATTCATTGTCAAAAAAGCAATTTTCTATGAGTAAATCAAACATGTTTAAATTATAAAATATCTCATAACATTATGAGAAAAAATAAAAAAATTCACTAGAATTGAAAATATTAGCTCAAATTTAATTTTTATGGTTTGATTAACAAGAAAAGAAAAAAAAAACAGAAACGAACTAAAATAACTCTATTAATATACAACATTTTGTTCTATTATTATATTTACAAAATTGCAATTTTATTCACATTATTTTTTTGTCAAGTTAGGTTTATATTGTTAACCTCTTTCAATATTTTTTCGCAATGATTTTCTATATTATGCTATTAATTTTATTATGATATATCAAGAATAACGATTGGAGAGAAGAAAAAACATGATAAGAAATTGGTTTCCATGTTTCAGCATTGTACTCTTAAGAATCATGGCCCAGTTTTCCTGTGAATTTGTGATGTGATAAGCTCCCAACATAATTTGAGATTAGCAACTTCATTTAGTGAGATTAAATACCTCACCCAAAACCTCTTGCAGACAAAGGTTTACAACCCTTATGCCAAGCTATTGTTACCATCTTCCCTTTTCAGTGTCTCCACTCTATATGAAAATTTTAATCCATCTTTCTAAATTTTACATAAACGTGCTTTGGATCAATGATTTCGCTAATTATACTCTACCTAAAATATAGACTGCGGAGGCTTTTCCAAGTAGAAAGTTCAAGTTCAATTCAGCATCTCTAACATAAGCATGCACATTTTCAAACATTCTTATTCCACTTGTTCATAATGTTCTTGAGAATCTTGAGTTTTTGAGACATGACATACATTGAAGAGCGAACCTTCGTAGTTTTCCAGCTAGAGCTAATAATGTTCCTACAGTCGTCATGAAAGGTTCACATTTTCATGAATTGAAATTGTGAAGAAAATCTAATATAACTATTTTGAAAATCTAATTGAACTGAGTTGAATCTTGTTCAGAAATATTCTCCTATTCATTATTAAGTTGTGTTAACACCCACAAACCCAGATGCATTAGTACTTCTCCATCAATGTCTTTGTTGTTCAAATCTCCAGTGTCTTGAAACAATACCTCATCATCTATATTAGCTTAAATCATGTTTTTCTTATTGGTTTCCGATTCCTTGCTAGTAGCATTTCTCTTCTTGTTGATATCATTTCAAATATTGGTAACATTCTCATCATTATTATAAATTTGCTCCCTTCCTTAGACGAGGAACCTCAAAGATCAACTACCTCAAAGTCTTTCATACGTCTTTCCTTAAATCATTAGTTTGAACAAAAGATTTTATAGGAGTTTACCCTATCCTTTTGTATTTCAACTCTTGATTTGGGTCAATATCAACCAAAACCCTAACAAAGTGTCCAAATGTACGATCAAACATAAGACTGCTTGTGACTGCATCCACGCATATAGGAATTCCAACGCTACTTGAAATTGCAAACAATTAGGATGCCAATATTATTGAGATAAATCATAAAATCATACCCATACTTGAGCGGATGAGCTTTTCTTTCAAATTAGGGTTGAAGTTTTTTGTCCGAGCAAATAGTTTCAATAAACTAAGGTCAAGTAACATGTACCCACCGATTTAACATTCCTTGCATCCTCTGAAGAAGAAAAGAGAACTCGTAAAACTCATTCCTCAATGATGTTACTCCCCATATTCCTAAATACTTCCAAAGGGTTTTGGCTTCTCACACAAGGCAACAACATTCAATGTATTTTCACGGGAGTTTCTATGGTACACCTTTAAATTAAGATGTACCGGTACACCTATATATTAAATAAATAGTTTACCATAGAAATTGTCTTTTTTCACCCTTAGGCCAAATGATTATTGCATGAGGATTTTGTTTAAACATTTCCACTCCTAGCAAATATTCCTTTTTGGGATGATAATAGCTAATCAATCACCTTTTACATTAAGGGTGTGTTTGGATGGAGGGTTTAGGAGGGGAAGGGAGGGGAGGGTTTACATTTCATTTTTAAATTACGGACACTATGAAATATTTTTAACAAATTAACATGGTAAACGATCATATAATACTTCAATCACGCTTAATTTTGTTTAGAAAACATATTATATGGTCCGTAATTCAAAAAAGAAAAATAAATTCTCTCCTCCCTTCCCCTCCTAAACCCTCAATCCAAACTCACCCGAAGGTTTCGGTAACTAGTTTAGTGGGATGTCACAAACAGTGCTCAATGTTTTAGCGAAGGTTTTTTAAGATTTGGGTATGAGTTTAATGCGACCAATGACGTATTCGTGTCTAATAGTCAAGACTAAGGGATGATCAATCTTTTATGAGACCATTATAGATGAGAAAAAGAAGGTGATGATGGTAGGTAAGGATGAGTTTAGGGTAATGGAAGATGATGAGGAACAATGTACCGAGAGCCCTTCATATTGTGACCATCAACCTAAATGGCTATGAAGTGGACAAATAAATTAATTAAGATGAAAACATTTTGTTAAAAAAAGATTAAAAAAAAAACTAATGGTTCATTTGATGGTCTTAATATGAATGTAATTTATTTGGTCATAAAAAAAATATGAATATTGTAACTTATATGAAGAAAAGAAGGTTGGATAAGAATAAGATATATAATATAAAAGTTATAAAGTCTTATTATATTTTGTGGTTTTTTTTTATACACCCACACTTTGTGTAGTACACCTCATATCAAACTAGAAAATAGTATATTAACATATATGATGTCTAAGATGAACTTTTTTGACAAAAGCAAAACGATATTCATTCATTCAAATCGATAGAATACATCAGATACAATAACATCATCAATATCGCTAAAAACGTAAAGGATAAAACTGCGAACATACTCACAACATCCAAATTAATAGTGGTATTTGTATGACATATATAAATTCGATAAAATAACAAAATTACCGATGTGCCAAAGTTGTACATAAAATTAAAAATTAACTTTTCTTTTTTTTTTTAAAGAAAAAATTAACTTTTCTTTATTTCTATTACTTTATATTTTTCTCCTAAAAAAGTTGTATTTTTAAATATGAATAAAAAATTATAGTTTTTATCTAAAATAATTGTATATTTCATTAGTTTTTATTAGAACTTTTTTAAATTATAAACTTACAGATAATATAGGGTTAATTATGTTTTTAGTCCCTACAAAATTACAAGCTTTCAAGTTTAATTCCTACAAAAAAAAAAAAGTTTAGTTCCTACAAAAATATTATTCACTTTCAGTCCTTATTTGCATTTTATAGAGACTGTTATGGAGGACTAAAAATATCCATTTTTTGTAAAAAGTTTTAAAATAGGGACTATTCTTACAAACTACAATATATTATGGAGGATTAAAATTACCATTGAAATTTATAGAGACTAAACTTGAAAACTCGTGATTTTCTAGGTACTAAAATCATATTTAATCCTATAATATATTACAATTAGATTTTTTTTTAATGATTTGTCCAAAATTAATTTTGTTTGAAATTTTTAATATTAATTATTTAATCCAATAAAATATTAACTATTTAATTATTTTTTATTTATTCTTTAGAAAAAATATTTTTATTTATTATATTAAATTTTACTATAAATTCTTTGATGCTTTAGTATATTTAAAATGATATGTTATGCATATTGTTGGCAAGGGTGGATAAATGGTCGGATTCAGTGTCAAAATCTAGAAACGACCAATATGACAGTGTCAATATTACAGTATGTCCTCGTCCATTTGAGTCTACGGTTTCGACGGTTCTTGCGGGTGGTCAGACGGAACGTGTCGATTGTAGATTAAACAAATTATGATAAAAAAAGGCAGAATCACAATCAGAAAAAACTTTCAGATGAAGAGGTGGAGGACGAAGCTTTCTATTGAAAGAAACCAGAATCATTTGTGAACAACCATACATAGCTGAATAGCTGAACAAAATTTATATGGAGAAATTAAACAAGTATGTTTGTAGATATGAGAGAGAGAGAGAGAGAGAGAGAGAGAGAGAGAGAGAGAGAGAGGAGAAGAAGAAGAAGAAGAAGAAGAAGAAGAAGAAGAAGAAGAAGGCTTGTTGTGAGAAAGAAAATAGAGGGAGGAAGTAAACGAGAACGATGAAGATGGGCATGGAGATGAAGAGGATGCCATGAAGAGGATGCCACTAAAGCACAACTTGTGTGAGAAAACGACACAGAAGAGTTGAACTAGGGTTTGAAAGTGTCTTCAATTTTTGCTTTTAAGGCTCTTGGTTGGGTTGATTTGATACTACTTTCAACTTTGGGCCTCAGTTTAAGAGTGGAGAAAAATAGTCTAGCCCAAACTAATGGGATAACACGGTTCAGTTACGGGTAACTACGGTTGCATTTGTCTCACTTGAAACCGCCCATACGGACCCACCGCAAAATGGGTTTTCAACCCGTTCACCTGCCCTAACCATTATGGGCCGTCCGTTTGCCTTTTTTCTTTTATGGGCTGGCCGGTTTCTGACAGATCCAACCCTGTTGGCCAACCCTAATTGTTGATTTTGGGACTGATGCAATGACTAAGAAGGACTATATATGAGAATATAAGGATAAAAAATTTATGCAATATGATAGTTTTTTTTTGGTTAAATTTATGTACTCTGGTATTTTCTTTTTCCTTTTTCTTGAATAAGTTTCTACCTTATAAAAAACTATTTATCCTTTCTGAAAAAAAGAGTGATGACTATTCTTACTCACATCTCTATTATTTTGATCAAAGGACCATAAAATTGTGCAATTTTCCATGCTATTAGTTTTTTTTTTCAAATGCTAATGCTTAATCTATTTATGCCTTATACTATACAAATGACCTTATAATTCATACTAGAAAAAAGAAAGGCATTAATATTATTTTTTTAAGAAGCTAAAATGGAATATAATACTGAATAATCTGGAAATTTAAGAACAAAAAGTACTAAAAAATCAACGAAAAGTGTATCAAATTACATCAAAAAATATCGAGAAAAAACAGAAAATGAACAAGGGTCAAAGCCACCCCATTACAAATAGATGTCCAAACAAGGTAAGGGATTAAGCCACCACAAATTATAAGGGAAAACAAAATTAGGTCGATTCACTTTCTGCCACCAATAAGACTAAACCTTAATTTTGTTGAGCAATTGTTGTAACGAGGCCTCTTTTTGACGAAAGACCTGAGCATTTCTTTCAATACAAATCACCCACACACATGAAAAACCAAATGAGGGTAAGACATGGGCGGGTACTTTTTGAAAAACCGCCTAAGGTTCCAAATTGAGATAAATGGTTTGACACGTGTTCAAGATACATTGTGTTGAAACCAAACCACTTAGAAATATTGTACCAAAGTTTACCAAAAAAATCACAAGAAAGGAATAATTGCTATGTATTTTCCATCATGCCACACCTACCTACACAAAGCTGAGCATTATGTTGTAAAATATGTCTTTTAATTAAATTATCCGTTTTCTTTTTTTACAAGAAAATTGTCTGTTGTTGGTAACTGACTATGGAGCATATACCAATTACCAAACAAAAAGACCGACTTTTAAAGAACCTCACTTGTCTTTTTATTAATAGATTAACATACTATTCTATGAACTTTTTTTTTGCACTTAATTGTATACTTATTTTTATTACAGTTAATTGTTATTTATGCTTGATATGTGTCATACACTTTGGTTTTTACATATTTTTCTTGAATGTTTAATTTTTGGATGATTATTTATTGTACTATTTTACACAAATAAGTTTGTTAATGCTAAGTCATTAGATAAAATTGGAAAAAAGGTATAATTTAAATGAAATTAGAAAATTTATAACATTACATATTACAACTTTTCACAATCAATAATTGAAATAAAATAGAATAAGCATTATATTTTTAGTAAAAGACAAATTAAAATTAATAACTCTTTGTTTTAGACAAAACTAAAACTATATTAAATAATATATATATATATATATATATATATATATATATATATATATATATATATATATATATAAAGACTAGGGGAAGATTCTGCCTTACCCGGGTATAATCTAAATGGAAATACATAGCGAAAAATCAAACCTAATGGACTGACCCTAAACTATTATATTAATTGAAAGAAAATTAATGACAAGTTTACATTCATCCTCAAGGAGATTTGAACTTATTATATTGAGGTTAGGAGGTTAAACTCTTTCATTGAGCTTGCACTCATCTCAAGTTTATATAATTCATTTTATTTCTATAAGCTATAAACAAAAATATAATTAGTTTTCTAAAAAAAAAATTCCTTTTTCAAAAGGTTAAATTTTCAAAACGATTAAAAACTTATTTAAAGAATTTAAATTTTCAAACCACGGCTTTATAAAAATCAATAACTCAAAAAAAAAAAGCGGATCACGTAATTTTTTTTTGTTTTTGAAAAAGCAAAAAAATAATATAATAATAAATAAAAATTAAAGATGCTTCTCAAGTACTAATTCTGTTTTAGCACAATTTCTCTTAAATAATTTTATTTACATGAATACCTCCTAAATAATAATTGTTACTACTTTTTCAAAAAAATATATTAAAACAAAAAACAATGATAAAATTGCATGTCAAATAAAACGAAGTTACAAACACTATCTAAAATTCACACATATTTATAAAGTTTTATATTGGAACTCAGGTGAATGTGTCAAGTCTTGAGATAGGTCATAAAGACAAGATTTAAATAATATTGTAAACAACATAAAATTGATTGAAAAAATTACCCAACCAAACATTCCACTAATGTATAGTTATAATTTGTCATGTAGTTTTGGATTCGTTTCCGGTAATGAAAAACCGGATAACGAGTTGACACGGAATGAAGAGTGAGTCAACTCAAAAGCCATAAACGAATTTGCACGTACGTAGTGGAAGTTAGTTATTATTTTTTTATTTATTTCATTCACGCCCTTTTCAAATTGAAAGTTAAATTAGATGATTATTGGCGGGAGCAGTTTTATGTTTTGTTGCTTGATTTATATTTTCCCGCTAGTACTAGTATAGTATATGATTTAATTTTTGAGACATAGCAACCGTTACGTTCGTTTGAATAACTAGTTTATGCCACCAACCGTTATTTTATTGGTGTTGATACAATATCATGATCATATTAGCTGGAAATTATTATTTATTGAGTAACATACTAGTTTACGGGTTGATCTGGTGGTATAGGTTTATAACATTGGAATTTGATTATCTTAATCTCTTATGTTTCAATCCTTCTAGTGTCAATATTTGTGGACTAATTTAGATATAGCTTTATCTGACTTTAAATATGTGCCTCGGTAGTGGATAGGAGAATGGTCTCTTAATTTTATTTTTTTTAGGCAAAATAGAAAATAAAATAAATAAGAGAAAGAGATACAAAGACTGAGGGGTATGGACCTGACTGAGGAATAACCCAAACGGGAATACATTGTGATAAAATAGTCCAGATAATCAACTATAATTTATCCTAACTAAAATTCACTAATCACATGCACAACCCAACGAACCCGTGTACGGGCGCGAAACCAAGTTACAAAAAAGTATGAAAAGTGAACATTTGTAGAGAACAATTAGAGTTTAATAATGACAAATGGATCGACCGCCAACATGATATCAAAATCTAAGCGTCAACAACTCTCTGATCAATATCAAGCATAAAAAGCTCTTTCGAGCAGTACCAGTGTGAATGTAGACATGACCTCTCGAAACCTACAGATCTCAACAAATCTGGAATATCAGTGAATCAAAAAAAAATCATACCACCAAACATAATAGTTTCAAACACGCGTAAGAACTCAGATCGAAGGATGAATCTAATACGTCAAAGACCAGACCCTTTCGGGTTTTTGAAACACACACTGACCCTTTCGGGTTTTTAATTCCAACCACCGTAAAGTAGGTATCCATAGCCACTCCCGATCTCCAATCTCTTAAGCAACAACAACATAACAAAAAAAAACACAAAACCAAAGTCGGTGAACAACGAAAACAAACCTCCCACTAACGGCGAACAACGAACAAAAACAACCGATGACCCTGCAACACAAACAAACACAACAACCAGACCAACAACGAGAACAAACAAGCAAAAGGCGAGGCCGAATAGAGCCCCACCACACAATAACAGGTCGACACAACCATCACATCGAAACATAGGACGACGACTACAACAACCTCAAAAAGCGCAAAACCGCCGGCGAACAAAAAACAGGCCTTAAAAGTCGAGAAAAACTCAGATCCATAACACAAATCACAACCTTTGTCACCATAAACAACAACCAAGATGAATCTATGTCGGTTTGAGCATCCACGAACAAGAAGGGACGACGGTTGAGAGGGTGGCGCCTCAGCGACGAGCGCACCGCCAACAATGAAGGCTACATCGCGACCAAAAGGTTTGCGTTGGAGGAGATCGGTAGATTTAGGTGGTTTAGGTAGTTTGGTTAGAGAGAGACGAGAGAAGTTCCTTAGGTTAGAAAGAGCTTTTGCATTCTTGATTTGATGATATGTCTTTTTCGATTGGTCTCCTAGATTAGTCAATCATTAAATCAGATATCAGGTTTAAAAAAATATCTTATCTTAGTTTATATATAATAATTGTTTAGTGTATGGAGAAATTCACCCCCCACCCAAACTTGGAACAATCTTGTCAATATATTGAAATTTCTACTTCTAATAATTGCTCTCTAATCCCTAAACCTGCCAAAACGCTATGTTTGACCAATTGACTTTTGATATTTATTTTACCCTTGCTGAAACAATAAGTCTTATGTGTATGCATATCATGTGTTCATTCTTATATGACTTTATGCCTTTCTTTCACTGAACCTCACTTTATAAAGTTAATGATAGTTGAGAATTTTTATACAAGGTGTTTTGAGAGTTTATAAGAACAAGAAGCGTATCTTTATTAGATAAGAAAGAATTGTTACACACTCTAAGATTTAATGAATCTTGAGAGCTGATTTGCATAATCAGTGACTTGAAGAGATTAAACATTTTTAATAAGTTGTTGAAGAGATTAAACATTTTTAATGATTTGTTTTTAGTTACCATCTATAACTAAATATTTTTAGGTTAGAGTTATAAGATGAACCTCTGTTTATTTTTGTTGGATAATTATTTAATATAATGTCGTTTATTTTATTTATTTTTTGTTCGCTAATAAGTTCCCGATTTAGTGATTTATTTCAAAGGAGTGTAACCCTAAATTAGGTACTTAGGTTGTGACAGGGCCTAACATTGTTATTACTATCTTGTTGCTTATATCTTGATATTTATAGCATTATACTAGTAACTATATGTCTAGCAAAAAAGTAGTTAGAGCATCCACAGTGGTAGTTCTTTAACAGAGACTCCTTAAATGGACCACACTTTACACATCACTTATATTTTAATAAAAGTATCAGTTAAGGATTCAATGACTCTAATAGGAGTATACTAATAAGGACTCCATTGAAGAGTACTTAAATACTCTCATTAACTTTACATCATTAAACAAAAATAATTAATTTATTAAATTATAAATTACCTCATAATATTTAATTATAATCCTTAAAAAAATTAATTACAAAATATTTATTTATTCGTATGAACTTAAATTTCTGCAACATTTTCTAATAATTTGAAAATGGAAAAATTATAATTACAAATTTTACATTCCTTCGTTAAATAATAATAATAATAATAATAATAATAATTTGCATGAATTACATTTTGTTTAAAATGATGACAAATAGATAAAATAATATTTAAAACGACTATTAATTATTAAAATATTACTTCTTTTGTAAGTGGGACCACATAGTACATATTTTATTACTTCTTTTAAACATAGGACCCGTTAGTTTCCTAGGAGAGAGAGAGAGAGAGAGAGAGAGAGAGAGAAAGTCCTTATATAGTTACACGTTCCTTAATGGGGTCTCATTTTTTCTTCCTCCAACGGGGGTCCTTAACAATTACCTTCGAATTAACAAGACCCCCGCACGTAAGGATCACCGTGCGATCAGTAGTGCAGTTAGCCATCAGAGGGACATACCGATTAGGTTAGAAACATCTCAACGACCTTATCACTTGTATAGTCTACCTAAGATAAATAAACGCGACATTACTGTTACTTAATATCCAACAATATAACAGGGGGAGTCGAAGAATCCTAACCACTGCTTACTTTTCTGCAACAAAAACAGGTAAACTTGCTCTGTTGCAAACAAATAAAAATTGCAACTCTTTAACCCTTATCTTTTATATCATCAAACTTACCAAAATAAGTAACGCGAATTGTTTGGACGAAACGACAATCCGTTTGGATACGATACTCTACTTATCACTTTATTACTTGGTAAAAGATTTGGTACATTTGCCTAATTCGTACATCATATATCTTCAAGGTGAAAGTTCTTCCCCTTTCATATAGCCATGGACCTTATGTAGTTGGAAGGAATCTTCCAATAACCTTTTGTCACATGTCCCAGTGTTTAGAAACTTTTACATAAAGTTTTAGGAATACATTCCTAACTTTAGAATGTTCATGGGTTCTATGAACTTCATAATGTTATGTGTTTTCCGTGTGAACTTCAAAATGTTCATGGGTTCTTCATATGAACTTCAAAGTGTTCATGGGTTCTTTATATAAACTTCAAATGAGTTTATGTATTATTCGTATGAACTTCATAATATTTTTGAGTTCATGGCTTGTTGACTGCCTTGGCTTTTGTGCATGAGAGATAAGAGTGGAGTTATCACTTCATTCTCATGCTTTATGAGATTTTGCTGACAATAAACAACAAAATTTCACTCATGTGTCGAGTGTTCATTAGATTTGATTTCTTTTCACTTTTTTGCTTTTGCTTTTGTACTTTGCTATACCTTAGCTTTTTGTATTTGACTGGTATGAACCTTCTGATGTTCATCAAAAGCTTACTTTTCATCTTATGATGATTTGTAAGTTTTTCGTTTGATTCAATCAAATCCTAATAGCGAGCTTGAATGAAGGAGAACTTGTACAATTGTCAGAACAATAATATTCATACAATTCCTTTAGGGTTTTAATGATAACAAAGTATTGAATAACAATTAGAATACTAATATATGTTCAAGTATTCAGAATGAAAGAATGATTCTATCCTGCAAAATGAACCTATGAAGAGCATCAAAAGGAACATGAGAAGCTAAGAAGACTATGGTAGAAGATCTAAAGGAAGGTCAACCAGAAGTCAACATCCATAGAAGAAGGATGCCTCACATAAGCTGAAAAGTTAACTCAGCGGATTCTATGAAGGACATCAGACTCAGAAGCTGACTGACATACTTGGATAACGCTCAGATTGAGAAAATCCTGTAGAACCCAGAATCCACGTAGGTTTATCTTATTATGTGAATTTTCCTTATCATAATATTTGTTAGAGTAGTTCTTTTGTCTTCTTATGTCTACGTGTGCAAACAGACAAAGGACCTCAAGAACAGAGAGAATGAAACAGATAATTCTTCTTTCAACAAAGGAATTTCAAAGGAATTTTCAACAGAATTATCCATATCAGGCAAAGGGACAACGTTTTTTATTGAAGCTTCTTAACGACTTTATTTGCGCTGACACTCTTCTCAGACGTCTCTCATTTTATTGCCTATATAGGAAGCTGAAGATCTGAAGAAGAAGCAACAAGACTCTGCTATTTTAATGTGTCATTACTCTGTCAAATCAAATAGCGTAAAACACTTAGGATTATTTTATTGAAGTTTATATCTTAGAAATCCTAAAGAGTTTGTTCATTTGTTTAGTTTACGTTATTATTGTTAAATCAATTGTACTAGCAAATTAACTTGTTTACAATTTTAACATTTTAGAAAGTCTCTCGCATGCGTGCTTGAGAAGATAAGTCTCTTGGTGAAATTTTGAGCACTTAGGAAGTCTCAAACAATTGTGATTGAGCGGGAAAGTCTTTATAAATTGTCCTAGAGAAAAAGGAAGTCTATTGGAGTTGTCATTGAGCAAGAAGTCTTGATGGAGTGTCCTAGAGCAAGAAGTCTCTTGCAGTTGTGCTCGAGCATTGAGAAGTCTCTTAGAAGAGTCCTTGAGAAATTTTTAATCCATAATGATTATAGTGAATTCACTTGGAAGTGCAAGGGGACTTGGCTACTTCTGTGTTTTGGGAGGAAACAATATAAAATTGCTTTGTGTCTACCACACACACACACACATATATCTTAGTGTTATGTACTTAATCCACTGCAATTAGACTCTGAGTCAGAATCTGCATATCTCAAATTTTGATCAGGTTTTTAACACAAAAAAAGAAACTACAAAAAGTCAACACAATTCAACCCACTTCTTGTGTTTTTCTCATCTTCTTTTGTGACTTAGAAGAATATTCCTAGTGTTTACACTTCATCGTTCTTGGTATTTATGAACAATGAATGTACCATTTGACTTTAATCACATACATGCCATGCTTGTTTAGTCCAAAATCAAAATTATTTTCTGCATATGATATATTCATGTCACTTATGTCATTTCATGTTCTTGGTATGAACCTTAATTTATGGGTGTGCTTTGACGAACCTTATGAACTCTGATTGAATTCATAATTTTTAATGTTATTTGATGACATGAATATTAGTTTGATTTATATTTTATTCATATCTTAGTTAACAGCTCAATAACATTACCTTATGAAGGTTGTTGTTTGTTTCATTCAAATCTAATTGAACTTTAGAATGTGTTTTGGTTCATCCGTATGAACATTAAAATGTTTATGCATTATTGTGTATGAACTTTAGAATGTTTTTTTATGTTCATTCCTTTATGGATTTTTGTTGAACATCTTGATGTTCTTAAACATTCTAATTAGGATCGAAAATGAGTCGAGTCGAACTTGTCTAATCTCGGTTCGACACAATAAGAATTGGTTTAACTCTAAACTCGATTCCAGTTCAAAATGAATGTTATTTTTTGCTCGAATTTGACTCGTTTAGATTTCACAAGCAATTTGGTTCGACTCATTAGCTCAAATCATTAAATTTATAAATAATTTTTTATCAAAAAAATCATACTAAAAAAGGTATATATATTTGACCACAAATTTCTAGAGGTGCCCAAAATTATTGGGGATCATTTTCCTCTTTATGAAACCATAAAAAAAGACTAATTAAATTAAATAATAAATGCTTAAACTAATTTAGATGGTCTGAGATTTAATAACAAATGCTTAAACTAATTCACATGATTTGATATTGAATCAACCATGCTCTAATAACAATTGTAATATAGCAGTAGATGTTCGATATTAGAGACCAAAATAAATTTGATAAAAAAGAACGGATAAATTGCTACATATTTCCAAGTGTTTAATATAATAATTACATGAATGCAAACATATCATACAACATAAAACAACTTCTAATCTATGACACTGATTGTGATATGGTAACAAATACGCTATGTATTGAACTGTTGACGAGTAGTTCAGACATACTTTATAATGTTTCAATGTCAAGTTATATTATGGTGATTCTCTCAAAAAACAAAGTTATATTATGGTGATGTGGACATCTTTAGAGAAGAAAATAAGTTATTTAGAAAAAGTCTCAATTGTTAGTGTAAAGATATTGCTAGAGAGTGGATACAACCAGATCAAAGCCATTAATATTGGTAGTAATACTACCAAATTATGGCGTTCATTTTGTTATCTTATTTGGTGAATATGAAGTTATTTTTCGTTTTAATAAAACCAAATTATGACATAAAAAATATTGTCTTTGGCTTGTAAAATTTGTCATAGTAGATTACTAGTATTTCACGTGAATTAAAAAAATTATAAAAAAAAATTTGTTTTGCCCAATTTACCTTCCATCAGTTATTGGTTGATTATCAAATGAAAAGTGAAAAATTATAATTTATAATGCATATCATATTAATTACATATTCCCTCCTAAAAGTAATCATACCACATAAGCAAGTATTTTAATTAGAACAGGAGCAATATATAATCTTACTTATAAAACATAATATATAACACACCTTTTTTTTGACTATATATATATATATATATATATATATATAACACCTGGAACTTACTAAATGAAAACAAGTCATTCATGTAAAAATGGCATACATCGACATTTTCAATACACAATGATTAACAACATGTTGAAATATGATTGAACCAAAGCTTTTCAACAATATTTATTCTAGATGTCATACTAATAAGCAAAAGAAAACCTAATTCCTCTAAAGGAGGAACCTGATTATGCATAACTTCAGCAATGTTTAGTACAAATAGTCCCTTGTCAATAACCTTTCCCCACAAATACATTATTCTTTGTCATTACGATATTATCATATTCGAATGAGAGCTTAAATCCAAGGTCCTTATATTAGGCACATGTAAGACATCACTTAAATCCAAGGTCTTTTCCAATGTGAGCTTCAACATAACTTTTCCTTTTCCCGAAACAACAACAGTTTGAGAATCACCAAGATAAACTTCTTCTTCTCCATCCCCCACAGTAGTGTAGGAGGTGAAGACATCTTTAGTAGCACATATATGTCGGGTAGCTCCAGAGTCTACCACCCATTTGTTCAAATCAGTTACAATGTCTGCTTGTGCAATAACCGCATCAATAATGTCATCATCTCCTTCATCAAAATTAGCTTAAGGAGGATTCTCATTCTTCTTTCGGTATCTGCACTGAAGTGCATAATGACCTTTCTTACCACATACATAACAATGTCCTTTTTTGAAAGTGGGATTAGAAACACGAGGAACATGATTTTTATTGTGACCAAGTTTATGATTAAGTTTGTTATCATACCTCCTTTTATGATTAGTGTTATTCTGGACCAGATTTGCCTGGGAAGCTAATGTCTTTGCCTTTGCAGCCATGCTCTCATTTTGGTTGGTATCCTTAATGATGATGTGTGTGATGAGATCTACCAACGGCAACTGCTTCTATTTGTGTTTTAGTTGATTCTTATGGTCATTCCATGATTCAGGCAATATTTCAATGATAATTCTAGCAACGAACTCGTCTGGAAGAGAAGTATTTCCAGCCTTTAATTCTTCAAGCATCTTATGATATTCATTGATTTGATCCTTAATGTCTTTCTCTTCTGACATTGTCCAGCGGTAGTAGTTGCCTATGACGAAGTTTTTGTCCAGCATTTTCAACAGTGTATTTCAGAACCGTTGAATCCCATATTTCCTTCGCTTCCTTGTACAAATAGTAGACATCGAATAACTCATTAGATAAGGTGTTCATAATGGTTGAACAACATACCTTATTTGCATAATTCCATGTTTCGACTTCTTTCAATGTTGATGTATACGTAGACGGTGGCTTTGAGTTGGTGAGAGCTGAAGCGACACCACGTAAGTTAAGTGTTAAGCTGACTCGTTCCTGCCACCTTTGAAAATTCTGACTAGTAAATACTTCAATCTTTGAAACGTCGGAAAATGGTTTGGCATAGTTGATGGTCAGCACAACAAGAGTTTGTTGCTGATCTTTTGGAGCGTCCTTTTTGGGAGGTGGGACTTCAGAGTTGTTTTTTGAATTGTCTTTGTTAGACATTGTGAAATCCTTGAGATTGTTGTAGAGAATGCTATGAAGACTTGCAAAACAAAATTAGTGAGATAATCTGAGACGTGATGATCGCATTGTCCTCAAGGATTTTTCGCGTATGGAACGCTAACCCCCCAGGATTTAACAGACCCTTTCCGGCAAGCCGAGGATTTAGAACTGGCAAGGAATATTATTTAACAGGAAGTGTATTCCAGAAATTGAAAGAGTGAGTGAAGTATATTTTTCTTTTGTACGTGAGTGTTCATTTCTAAAAAATTCAGTACTGCTTATGTGCTCCTCAAAGCAATATATAGGCACTTTTTACTATTACTGTTCAACCATAATTGAAATTGGTTTTATGGAATATGACAATAAATTGGTTGCTTGATTGTTTCCTTTTTTTCTCTCACTTAAGGCACAAAAATAGGTTATAAAACCCTAAACCCATTAAAGTGATAAAACACGCAAATGATATAATCATATAAAGAATTTAGATGTTACCCTTCTATAAATCCACATCATGCATAAATAATTTTTCAAACATCGCTGCGAAATAATACATCATAAAATCTCCAAAAATAGCCATGTCAATTATCATAACAACACATCACCAAAGGTAAACTGAAATCTCCACATGATGAGTACCAATCTCATAAAAAACATGAAAGGTAAATAACAACGACCGATCCCTAATTAGAGCCATACAACTACGACTCCAAAGCAAAGAGACGAGGTAACATCCATGCTAGTCCTCAATTAATACTCATCAAAGTAAAACAACTAATCATGCAAGCCGTCTATCCATTCACACGAATAAGGTAGGCGATCAACCAAACAATCATTGGGGGTTAGTCAACATTCTACAATAAGGTATAATCAAATGAAAGTAAAACAACATAATTACATTCAAATGATTAACAACATTCAATTAGAGTCATGCATAACAACCCCACAACAACAATCATCCATCAAGTATACAAGTATAACATTTCAACAAGTACACTTTCACATATTCACTAAATTTAACCAAATATATAATTCAGGGAGTTCACCAATGCACATAGTCACCAAGTACATAGCCAAACATGACACATTCATCATTGAATGTTATGTTCCTAGATATGACTCTATATGCATGTGGTACCGATTACCTTCGCTTGATACAACCATATCATTATCACTGTTGTTGAATACAAAATATTCTAATCACCATCGTTGGATATAAATATCCTAAACAATGTTTTCAAGAGCCAACAACCTTTCACAACATTCCTATATGTTAACTAATAGTTCAGAAGTTAAAACATTGCACCATCTCTTCACAAAGTTCACTTAAAGTTCCAATTTCGCCAAGTTAAACTACTCATAAAAGTCCAATTATACTTCAATTAGATAGGGTTAGGTGTTTGGAAGATAGATGAATACTTAAAAGATCCTAAAAACACAAAAAGTCTGGTTTCCGATCACCTGCATGCTGCGCACGATCGTGCTTGATAGACGCACGGTCGTGCTGACCAAGTGTGAACCATCCGCACGGTCCGTGTGCTCCACATGCACGGTCATGCTCCTGTGACAGTTTAGAATTTCCGATTTTTGTCGTTTCGTTCGCGTGGAAAATTTTGATCGTTTATCCGATTTCGATTATGTTTTCGCCTACGCGTTCCAGTAACCTAATACTATCATATTCCACTGTCAAAATCCAGTTTCCCCATCCCAAAACAACTTACTCAAAATCTCTCATAATCAAATTTTTTTTTCTTTCCAAAAACGATTAAAACAACTTTTCACACAAAACCCAAGTTTTCTCCCAACCAATCATATATCCAAATCTTATGATTCAAAACATAAATTCCATTCATGTTAATTCATTACAACAACATCATCATTTAACTCCAATTCACCAAACTCAACATTTTCATTTGTGACCCATTTTCCAAAAAACTCATCAAACAACAACATATATATCAATACCCAAAACATGAATTAGTATCAACAACAGATTCCAACAACAATCAAAGCATAAATTCATGAGTTCATCGATAATCAACAACAACAACATCACTTTTCATCATTTTAAGCAAAAATCACAAAGTGTTCATATCAACATGCTTCAACAATGAAAAACAAACCATAACAACAATTTTATCATCAATTTAACATACCCAAATTCATCATCAAATAAAGAGCACGAAAATTGACATTAAAATTCACACCAAATTCATCATCAGATAAAGAGCACGAAAATTGACATTAAAATTCACAAAAGTAATAATTCTCAAATAAACACTTTCACCCATAATTGAAAATGTGATATTATAGCTTAATTGTGAGAAAGTCTAACCACACCTTGCCTCAAAAGCTTCAAAGATGATGGTTATGGCTTCAATTAAGCTCTTCTTACCCCAAGTCTCTAGCTTTTCTATTCTTCAAGTGTTTTCCCTTCTTTTTCTATTCTTCTGTTCTTTCTGTCTCTACCTCTCTCTAAATTTTGTGAAGTGAATGAATGAATGGTGTTAACCTAGTTTACTCATAAGAGTTATCTATTTATTATACCACCAAAATGGACTAGTTAATTCTCATTCTAATTGGGCCTCAAAACTCTTAGAAACTATTTTCTAAAAAGTTACTACTCATTAAACCGCCAAAACGTTGAATAGTTACCATCTCTAAATAATTACCCCAACTCACTAGTAACTTAGTAAAAATAATTATGCACCTCAAAACACAAAAATAAATCCTTATTCCAAATTATTTAATTACTCTCATTCACAAATGACCAAATACCCTTATCCGCCAAAATGACTAAAACACCCCTTGGTCTAAAATGACTAAAATACCCTTTTAGGCTAAAAATCCACTAATCTCAAATTAAATACACACAAAGAAGTTAAGCACATATAGACACATACAATCACATATAAATACATATAATAATTCAATAAAATAATTCTAGCTAAAAATGGGCTGTTACGTACGTTCCTGTAACAATGTGGTTTAATAACCTTTGACTAAGCCAAGGCCAATGGTCAAAATTGAAATAAACAAACTTAAATATCAATTATTACACGGTTACTCTTATTATTAAATAATTGAATTAATCACTTTCTACTAAAATATTTTCCACTTAAAATTGAGGGACAAAATATTTTTGAAAACTTTTTGAAAACTTTTAGTTGCCATTTTCTAGGATATATAGTCATTGTACTATTTTTCAATCTCACTTATACCGTATATTCTGCCTTCTATTTGCTGCCAATTAGGGATGTCAATGAGTATTCATGAGTACGGGTACTATGATATATGTCCCCGTCCTGTTGGATAAATATGGTACCCGCATCCGTCCCCGTACTCGTGCGGGTATCTCTATACGGATCATCCACGTGTATTTAGATACCCACGGATATTAGCGGGTACCCATGGATTTTTTAATTAATTTTTTTTTTCTGTACAAACAAAAATATTTTTTTAATTACCTACAAACTTCAACTTCTAAAGATCCATACATAACATATTCAATTCAAATTTCATAATCCAACAAAAATCATAATTCTTACGTTATACCAAGCAAATTCATAATACCATAATGCATATGATCCTTACACAATCCATACAAATTTTTGAAGTAAAATAAAATGATAAAAACATCCAAAAAGCATAAAAACCTCCAAATAAAAGCTATGGTTTCTTTTTTAGACACCAAACTCTTTTATATATATATATATATATATATAACACATGGATATTTTAGTAATTTACTTAATTTATTAACGGGTACAAATACCCGTGGGCACGAGTATCATCAAATTTGTGTCCGTGTCCATAAAGTAACGGGTAGTTAAATACCCATTTATTATAACCATGGATACCCGTTTAGCTACCCGCCCCTGTGCCCATGACAGATTTTATCCGTGGATACCCGCATGCACGAATTTTCCACCCCTACTGCCAATGAAACCCATGTGTTTTTTTCTTTCTATTTGGAATGAATTTACTGAAATTTGTTCCAAGTACATAAAATGATTTTTGTTTTAGTTTGTTGGTGACTTAAATTCCTTCCTTAATCTCGCAAAAGTGACTTGTAAACTGACATATTAAACCAATTTAAAATGTGTCTATTTATGTGATGTGGTTTCATAACATGTCTACTAGCTTTGCAAACAATTACTTTTAACATGAAAAGTATACTTTCGCCTTTCTCTAGCATAAGTGAAGTTTAGATTCTTGCATTGATTGTGATAATTTTTAATTTTGCATACATTAGTGGGGAGCGATAATGTTAAAACTGAAACTTGACTATGTCCAATTAAAGATTTGAGCATATGCAATATCATTTTCCTTTCAATTAAGTATACTTTAGGTTAGAGATGAGTATAATTTTGTGCATGTTCAAATTTCCTGGTAGTTATTTCCTTCTATTCTGTCCAATTACCCTACACTTCTTAACCTTAAGATTGAGTTGAGTTTCCATGTTTATCATGTAATGTGTGGGATATTTGAGCATATATTTTAATACAAAGAATGGTTTTGCACTTATTATCCCAAGAAAGAGTAAAATTGTTTTCAACAATGAAGATAAATGATGCACTACAAGAAATTTGCCATATAACAACGGTCACTTTTAGCAACTGTAGAAAAAAGAGTTGATATAGATAAAATTTAGCAACTGATGTTTCAATACCCCGTTACTATAGGTTAAGAAACACTCTTTCTTCAATTATTTCTCCTTCTCCTTCACTTTTTTCAAAAGAATCTTCTACTCTTTCTTCTTTTTGAATATTCATAGAGTCTTTTATTTTTGCCATCAGATTTGTTATTCTAATTTGCACTTAAATTTGCAACAACATTACAGTCTTATTTATATAATTTCTACTCTCACTTATATGTAGCAAAAGTTTGTTATTAAAAAAAACAAACTTTAATTTTTCAGATACGACGGTTTCATTATTATAGGTAACAAATATGTTAATCTTTTAACAACAATATAACAAATATAACATTTATTAAAAAAAAAATAACAAATATAATAAAAATTCTTTATTAAAAAAATAATTATTTTATCTTTTCAATAACAAAAACAATAGAACATTCTTGCTCCCAATTATATACTGTGATAGATTATTATTATTATTATTATTATTATTATTATAACAAACAGATACATAACAAAACTCAAGTTTTTCATCATTCACCCATCAATCAGCAATCGCTCATACCAAAAATCCATTCATCGTTCATCAATCTAACTCCCAAACAGGTCCCCTAATCGGTTCCTAATCTAATTTCCCCTCTCTAATTTCCAAACTCATTTGCCCTAAATCTTCACTTCATCAATCTAATTCCCAAAACCTTCACTCATCAGTTCACTTCGATCAGCTTATCGCTAATCTTACTTTGCTGCCGCAAACAGGTTCCTAAATCCTTCACTTCGCTCGGCCCGTTGCTCACTTAGCTCATCTCACTTGGCTGCTGCAAACAGGTTCAAGACTCTTTTTCTCTTCTTCTCTTGTTTTTATGTATGCACAATTTGAATGTCTATTTGTTAAGGTTTTGATTTTTCTTTCTTGGATTTTGTCAATTTGTTTGTGATTTGGGTTGTTTTTATAGATTTATATGTTTTAGTTAGTGATGATTTTTTGGCTGTCTTTTACAGTTGAATCCCCTTCTTTGTGTTCTTTGCTTCATATTGTTGTTTGTAGAGCATACAAAAGCTCTATAGTAGTGTTACTTAATTTTAGATGGAGTTCACTTTGCAATTGTGCATTGCTGATAAAAGTAGAAACATGAACTTAAGTGCCCTGTTGAGTAGCTTGTGGTGTATTGCTCTAATTAGGCTTTAGAAAAACCAAACATGGCCTAAATTTGTTGTTAGGTAACAATTGATTAACCATTGTGAGTAGTAACAAACACAATTTCAGCCTTAAAAAACATCACAGGCACTAGGAGGTGTGATACATCAATTGAACTATTTACCTTTAGAATCCATTGATCGGAAAGAAGAAAACAAAACTTTTATATTGGGAAAGAGAGCTGCTACTTGGAGCTCAGCTCTCTTCCACACACCAGCTTATAGACTGTCATCTCTCCGTCATGACAACACCAAAAACTTTCACCTATGTGTATGTTTGGTGCTGTTTTTTCCATTTGGCTTTGTGGAGCGCCTATGTGTATGCACCGGGCAGTACTGTAGTCCTGTTTTCTCGCCGTTTCTGTTGTGCATATGCAATCAGCTTGTTATATAATATGTTGTTTTTTTAATAAAAAAAAAAGAAGTGATGTTTGACTAACATTACAAGAAATTTTTACCTTACCAAAGAATTTTGCGATAGGATGGATCACTTTTGCTTACAATCTCAATATGCGATAGGATTGATCATTGGTTTTCTGAAGAGGCACAAGTAAGTCAAATTTAAAACATATATTATCATACTATAAAAATCTTCGAACTTGATTCCTTCTTTCGACTAACATTATGTTGTATCAATTGTAGAAAGAAAGTAAAAAGAATAGTCAGAATCGTAAAAGATATGAAGATATTCATTGCATGGGTACAAAAAGTCTCCCGAAATTGATCAATGAGAAGATTAGTTAATATTTGAACTTGTAATTGAATAAATTGTATTTATAAAACAAATTACTTATAATTTCATTTGTTTGGTATTAGAAAGAAAAAGCCAAAGGAGTGCCGTCCACACGCAAAGAGATTTACATTGATACACGTACTCGTAAAGATGGTTCAATTGTTAATGAACATGCTGCAAGATTTATAGTAAGACTTTCTTTCGTTCATACCTTTTTTGATTCTATAACTTATACTGAAACGATATGTTAAATCAATGAAATTGGATCCCCGTCTGTTGTATAAAATTGAATGTTGTATAAAATTGAATTATGACCGTAAGAATTAAAACTAGATCAATTGTTCTGTTTTAATTGTTTCGAATTATGTTCTGATTGTGACATAAAATTGGATTTGCTTATTCAATTTTAATTGTTCTAGTTCAATTGCTCTGATTGAATTCTATTTTGAAGTTTGTTTTGCAAGTATAGTTCAGTTAGTTCCCTTTGAATGATTTTTATGATGCCATTCAGGAGGGGAATTTTGTTATTTATATTGGCCTCATTTCGAATTTTCTTGTCATGATGCTGTGTGTTTTTATTGTTGGTAAAATTGAACTAGTTGTTACAAATAACTGATATATTCGAATGAGTGGTCCCCTATTCGAATGGCCATCCACAACCATTACTTTGATCCTGCTTATTCTGTTTTAATTGTTCTGGTTCAGTTGTTCTAATTTAATTATGTTCTGAATTTTGTTTTAAATTAATGAACTCTGTTTTGAATTTTGTTCTGAATTATGTTCAAAAGTTCTATTTTAATGAACATTTTTGTTATGATTATGACATAAAAGTGACCATTTTCAATTGTTTTGATTATCATATTAATGAATTCTCTTTTAAAATGTATTCTTATAATCTATATATCTTATAATTTTTCAGGAAGAACTAAACAAACATAATAATGAGGCGGAAACTTCTCAATCGGTTGGGACACAAAGTCATATGCCTTGGAAGAATGACATTTATTCCCGAGTAAAAGGAGCTGAAAATAGGGGACATGTGCGTTGTATAGGAAATATTCCCAAACCTAAGAAATCAAAAGCTACTTTGTCTGAAAATCAAGAATTGAGGGATGAACTTAAGAAAATGCGAGAAAGTCAAGAGAGGACAAATGTGTTTATGGCAAATATGATGTCAGTGATACAAAATCGATTATCTCAAGAAGATTTGAATGATATTATACAAGCTGCAAAACAGGTATATTATATAATTGATATTTTACTTTTCGAGTTCAGATATCGAATATTATGATAACATGAATTAAGTAGAGTTTGTAACATATTTTATTTTTATTTTTAATAGGCCACAAATGGTGCTAGTACTCCAAACCAGATAAATTCTTCAAGTCGATGCAATGATGAAGACGGAAGAGAGGAAGATTAGAAAAAAAAAATTATCTTGGATATGTTTAGGTTCATCTAGTGTTTTTTTGATGTAGTATCTATTTTTGTGTTGGTTATTATATAAAATTGACATTATTTTGTTATTTTGATATGTTTGTAAGACTTACTACTTTGATCATATAATTGAAATTTTCTTTGATGTTACCTTAAATTTTGTGTAGTGCAATAAAAAAGTATAGCAGAATATATTATTTTTTTTGGTCAGGAATTATTGTGAAAATTTAATTATTATTAAAAAATATTTATATTTGGGTGAATTTTATTTTAAAAAAAAAAGAAGAGAACCTATAGCAACAGACATTTTGGTCCTATACCAACGGATATGGAGGTTGACTAAAACTATTTAATAGGTGTAAAATGCCGTTGCTATAGCTCCAAAATCTATAGCATCAAGCTAATTTTCCGTTGGTATAAGCTATTGGGACGACATTCTTGCCGTTGGTATAAGCATAGTATCCTAGACGGTAGCAGGTGAGCGTTGGTATAAGTTTTATGACCTATTCCAACAGCTTTTGAGACCTTTACCAACGGTTTCTGTCGTTGCTAAATGACAAGTTTCTTGTAGTGATGTAAGTCAACTTGTTACTCACTCCTTTAACATGTATTGTCATGACTCGATAATGACTCATAATTTATGACCACCATGTACACAACCATCATATAACAATTAAAAAACAATGCATTTTCACCTAGTCAAACACAATATTAATATATCATACGAAAATATTGCTTTTAGATATTCTATTGATTTATTTCATACATCAAGCACTCTTAAAACTTCATACTCATTAAATTGGAATATACACATGTGTTATTCTTCTTTCTATCCCTTTTGTTCACAACATATGCATCTGTTTGTATACATGTGGTTGTGTACATTTGTTACACTTGTTTTTATTTCTTGTTCAATTTTCTTTGAGTTTTGAAGTGCTTCGTTGAAAGAGTGATTAATAAAGACATATTACTTCTAGTTTATTGATGTGTTTTGTAGAAAAAAAAACTAGAGTGATGCATCATAAGCAATCTCATAATATAAATTTGTTTTGTAAAAAACATCATATTTAATTGCACTACAAGAAAGATGTACTATAATGTGAACTTGGATTGTATGTTTACATATGTCATATCAATCAAGTTGTTTTATGTTCATTTTTCTTGTGTTGTTCTAATTGCCCCGATGCAGAATGATGCTAAGTAGTGAGTGACATTTAATATGAGTAAGTCAACTAAATTGTTCTGAGATTTTTTATTGTGGTTTATGTAAAGAGTTTAAATTTTTACATTGGAGAAATCATACAATATAATAATTTTTCCATTTTGTTGATTATACTAACTAATCATTTAATTATTTTTTATTATTCATTTTTTTGATTATACTAACTAATTAAATAAATTTTTGTTTTATTTTTAAAAATTAAACTTTGTTAAGAAAGAGGATGTGCGTGTGTGTTTTCAGTGCTGAGACACATGATCGGTAGAGAAAACCCAAATGCATGATATTGGGAAGCTGAAACAATCACCCATTCCAATTTTATTTTTCCAAAGTCTGTGTTTGATCATTATTTCATCCTTTTCAAGTTTTGATCTTCGCAAAGCCAATTTTTATTTATTTATTGTTTTTTCATCTTTCCAATGTTAATAATGTTACAATAAAAGAAATCTCTTAGCAAAACGAATAGTAAATTAATCTAAGCAATCTGCTAATGACTTTTCCCACCTTGCCTCTAAATATCTCTTCCTCCCACTCAGAACTATAAAGGGTTCCAGTAAGTCAACTTGAATAGTTTTTACTCAATTCGTTTTTATTTAGTTTTTTGAGACATTGAAACACTGTTAGAAGAACTAATCGAGAACTGAAATTGAAGTGTACTTATGTGCACTACCAAGGTGGCAAGGTAGAGCCCTCTCTTTCATAGCAAATTTATTATCCTTTTAGGTCTTTGAGACAAGACAATGGAGCCACTAATGTTTTACGTTTCTTTACCATTCTCTTTTGTAGTTTTGAGGTTTGTTGCCTGTCGTTGAGTTTTATGAATTGTTGCGATTTTGGTTTTTCATCTTCTCAGACCACCTGACACAATTTTTCATGTAAGACATGCTCTTAAAGAATCAATGCTATGTTTTTTAGATTCCATAAGAAAGGAAACTAATTGTTTTGCACCATGACTGTGGGATGTAAGTTTGGTTTGCGTTTTTTGTATATTTTCATTTCCTTCATCTTTTGTTTCTTTTTTTTTTGTTTTGTTTTTTTTTGTTTCGGTGTCTTCACCTCATATTTGAATATTTTGCATTACATTTGATTTCTACCTCTTTTGTTATTAATGTGCTGCTAACGGTTTGTTTTTACTTTCTTTCAGCTTCAAAACTATTGTTATTTATTGGATTGTGTAATCGACATTAAAGGTGTGTAAATTTCTTAAGTAAATCAATACTACATATACATACATAGACATATGGTGGTACAATTCCAAAAAATAAACTGAGAAGTTTGTCTATCATATTCTCCACTTGAGGTGTAATTGAACATGATACTTTTCTGTTACTAGTATTTTATTTCTCCTTCATTTGCCTCTATTTCATAAATGGGTCAATATGCAGAACCCAACTATAAAATCTAGAGCATACTCACTGTAATATCCCACTCTTCGAATGTTGGAGTTATATCAGTTGAAAGTATGTCAGAGGACGATGTTCATGGAATTCACTACGGTGAGGAAATGCACTATGATACAGTGTCAATTTAAGACGGGTTAATCATTAGTGTTGGCATAAACACGTTTAAGGCGAAGGGCGTAATGGTACTTTCATGCAAAGGGTATATAAGCTTAAGAGGCCACAAACATTTCATTTGGAACTTCTCTTTCTCTCTCTAGGTTATGAGTTTGGAATTCTTCTCTTCCTTCTCTGTAGAGGGGCGCCCTCTCCTCTCAATCTTCTTCCCCTTAAAGTTTGCAAGTTCATTCAATTGGTGATTCAGGCATGGGTATAATGGATTAACAACCAAGAAACAACTAGAAAGAATGGATGGAAGCCTTGGTTTGGTTGGTATGAGCTATGAATGCAAGTGGATCAAGTTAGGGTTTGGATGGTGAGTGAGGAAATTGAAGCATGAGGTTTGAAGTTGTGCCATTGCAGGATTTATGGTGAGTTCTTAGATAGATTGCCTACCTTTGGGTTGTGTAACGCCCTAATTTCTAATTTGTTATTTTTAGTTGTTTTGCATAATTTATTTGAATTCATAAATAATTATGTGATATGTGGTGTGTTATTTGATTTATATTCATTTATATGAAAATTGGTGATTATTTGCATTGTTTTATGAAAATAGAAGAAATAATATTTATTTTAGAAAAAGGGGATTTATTTAGAGTTAATAGAGTTAAGGAGGGGTTAAGGAGAAATTAATAGAAATTAGTGAGGGAGTTAAGAGTAAAGAGAGAGGTTATGTTTTGGTTGGTAAGGAAATAGGAAGAAGTCAGACAAAAAGAAACATTTTTTTGTACGTATCAGTAAAACAAAACATAAGCTTTTGGGAGAAAGATGGGAGAACCAAGAACAAGGGAGATTGCTAGGAAGAGTTGAGTTCTGTAGCTTTTGTTCATCTAATAAGGTAAGGGTGGGTTTATTTTTCAATTGCTAATGTATATGTATATGATTTCATGAAATGAATTGAAAAAGGTGGTTTGTTGGATTAGGTTTAAGAAATTATAAAAATGCCATTGTTGATGAATTATGTATGATTGATGATGTTTCTATGAGATGTTTCTGTTGTTTTGATGTGTAGTGAACCCATAAACCTTGTTCTAATTCATTTTGGGTGATTGGGGGATCAAAAATTGGGTTTTTGGATGATTTAGGGCTTAGAAAATCGTAGTTGTATTTCTGCCCAGTTGAACGCTCGCTCAAGCGAGCCAGCCGTCGCTCAAGCGAGTGACACCTTTTTGTCCCCGGTTCAGAATTTTGCCCGCTCGCTCAAGCGAACGCCAAGCGAACAAGAATCTAACTTTCGTCATTTGGTTCGCTCAAGCGAAATTCCCGTCGCTCAAGCGAAATCTGCCCAGAACCTGTAGTACGTGAGCGTTGCTCAAGCGAACGCCAAGCGAGCCTCAAGCGAGGAACATCCTGACTTTCGTCATTTGACTCGCTCAAGCGAGAATCTTCTCGCTTAAGCGAGATGGGTCCTGTGCGACCATTTTGTGTAATTTTTCTAAGTGCTCCTAACCCATACCAAAGCTTCCTAACTTGTTTGTTGGATTTAATTTGAATTGTTTAGATGATAAAACTTGTATATGAAGATGGTTAAGATGGATTAATATATGTTTACATGAAAATAATTATATTTTGCTAAACTTGAGTTGCTTTTGATGATGTTGAGTGGTGTTATCTAGTTGGGGAGGGTGTCTTAGTTGTTAGACACAGTAGTTGATGTCCTAAGTAGTTGTTGTTGGTTGCATGCTGATATGCACCATTAGATGTTGTTGGGTTGTATGCAGATATACACCATAGAGTCATTCATACTCATTTGCATCGTTGGGGGCTTATGCCTTGGAATGTTTATACATTCAACCGTTGAGGGCTTATGCCCTGGAATGCTAGTCATTCACCTGTTGGGGGCTTATGCCCTGGGATGCTTTAACCATCCAAATTGTTGGGGGCTTATGCCCTGGAATGCTTAGCATTCAACGCGCGTAGTATGGTACCACATGCACATTGCATTTGTAGTTGAGGTCTTGCATAGTTGTTGTAGGTGTGAGTTGTCTTGTTGGAGTTGTTGTGGGTGAGATGTCGCCACAAGGGTTGTTGTTGTTGATGTTAATCAAAGATGAATCAAAATTATAATGTTGAGATGATATTGTTGATAATGTTGCTGTTGGTTGTTATTATTTGTTGTTGTTTTCAATTTACTTTGATGATTCATATATCTATATATTACTTTTGATTTGTGAACTCACCCCTTCTGCTGGAATTGCCGCCTCGTGGGCAAGTGCAGGTAACGAAGGCTAGTTAGATTGTTGGCTCTTGTGTCCTAGGCTCTGATACGTAACGGGATGGGGATTCTGCTGTTTACATTCATCATTTCCTTATGTATCATTGATGAACTATGTTGTTAGAGATTTATTTATTATTAAATAAATTTTAGTGATGAGGCCTTTGTGCCAAGGACGTTGATGTAGCTGTTGATTATGATTTTTAAATAAATATTCCGCTGCAAATTTTATAAGAATGATATGTTGGATTAAATAGTTTATTTTCTATTTGAGAAAGATTTTGAAAAGTAGATGTAATACTCCGTTGTTGTTGAAAACTCTGATAATTATACATGTTTATGTTGTATTGGGAAACGGGGTGTTACAGGTTGTGTGAGTCTTATGCAAGAAAACATGATTATGATTGAGATTATGAATTAGGTTTTTAATGCCCCTTTTTGCTTGAATCTGTTGGATTGTGTTTATTGTTTCCATGAATAGAAGCTACGACGTTTTCTATGTTTTCTGGATGTAATGTATGTATTGGAGGCTTTATTTATGGTGTTTCTACTCAAAAACACGACTTCTGCAGGTCTGTTACTGATGAACTTCGCTTAAGCGAACACAATGTCGAAGCAAACCAAATTTTCGCTCAGAGGCTCGCTCAAGCGAACGTGTAAGCGAGCTACTCGCTTGGAGGCTCGCTTAAGCGAGCAGCACCTGGACAACATGTCCCGAAAACCTTTTTGTGGTGCTGTAGAGCCGTCCGAAACCTTTCCGACAGTTCATCAATACTTACTATCTTTTAAAAGTAGAAACCTACAACATCGAGCCATTAATAAAGGATTACAACGTACAATTCTTTAACGAGAAACATGGGCAATATGCACAGTTCAATGGAGGATAGTTTATGAGATACTATGATACGATAATATTCGTAATTATGCTCGGGTAGAAAACAAGTCTAAGAATGGGGAGAACCATAGAGCCTCGACGTAGATTGTTGAGAACTAGTATGTTAAGTTAAGAATGTTAAGATAAGTAAGTGGTGGCTCACCGCTAAACCAGTAGGTTACAGACTCGTGGTGAACTCTCACATAAGTTAAGATTCCATGTATGATGCTACGCCTATAAAGTGTATTATGAATGATATGTATACGACTTTATGTATGACTACGACAAGACTTTAAACAAGATGTAGGTGTCGTGTCTCTTGCTATCCACGCCAGGGGGACGAGACACGCTCCACAAGGTAGGCCCGTACGACACTGAGGGAGTCCGATGGACCCTAGCTAGGTTTCATCGGTCATGTATGAGAATATATTCCGGGGTTACTCCACTCGGGATTATTCCGTAAAATGAACCAAGATAATTATGTTTGTTCAACGCTAGCATCTAACCTAATGAATGAATGAATATGACTACGTACGATACGATATGATCATGATTATGATATGATGTTAGACATGTGCAACCTAGGCAATAGAGCAAGTTACGAATGTTATACCGATGACGATCTTAGGTTCCCCTAATCGTCCGGTTTAGGACCGTGACATGAATATGTTATATTATGTCTTGATGCGTTTGGCGTATCTTGAGTTAGCGGTCTTAGGATCCCTTGACCGCCATGACACGTATAATGTAAGTAAGTCCAAAGGAACAAGTAAGATGACCTTACGACGGACATAGCATTGCACGACCGTCTAAGTATGCAAGTCCCCACACACGTACCATCAACTGCCAGGTTGTATTGTAGACACGTGGTGACCATAGGTTTTCCCCGAGGTCACCTACAACCTAGGATTATGAGAACTCACTGAGACATTATGTCTCATCCCAATCCTTATTTGTTTCAGATCAACAGGGCAGTTTACCAAGCTTGTCGCCGAATGGATATTCAGCAAGGACTCGTTCGTACCCGCTGCTGGAAGTTTGTAACACCCCGTTTCCCAAAAATCGCAACGGAAAAGATAAATCAGAGTAACATCATAAAACGGAGTATTACACTTCTATTTCATTCAAGTAATAAATAGGAAAATTTCTATTTATTTAAATCAATCCTGTCAACAATATTCACTGAAATCGCAGCGGAAAATATAACAATATTTATTCAACAATTGTTCCATCAAAGTTTGGCACCAAGGTCTCAACGTGGTTCATAGTAGTAATTAAAATCAACATAATTGTTTTTCAACATAAAAACATAAAACTAATACGTAATAAGGAAAATCCAAAAAAATCAAGGCCGCCCCGTTACGTATCAGAGCACCTAGACACGTGAGGAGTTCACTCACATCAACAGCTAGTCCTGGAAATCTGCACTTGCCCACAAGGCGACAATTCCAACAGAAGGGGTGAGATCACAATTCAATAATTAAAAGCATAATAAATCATGCAACATATAAATCAACTTAACAACATAATCATCATCTCATCAATAATTCATAATTCATTATTCAACAAAATCAAACAAAAATTAGCTTTAAGCTTCATCATCTTATCCTTCATTAAATCCATCTTCTCATCTCAAGACACGACTCGACTCGACTCAACAAATGCAACGACACGACTCGACTCGACTATGCAAGAATCTTATGCATGTGGTACCAAACGGAGCATCAAGCCCCCAACTTCCAATGCCTTAATTCGGGTACAGGGCATCAAACCCCCATCTTAAAAACAGAGCATCAAGCCCCCATCTTAGAATACGGAGCATCAAGCCCCCAACGTCCAATATGCGACACGACGACTAACAACAACTTTACAACAACATCTCAATGCCCAAACTAGGCCAACGTGGTTTACAACATAGAAAACAATGTCTTACGACTCGACGACCTTGACGTTGACAAGGACTTCTCTCCACAATATTCTTAATTCGTCACATAACTTCATAAATTCATATAAAATTATTCGCAAGGTATTTTTGTGTCAAACCAACGCCATTGGAAAGACAATTCAACTATCTAAAACTTTCGCGTTTACAACTAAGGAAAATTCTGTACCGATCAATACCAGTTTTTATTTCAAATTCGGGTACAGAAACTGAAATTTCACTGTGACCTACGTGTAGTAATTTGACTATAACTTAAGTTCTAAAAATGATTTTGAAGTCAAACCAAAGCCATTAAAAATATAACACATTTATCTACAACTTTCATGTTTACACCAAAACCCAGTTCAAAACAGAAACGTGTGAAAAAGGCGCAAGAACATGGAACAGGAGATGCTGTCACTGTGCAGCTCTCGGGAAAAGTGACATTTTCCACCCAAAAACTTCGTTTTAACTCCGATTTTCACCAAACTTGACCCTATAGTTCACTCTTACATAACCTAACTTAATACAACACAAAACACAACAATCCAACTCCAATTCATGCAAAGTTCATTAGCTCTATTCATCATCAATTATTCCTTTTACCAACAACCCTATTCTTTGTAAACTCTATCATTCTCAACAATTCTGACACCAATCATTACAGAATAATCAAGCAGCATTCCATACATTAAAATTAACAGTAACAACACACAATTCATCAGTTTTCATGGGAATTCACAAATTAAACCCTAAACTCATTTCTACCCATTTTCTCATGAACCACTAATCAAACATGAAGAATTAAGCCCTTAATTAGAGAAGTGAAACCCCACCCTTACCTGGTTTGACTGAATTACAAAGGTCCTAGCTTCTCTTGCCTCTTCTCTCTTGCTCTTGGTTTTTCCCCTTTTTCTCAAACTTCTCTGTTTTCACGTAAAATGATTTTTCTTTTCTCTGACTATCCTTTTCTTAACCTCCTTCATTCTAATTAATTTTAATTAATTCCCACTAATTCCTTTGTTTCCTTTTAATTACACCTCCGCCCCCTTAATTCTAAAATATTCTAATTCCTATCTTATTCTTACTAACTATTAATAAAACCATTTAATTAAATAAACAAATCACATAATCACATAAATCAATTAAATAGGACTCTAAACTCTACCAAAAAATAAAATAAACGGGCGTTACAACTCTCCCCAACTTATAGAATTTTCGTCCTCGAAAATGTACCTCATGCGAACAACTCAGGATACGACTCCCGCATCTTGCTTTCCAACTCCCACATTAAGCTTTCACCAGTCGTTCCACTCCAAACGACCTTCACAAGAGGTATCTCCTTGCCTCTCAGTTTCTTCACCTCACGTGCTTCAATCCTTATTGGCATAGTCTCAATCATAAGGTTGTCCCTAACCTCCACATCATCTCTCGGAACCACGTGAGAAGGATCCGCAACATACTTCCGAAGTTGAGACACATGAAACACGTCATGCAAATTCGAAAGATGCGGCGGCAAACCCACCCTATAAGCAACTGTTCCCACTCTCTCCGATATCTGATACGGACCAATAAACCTCGGAGTGAGCTTCTTCGACTTCAACGCTCGTCCTACACCCGTCACCGGAGTGACTCTCAAAAACACATGATCACCTTCTTGGAACTCAAGATCTTTCCTACGCTTATCATGATAACTCTTTTGTCGACTCTGCGACGCTTTCATCTTCTCTCTGATAAGCTTAACCTTTTCCGTAGTCTGACGAACAATCTCAGGTCCAACCACCACACTGTCACCGGACTCAAACCAACATAAAGGAGTCCTACATTTCCGACCATACAGCGCCTCAAACGGTGCCATTCCAATACTAGAATGGTAACTGTTATTATAAGTAAACTCAATCAATGACATATGACTATCCCAAGCTCCACCATGCTCAAGTACACAAACTCTCAGCAAATCCTCCAACGACTGAATCGTCCTCTCTGACTGACCATCTGTTTGCGGATGGTAAGCTGAACTCAACCGCAACTTAGAACCCAATGCCTCATGCAAACTCTTCTAGAATCTAGAAGTGAACCTTGGATCTCTATCTGAAACGATACTAGAAGGGACACCATGCAATTTCACTATCACTCGAATATAAATCTCTGCCAACTTAGCCACAGGAAAACTGATGTTAATCGAAATAAAGTGTGCAGACTTCGTCAATCTATCCACAATCACCCAAATCAAATCAAAACCACTCGGAGTACTCGGCAAACTCGTCACGAAATCCATAGAAATACTGTTCCACTTCCACTCTGGCACATCTAATGGTGTCAACAACCCAGCTGGCTTCTGATGCTCGATCTTCGATTTCTGACAAATCAAACAAGAATACACAAATTGTGCCACATCACGCTTCAACCCAGACCACCAAAACAACTTTTTCAAATCATGGTACATCTTGGTAGCACCCGGATGAATACTCAAATTACTACGATGACTTTCTTCTAAAATTAATCTATTCATCTCTGCATCATCAGGAATGCAAATTCTATCTCTGAACCGTAACACTCCGTGATCATCCACTATGAAATCACTACCTTCAGTCTGAGTAATACCATTCATCAAATCCACTAATTTTACAACTTCTTTCTGGGCCTCCTTAATACTATTCAGAAATTCATTTTTAATCTTCAGCATACCCAAAACTACACTCCGCGGAGTAATTTCACAAACAAGGCTCAAATCTCTAAACTGTTCAAGCAAATCAAATTCTTTCACCATCATAGCGGACATATGTAAGGTCTTTCTACTCAAAGCATCAGCAGATTGCGCCCTCTTAGGCTTTGTACATTGAGACCCAATATGTCCCTCCTCTTTGCAGTTGAAACAAACAACTTCAGAATGCTTGCACTCCGTCTGCGTATGACCCTTTCTACCACATCTGAAACATCTTTTTACATCAACACCACAAACATTACTCTTGTGGCCTTTCTCGCCACAGTTGAAACAAACAATCTCATTAGGCACAACTTTTTTAACAGATTTCCTCTCCTCATTCACTCTCTACTTCCCTTTATCAGCTGGAGTACTATAAGGTTTCCCACGACTCGGCTGACTCCTGTTCTTCCGCTCATTCATAATCTTATAATGAGCCTTAGTATCAGCCTCATAAATTCTACAGCTACTCACCAAATCAGAAAACTCGCGTATCTTCTGGTACCCAATAGCCCGTTTAATCTCAGGACGCAGACCATTCTCGAACTTGATACACTTAGAAAACTCTGCGGTATCAGCTGAATAGTGAGGATAAAACTTGGCAAGTTCCACGAACTTCGCCGCATACTCAGTCACCGAAATATCTCCGTGTTTCAGCTCTAGGAACTCTATCTCCTTCTTCCCTCGGACATCCTCCGGAAAATACCTGTTCAAGAACTCCCTCTTGAATACAACCCATGTAATAACCTCCTCGCCAACCTCCAGAATCGGGCGAATACCCACCCACCAGTCGTCGGCCTCATCAGCAAGCATGTGCGTACCAAAACGCACCATCTGCGCCTCACTACAGTCCATCACCCGAAAGATCCTCTTGACTTCCTTCAACCAACTCTGAGCCCCATCGGGATCATACCTGCCCTTGAAAGTAGGCAGATGATTCCTCAGGAACGTTTCCAGCATCCTCACACCGTCATTCACACCCGCACCAACAACTTGAGGTTGACCCACAGCTTGGGCAACAACATGAAGTGCAGCAGCAATCGCAGCATCGTTACGTCCACCTCTACCGGCCATCTTAGCAAAATTATCAACAAGAAACGACAGATAAGCAACAAAAACGACACAAAATAGTCGTCACGTGACATGACAGACTCTTCTAATTGGTCGGACAGACCGACTTGCTCTGATACCAATCATTACAGAATAATCAAGCAGCATTCCATACATTAAAATTAACAGTAACAACACATAATTCATCAGTTTTCATGGGAATTCACAAATTAAACCCTAAACTCATTTCTACCCATTTTCTCATGAACCACTAATCAAACATGAAGAATTAAGCCCTTAATTAGAGAAGTGAAACCCCACCCTTACCTGGTTTGATTGAATTACAAAGGTCCTAGCTTCTCTTGCCTCTTCTCTCTTGCTCTTGGTTTTTCCCCTTTTTTCTCAAACTTCTCTGTTTTCACGTAAAATGATTTTTCTTTTCTCTGACTATCCTTTTCTTAACCTCCTTCATTTTAATTAATTTTAATTAATTCCCACTAATTCCTTTGTTTCCTCTTAATTACACCTCCGCCCCCTTAATTCTAAAATATTCTAATTCCTATCTTATTCTTACTAACTATTAATAAAACCATTTAATTAAATAAACAAATCACAAAATCACATAAATCAATTAAATAGGACTCTAAACTCTACCAAAAAATAAAATAAACGGGCGTTACAAAGTTCGCATGGATTCAAGAATGCATATCTTTATTATTGGATAGTTGTATGGTATTTTTGATGTACGAACGTGAATTGTTGTATATGATATTCATTCGAAGTATTCAAGTTGAAAATTTTAATGTATCCAGTACTAAAGATAATGCACATACTAAACTTTCTAGATACGTTTAGTGTGGGCGTTACACTGACAATGTTTATTATAAATTAGTTTACAATTAAGTTTAGTTTAACATACTTCTTTCTTTCTATTGGTTTAATACTTTTGTGTGGTGATAGGTGTGCACAGAAATATCGGTTTTAGTATAAAAGATGTTGAATCCCACAGAGACCAATGTCAAGTACTGCTATCTATTGTCAAGTTGTTTATCTAAGGTGATGCAAATTAATTTGGTTGCAAAATTGGGAAAATAACTTTGTTTTTAATAATTTTTAATGACGAGAGACCAAAATATAATTCGTGTCAACCGTGAGTACTTGTTAAGTTATATTTTATTATTTTGTAAAAAAAAGTTATATTTTATTATTATTAACATGAAAATATTCTCGCGCGCAAAAAGGATTAAATTAAAGGGGTCATCAACTTTCCCTTTTTCGACACCGAATCTTGACTTTGTAATCTATTCGACCGCTTGTACGCCTTACAACTTTAAAACTCCATTTGAGAAATAATCAATTTACGCTTGAAAAGTTAACTTTCGTAGAAATGTAATTTAAATGTACCGTCGACTTTCGCACAGCTGAAACCGTATTTTAATCTCACAGACGCCAGCTTTTGCGTATACAGGTACAAGTTTAAAATAGTGTTTTTGAAAATTAGTAATTTCTAATTTAATTATAAAAACGTTGTCACTGAATTTTAAAATTAATTCCTAAAAATTCTACGGACAGATACAAGTTTCACTCTTTCGATATGAAACCAATATCGTGTTATTCCAGCTTTCACTGTAAATATTCATCTTTGAAAATCAGAATTTTCAGGCTTAAAAATAATTTCCGTTACAATTTCTAATCATACAACTTAACAGAATACCATTGGTACGACAATCATCATATTCCGAACTCTGTAAAAATCTACTCAGACCTAGTTAAATTATACATTAAACTTAACATTGATGAATTCATATTAAAAAAAGTAAGTAAAAGAAACGAATGGAATCTTTAATTGAGTACAATTTCCACTGCTACAAAGAAAACTCTACCAATATGGCAATATGTTAAAACAACCAATGACAATGGGCATAATACTTCAAGAAACATCACCGGCCAGCAAGCAATTTAGAAGAAATAGGCAGAAGTAACAGTAATATAATTGCACGCAACAATTCAATTTTACACACAACTAAGAAGATTAAATGTGTCTTTTGTGAAAACTTTCTCTCCCTTCTCTCCTTTTCAAACCCTAGCCGTCACCCCATTTCTTCTTCTTTTCTTCTTGTCAGAGGGGTGATTTAGGGTCAATTTTGACCCAAAAATCACCCCTCCGAGTTGTTTTTTCCTTCTATCCTAATTGAACAAGTGATTTCACCATATTTTCTGTTTTCTTTCGTTTGTTTTGTGATTTCGTCGTGACTCTGTTTGTTTTAATTTCCCGTCTTTGTGCGATGTGTTTTGATTTCCCGTCTTAGTGCGGTGTTTATTTGATTTAGGTTGAATGATTAGCTTTGAGCAAGTGCAGATTCGATCAATGACAATGACTTTGGCGTCGTCACGTTGCAGATCTGGAAACATGAGTATTTTAGAGATTTGAATGTAGTCATATCAGTCATATTTGTAGGCATAAGTACTCTGCCGGTTTATGCTATTAACATAGACGCTGTGAGTTTGTTCACAGAATCATCCTTGTTGTTTTTAGCGAATTTGGATTTGTATTGTATCGATGTACTCTATCAATTTAAATGAATGAATATTCTTTATTTTTGTTAAAAAAATAAAAATAAAAGAAAAATAGGTAATAACAATTGGAATTGATTACGACAATTGGAAAATAATAAGAAATTGGATTGGCTGAATGAAAATAAAAATAATAAGAAAGTATTATGTTATGCGATAATCGACAAGCTTTGAGAAAAAGGAAACTGAAAACTTTGATTATAATAACGTGAAAAAATAATCACTTTCTAAATCACTAAATTTCTCTCTAAAAAGCTTTGATGTGTAGAAATGATTCTTGAAGGTCTATTTATAGGCAAAAATCCATCGGAGAGTGTTTTTGATGGTGTCCTAAGTGATGGGGTAACTTGCTTCTGAAAGTGGGGAAAGAATTGATCTGGCTTTGACTTCCCACGACTTTTGAATTTTTAACTTTTTTTCCTTCCTTTTTTAACCTTTTTTTTCCTTTTTTTTTCACCGTATTTCATCATTTTGACGCGCGGTGATCTTTAACCGACAAATATCTGAAATAGACACACAATACCAACGTAACATTGCAAAAATCTATACAATCGAGATAACAAATGTGTAAGTCGAGATAAAATAATATTTCATTTTTCATTTTATCATGTGGCATACCTCTTTGCCTGTTGTCGCGTCATTTTTCGGAGATCAAGGCTATTTGATTAACTTTTGACTCGCTAAATTATTTCACGACTTTGAAAAAAAAGATTTGAATTAGGTGGGGTCCAGGGGTTGGTTATATTTAGGGAAGGTATTAGCACCCTAAATATTTGTAGTACTCTACGAGAACCTTTCGACTTTATTCTACATTTTTGTGCTAAACTTGCTTAATTTTGTGGGAAAGAATGAATAATGAATAAGGAGAAGAAAGAAGCTTATTTATCTACATCTTTATTGATTCGGAAGGACTAGGTCCTTTGCCTACGTACCCGTGAGGGATCAGAACCTCGTAGTTCGGGGTAAAAATTACCGTTTGATTGGTTTTGTATTTTTTATTAGTTTTTGAAAAAGGTTTTAAAAATGAAAAGCCAAATAAAGAAAATTTGTTTGTATTTTTTTATATTAAAGGAAAATGTACTCAAAGTGAAATTAAATTGATTGATATTTGATTAAGAAAGAAAATGGAAAAAAAAAAGGAATCACTCGATTTGTGGATCGAGGTTTATTGTGAAAATGTTTCTTTGTGATTTTTTTATTATGTGAATGTTTTTGTTGTTTTTTGAATAATGAGCTAAAACTAAACTAACGGAGCAGAAAGGTAAATCGTAAGTAACTCATGGTGGCGTTGGACCACCATGAGGACCTTTAACCTAAACTACGAAGCATAAAAGTAACGCGTACACACACACGCACACATGCACCTAAAGCTATTACATAAAAGCCTATTATACATTCTAAGGTCTACAATAAAATAAATAAATTACATGAAAGCATAATATACATTTTGAAATAAATATGTAAATAAAGTGCATAATAATGAACCTAATTTTAAAATATGCATGAGAAACAAAAATGAAATGTTAAAGGAAAATATAGTTGTATGCAAGAAATAAAAAAATACAGCAGGGGGGTCCAATCATAAGGTTGGGGGGTTGCAGAACATAAAAAAGTTGAAGGTTGGGCTTCAAGAGCCTGCAGAGGTGTGTAAGCTTAAGCAGGAGGGGTTTGGGCCGTCGATCTAATCAACGGCCCTGACTTGATCAGGACCTGGGACGCTGCAAGCCATCAGATTGATCTGAAGGGCGTGAGGGATGGGGTGCACAACAACAGCATATGCGCGCGCGTATGCGAACATCGTGAGGGTATAAATACCTTTCACCCAACCCTCATTTCTCCCTCACCTTTCTCTCTCTACATCCTAATTTCCTCTCCCTTTTCTCTAAAGTTCCGACCGGATTCCGGTCATCTTCTCCGGTGACATTGAGTTCTCCGACGCGGCGGTTGGCCGACCAAGGTGGCGGCGCCACCGCGCCGGAAAGAAAAAAATCTCTTTTTTTGAAAAAGTTTCGACTTTCCCACTCCCTTTTTCGTCCTTTATTCGATTCTACCCTCAAAATTCCCAACAAATCCTTATCTAGACCTAGATCTAAAATTGAAATTCGGAAAGAAAAATGAGCTATCTTGTTGCTTTTGATTCAGGTCCTGGATTTGCTTCGTTCTTTTGTAACACGACCGATTTGTCCCTTTGGTTTCGTCCCTTCAGATTCTGGGTCGGCTTTGTTGTTGTTGTGTCTGGTTCGGATGTAGCGTGGTGGTGCGACGGGTTTACGTGACTATACGATTGGGTTGCTTGGTTGTGGGTGTGGAGACAGTACGACCTCTGCCTCGTGTGGATGGTTCGAAACTGATGGTTTGTTGCAGATGGTTTACGCTGAATTGTTTGTGTGCTGTGAAATTGTGTGTTTTTTGCAGGTTTTTTGTGTTGAGTTTTCGGTCCTATTGTTGTATATTTCTTGTGCAGGTTTTGTGATTGGTAAATGCGGCCTCTCTGTTGTGTTGTGATTGAAACTGTGAGCCTCGGTTTTTTTTCTTTGATTGTTTGTGTAGGCACTGGCTTTTATAGTGTTAATGGTTGGATTTAGGGTTTGTTGTAAAGTAGCAGAATTTGTGGCTTGGTTGGGATGAATATGTAGACTTTGTCTTTGGGATATGGATGAAAGCTTGTTCTTGGATTTGGATAGAAGAAACGCGTTTTAGAGCTTGCGTTGTTTTGGATTGGACCATTGAACTTGGACAAAATAAAATAATATAAACAAAAAAAGAAAAAGATAAAAGACTAATAATAATAATAATAATGAATCAAATGAGAAATATAAAAATAGGAAAAGAAAATAAGGATTAAAAACAAAATTTAAAGTTGATGGAAATTAAAATTAAAAATAAAAATAAAAATAGAGAGAAGAGGGCCCGACTCGGAACAAAAAATGAGGTATTTTAAAATACCTCTCTGCCGAAATTTTGTTTGAAAAGCCGAAGATTATTCAAGACCAAATGACGTGTGTCAGTGGTGTCTTAGGTCAAAAATTAGGGTATGACACCTATTTCTTGAATTTTCTCATTGTATTGTGCTATGCTTCATATTTGTATGGAAATGATGGACTCTCTACTTGCAGCTTTTTCTGTTATCTTTGTCTATGTAGTTGGGTTTTTGTTGATGTAATCTATAATGTTCTTAATCACTTTGTTAACCAAAGCTGAAAGGAGGTGAAATACTTTGTATTAGCCTTTGTTATATGTATTAGTGTAGAAAACTTAGATCAATACTTGACCCAAGCTCATTTGATAAGTAGTCAAAAAGAAAGAACATGACATGTGGATAGTTATCATATTTGGTTAAGGGTACTAGTGTAAAAACACCAACACCTAAGTCACCCTTTATAAAGCCTTCTTATACGATCAGAAGAAGAAAGGTAGGAGGAGAAAGAAAATTAATGTCATAAGAGAGAAAGAAATAAGAAAATGAAAAAGAAAACAATGAGAGAGAAACATAAATGATGCGAGAGATAAAAAGAAATCCATGAGAGATGAGTGGATCTCTTGATGAATAGGTTGTAGACAGACTATGGAAGGAGAAATTGAAGCTTCAATAGAGGAGGAGGAAATTAGGGTTTCCTCAAGAAAAGGGAAACAAAGCTTAAAACCAAGCATTGGAGAAAATTCACTATCATCTTTGATAAGTCTAAGGTAACATAGTCTTAAATGCAAACCTTAAAATCTCTCTAGGGTGTACCTATGATTGTAAAACTTGATTTACAATTTATGAATGCATTTTCTCTATTTTACTTGCATGCCAGAGAATTAGTGTTTTAATTATTGATCACAAGACATCAAAAGCAGAGCAGGGAATGAGTTGTCCTTCTCTCTACTTTTGATTCACTTGCAGCATCTAGCCCTTAAAAGAAGCCCACTTCGGCGTCTCTCATAGGAGAAGGACTGACCTTTTCTCTCATTCCTATTGAGAAGATTAAGTCAGGGCGAGCTCTTGCTTCTTTTGAATAGAATTAGAATCAGTATTGTTGTTATCATATGCCTCATGATAAACAATTAATATTTGTTGTGCAATAAAATAATTAAATTATTACATAAATTATATGTGATGTAGTGGATTATAAATGAAGGAAATAAATTAGAGTAACTTTCTACATAAAAAGATAATGATGTAGTTGGATTAAATTGTGTATAACTTGAATTAGAAAACTTATTTTTGAGTGAAAGTAGTTATATTTGAAAGTTATTACAGTAGTATGAGACTTGAAAATATTGTAAATTTATATTTCTTGCACAAATTTTCGTGATATTGTGAACGAGCTGTTCTGTTTTACAAATTTACTTTGCATCAGTTAGCTTAAAATATTTAGGGTTAAATGACTTTTACCCCCTGCCATTTGGTGCACTTTTGGTTCACCCCCTGTAAAAAAAAAAACTTGTAGATTCTCACTTGTAATATAAAGAATCTTTGGTTTACCCCCCACACCCAATAGTCAGCATCTGACTGAACAAAAGTGATGACGTGATATGCTGACATGGTATTTTATTTATTTTTTGATTTTTTTTAATTTCCACGTGACATAATTTAAAAAACAAAAAATCTTTTTTACAAACCAAAAAAATATTTTTATTTTATAAAAATCTGAACTTTTTTTAATTTCAATTTTTTGTTTTTTTATTTCGATAATTAAATTTTAGAACTTTTAAATATCTTGTTAATTTAAAAGATTGAGGAGAAAAATAATATTAAAAATCCCAAAAACAACCCAGTAGGGACATAAAATATATTTTTTTTACAAAAAATAATATTAAAAATAGGAAATACTTAAAGTACCCCAAATGCTAAATTAAAAAATCCCAAATTATTTTCTCCTGTTCTCTCCAACGATCCCATTCTTCTCTTCTCCCTCTTTACTAGGGGTGTCCATGGGTTTGGTCAACCCGTAAAACCCGGTCAAACCCACCCATAGAAACCCAAAAAAGTGGGTTGGGTTGGGTAATTGGGTGAGTATGGTTTTAAAAATGAAAAACCCAAAAAAAAATTACGGGTTTCGGGTAAAACCAGACCCAAATTCAATAAACCTACTTACCCAATAATATCAACATTTTTATTTTTATTTCATTGGGAAGAAGGAGAATACAAAATATTTTGATCATAAATCAGGTCTAATTTTTAAAACACAAAGCATTCTATATTGAGAATTAAAACATGCTAGAGTTGCAAATTCAAATGATGCACGTTTTGGTTATTTTGATGTTAATGTAATTTTATGTCATGCAACTTTAGTTTGTTTATTGCGAGTATTTCATGATGAAATTTATTATTTGATATTATCATTTATTATGTTTATATGTTAAAATATAGTGAAAATAAGTTACATAATTTTTTATTGAAAATAAAAAAGTTGGGTATTTTTTTATGAAAAAAGATACGAGGAATCATCATTTAGTCATTTATACTAAAAATAAAAACAAAACAAAAAATTGGGTAACCAACTACCCAACCCAACCCAAACCGAAAATTAGTGGGTTTACCCAAACCGACTCAATAATATAATGGGTGATTATTTTACCTCACCAAAATCGGAGTATCCTATATGGTTTGGGTCTTGGGTTTGGCAAAACCCAACCCAAACTAACCCATGTACACCCCTACTCTTTACTGCTTTCTGTTTTTCCAGCAACAAACACAACCCAGTAACAACACACAACACAAATCTTCGTCTTTCATATTCAATTCTCCAGTTCTAGAAGAAATACAATCCTCAATTTTTAAAAATCCCAAAATTTTTCAATTCTCCAAATTTGTCAGAATGAACAAATGTTGAATTTTGGGGTTTGAAAAAAAGGGCTTCTGAGAGAATTGTTGTTTATGCGTGTTGTTATTATGTTGTTGATCTGTTGTTGTTTTGAGGGATTTAAGGTTTGATGAGTTTGAGAGATTTTTTTTTGCTGATGATGTGTTTGTGTGTACTTTGTTGTTTATGATGTGTTGTTGTTGTGTTGTTGATGATTGATCCAAAAATTAAAAATTGATGAGAAGAGGATGGATTGGAACAACCAGGAAAGAAGAGAAGAAGAGATTGTTGTGTTGGTGTTGTGTTGTTGGTGGGTGTAAACCAATGAATCTTTATATTACAAGTGGGAATCTACAAGTTATTTTTTTAAGGGGGGGTTGAACCAAAAGTGCACCAAATGACAGGGGGTAAAAGCCGTTTAACCCAAATATCTATATCATGACCTACAAAACTCGTTTTCGAGTGGGATAAATTGCGTTTTAAAGAAGACACCTAGTAGTTTTCTCATATTAAAATTCATAATTTTAGCATTTACCTATATGCTCGGTAACTATATAAACACAACCGTTCTGTCATAAAATTTTAAGGCTACATTGTTGATTTTAGACAATTAAAACTTGAGTTATATGAATCGGTTTGGAGTGCAAATAATTTGGTTGGAAAGTTATAGATTAGCTTAGTGATTGTATGATTGACTAGTAGTGGCAATAGTAGTTTAACCTAACTTGACTCCTAAGAAGTTCTAAAAGTCTAAAATGACTAAGTAATTAATGCTACTTTCATATGTTAAACATTAAAAAGAATAGAATAATAAATTAATATTGCTACTTTAGTGGATCATATGATCTACTAAAGTCTACTAGCAGGTAAACAATCTCTTGATATAATCACGCTTAAGACTACTTAAACATTAAAAAGAATAGAATAATAAATTAATATTGAAGGGTAAATTTGGGTAACAATGGATCCCCAATACATAGGAAAATCTTGAGTGTTCAATTAAATTATAGCATTGTAGAGAAAATCTGAGAAACAATGGATTTCAAGTAGAAAGACAAATTCAGAGTGTTAAGTTAAATTATAATATTACAGGGAAAACCTGGGTAATAATGGATCCCAATAGAAAGATAAATCCTATGTGTTCAGCTAGAAATTACACTGCAAGGAAAAACAAACTAGGCAATGATGGAAATCCACTCGAAAAGCAAATCTTCAATGTTTAGTTAAAATGTATGACACTCTAGGGCAAACTTGGAAAACAATGAAAATTCAGTAGAAAGACAAATCCTAAGTGTCATAACAATTAGATTGAATTTAGGAATACATATTCCTATGTAGAAAAATATTGTTTATTTGGTAAAATGTTGAATATGTATAAAAGTTCATTATTTAGTAATATTGATGAGAGGATTTTCTTCGTACCTAGTACACCAAACATGATTGAGAACATCAAAATAGACCATATAGTCTATGTTATTGAGTCTTTGCACTCACTATCTTTAGGATGATGTTTTCAAGTTTTATTTGACATTGGAAAGTTGAAAAGTATGTGAGAAATACTCGTCAATGATTCAATGTAGAGCTTATTCGTTACCGGATCACAATCAATGTCATAGATTAGAAATTGTTTTATGTTGTATAATATGTTTGCATTTATGTAATTATTGTATTAAAAACTTGTAAATATTCAATAATTTATCAGCTCTTTTTTTATCAAATTTATTTTGATATCTAGTATCAGAGATCTTTCTAGATGTTACATTTACTTAAGTATACCGACCTAACATGCTTAAAGGATTTTCTTATGCCTCATAATCCGCATCTTTTAGTTAGATAAGCTTTTGAAAGGTCTTAATCTTTTCTATTTTTAAAAAAGTTTCATCTGACCTAACGTAGGTTAGGCCGTAGACCCATATAATTCGGTCTACCATATTCTCACCCCTAATTACATTAATATATATATATTATTACATAGGTCCACCTCTTGACCATTTTTAAGAGTTATTAAACACATCCAAAATTTAAATACTTTTTATTAAGTTTTTTTTAGTACTTTTCCTCTAGAAATCTATTGAATTCATCCACTCTTTTATACTTTTGTTTCATTTTATTTCTATCTGCACTATCTATCTGCAAAAGAGGAATTAAAACCCATGACTCATTGACAAAAACAAAATTGACGATTATACTATTTTTAACAGAAAAATAAGTTATATACATAGAAAAAACTAAAGGGTATTCCGATCTATAATATTTTTTTTTCGTTTTCCAACCTACACATAAAACATTGAAAAAAAAAGCGCAACAAGGAGAAGCTTAAATCGTCAAAAAATGATAAGCTCAAAAACAGTTTAAAAATTTAAATAAAATCTTCTCAAAAACGTATACAATGATTTTCACGACAGTCAAAACCAAATTAGGAAGTTCTTCATTTTATTTTCTTTATTTTATAAAAATATTTAAACTTTTTTTTTTTGGTGACCAATGTTTGGACCTGAACCTTATATATATTATGATTATATGCATTGTCTCAACCAATGTAAGAGGGACAAAATATTTAAACTATTAACGATGATATATTATTAATTTTTGGGAGAATGACATCAATGATTTTTAATTGCTGTATTTATTTTTAAGATGCGGGCTAATGGACTTATAAAATACACCATTTGAATCATCGCAACTAAGATTTTGACTATTAGCTTATCTCTTTATGCTAAAATTAATGATTCATTTGTAAAAAAATGTTCTAAAATAAATGAGTTTTTTATTTTTTTATTTTCAAGATATCATCAATTACTTGTTTTTCAATACCCACTAACTAGTACTACTTTCATCATTTCAAAGTAAATATATTTCACTATATATTCATGGTAACAGTGATTACAAGAACACATGATTAAGGATAGTTTATTAAAAGTATCACTCTCATTCAATTTTATAATTTTTTTTATATGCATGAAATTATAAAAAAGATCACTCATTGTAGAACGGAGGAAACAAACTTTATATTTTTTTATAACATAAAGTTTAAACAAGTTAGGCTTTAGGGGTTCACTAGAAATGTTATATACGTAAAAGTTCAAAGAATATTACGGTACATATAGATCACACACAAACAAGATTTTCACATTGAAAGGAGAAGTAGAACACACAACATGGCAAATGAGACAACATAAAGTTTAACCAAACCAACATTGATCGATATATTTTTTTTTGAAAAAGATTCATCGATATATATATATATATATATATATATATATATATATATATATATTTAAAAATAGTCCATTGACTTTCATTCATAATTAAGTGTATAATACATGTTGGTACATTGCCTAAAAAATACATGTTGGCACATCAACACAAGAATTTTGAAAATAAGTTACGTTTACATTTCGATATTTCGATATCAGATATTGCGATATCACGTGACCGAACTCCGTAATATTAGCTATAGTTTTAAATTCCCAAATTGGGTTAGGAAAAATGTTTTCGTAAAATAAAAATCAATACGATATTAAAAACTAATAAATATCTTATACAATGAATAAAATTCAGAAAAAGCTAAAACATTATAAAACATTAATTTTTTAAAATCATAGCAATTGAAATTTTAATTTTCTGATAGAAAAATCTAATATATTAATTAATTTCATTTGGTTTTCCTCAAGATTCCATCTTTCACTAATATATATCAATTCAAAATAACCAGAAAATCCGATACAGCTATTCACAATCATAATAATTAGTAATAAATATTAATAGATTATTTTGTCCTTTTTTATCTCAAATTTCAAACTTGGGAAAGGGGGGTATTCACACACAAATACAACTCATCAGCCCAATTAATTCGATTCTACTTATGATATATTTATTATTATATATAAATAAATATAATTATGCATATAATTTTTTGACTAAAATAAATAGGCTGTTTGAAAAAAAAAATAAAGAAATTGAAGACAAATTCAAAAAATCCATTGAAGGGTAATTTTATGATAAATTGAAGAACTATTTCAGGTAAAAAGAGAATAAAAGAAATCCTTTTATTTTTATTACTTTTCCTTTTAATTTTTCCTGGAACGTTCTGCAATACCGTGTATTAAAACACAATACGCTTCATATTTTTTGCACCACCATCTTCAGATATCAAAACCATTCATGGAAGATCAAAACTTAAACCTACCCTATACTCTTTCACCCTCTTCAACCCAAAACGATTCAGAAACAACCAACAATGCCGCCATCGTGACGGAAGTTGTGGGAAATGATGCTGGTTCGGACACTGGAGCAAAGTCCAAATCTGAAGGTTCGGAATCTGCTCCGGTAAAAAGGGGCAGAGGGAGGCCTCGAAAGTACGAGGTTGGTGGGAAGCCATTGTCTCCGGTGACACCGACACCAGGGCTTGCTATTCAGCCTTATGGAAGTGAGGAGAAGCGTGGAAGGGGACGTCCTCGTGGTTCTGGAAAATTGCAAATTTTGGCTTCCATTGGTACGAGTTTCTTTTACTTTTCATTAGGCTTTTTGTTATCAAATTTTGGCTTCCATTGGTATGAGTTTCTACTCATTCACTCGTTTCTTATTTATTATTCTAAGGTTTTAGTTCTAAAGTTTTAGTGGAAATTAGATAGTTTTTTTTGCTATTACATCGTATTTTGTGTTTTATTTGGTTAAAACAAACTGTGTTTTATGTTACTTTCACTCTAATGTTGAATTGGTATTTGTTTGGAATTGAAAAGTTGAGGTAATACCGTGCAAGTGATTGTTAAATATTTATCATTTTATAATGTCATTTATTATTAACAAAATATACTAACCGGTAACATTCATGTTGAAGACATGAAAGGTTATCATGAAATCCTTCAAACAGTTATTCATACAAATTACTATTCAGTTATTCATATATGAAAAATAAGATTGGATTTTGTGTTAGCCAAACAGTGTTTTGTTAAAGGGAATTTTTTTTAACCATCAAATTTTTTATATATAAACCATTATTTACACTTGAATAGAAGGCAAGCGAGCAACAAGCTGCGTCGTTAGATCTTTTTGGATTCCAAAACCAATTCTTGTGAATACAACATTTATGGACCTAGGAGACATAACGTTGCTATGCATGACCTTTTGAACTCTATGTAGAAGATCAACAACCTCTGATGCTAGGAAACCGAAAGTGTAAAAAACAAATGGTATAAAAACATGTTGATTGTCATAACACTTTTTAACTATTCATATTTTATTACCAAGAATCTTTTATTTTTAATATTTATTTAACAAGTATTAGGCGTGAAATATCTACCGACTTTTTTGATAACTAATGTTAGCTTGACTACTTTTCGTGAGGTCATTTAATGTCGGTTTTCCACTTGACTACTTTCGGTTTCTTGGGACGTTGAAATTTGGGATGTTATGATATATTTAATAAATTCAAAATTTTAGAATTATAATAATATAATATAAGTTTTACATTAAAAAATTATATTTGAGTCCAAAGATTTTTATGGTGTTTCATAAACGTACACGTTTTAAGCGGTATTAGACTTATAATTTACCAATTTTATCGATGACTATTCTTCGTTTGACTATCTTTGGCGGGCTTATATAATGTTGGTTTTTCAATTGATTTCAATTTCATTTGACGACAGAATTTTAGGATGTTATAATAATTTAATTATCAAAAATCTTTAATTTTTTTTTTTGGTTCAATAGTCTAGTGGCAAGATCACACACTTTTAAAAGTGTGGAGAAGTGGGGAATCCAGGGTTCGAACCCCGACCCCTGCAAATACTGTCCCTGGTAGCTACCAACTGAGCTACTCTTACGGGACAAAATCTTTAATTTTTAATATTTATTTAACAAGTATTTGGTGTGAAATATCTACCGACTTTTTTTATAACTAATGTTCGCTTGACTACTTTTAGTGAGGTCATTTAATGTCGGCTTTCCACTTGATTAATATCGATTTCCCACTATGCGAAATTTGGGATGTTATGATGTATTTAATAAATTCAAAATTTTAGAATTATAATAATATAATATAAGTTTTAAATTCAAAAATAATTCCCTCAAAAAAAAAAAATTCAAAAATAATATTTTTGAGTCCAAAGTTTTTTATGGTGTTTCATAAACGTACACTTTTTAGGCGGTATTAGACCTATAATTTACCAATTTTTTTGATGACTATTCTTCATTTAACTATCTTTGGTGGGCATATATAATGTTGGTCATATAATTTTCTTCTCTCTCTTCTCTCTCATCCTCGCCAACCTTCACACAACACAACCCTTCAACCGTTTTGTCCCTCTTCTCCTTCAATACCTAACGTTCCGTCGAGATGTAGCCTTAATCTCGTGGTGGTGTGATCGGCTCGTCTTTAGCCGCGACGCCACCATCATCAGAAGCAGTCGATGGCGTCCTGTTGCGACATGTTTGATGTTTTTGAACGGAGTCTCCGTTGCGGAAGCTTTTGGTTAGATTTAGCTTTTCAAACGTGTTTGTGGGTGGTTTGGACTACCAAACGCGTCAGCTTTTGGTGGTTTTGTTCTGATTCAGATTTGTGCGACTCCAATATGAAGAAGCCTGGTGCCTCCTCTGATTCTGGCGGCGGTTCTCTGGTATGCCGCCACAATCACACCGTCGTGTTGATAAACCACTTGGATTTTTGATTTTTTCAGATCTGATGAGATCTGCAATTTTCCTAGTTTGGTTTGTCGACACACAGCTGGTGTTCGGCGATCGTCCTTATCGTGTCATGAAATCCAGTTCACTCTTTCGTGCTTGAATTCAGATAGTTTGCCATAAATGGCTGTTAATTTGTTGTGGCTTATCACAGTAAATGGTTGGTGGGAGTGGATTTGTTTTTACCGTGTTGGCGGTTGGATCCATTCCCCGTTTTCAAGAATTTGGTATGATGATGGTCAACCTCTATGCCGCATTGTTTCTTTGAATTCATTGTTGTTCAATGAATGGTTGGTGTAGAGACTGTTTAGGACTCGAAAGAGTCGTTAATGCTTGCTGCTGATGGTGCAGAGAGTTGATGGTACGAGATCTGTTATGTGTTGACATTCAGTTCATTCACCAACTTATAAACCTAGTTGATGCCTGCAAAGTTTGTTTGTTAGACTTGACTAGGGTTGGCTCGTGTGTGTTGTTATTATTGGTTGTATTTCCTGTTAGGGTTGATTCACTTGGATTCACTGGGTTATGTTTTATGTCCCCCTAGTTATTATGTATTTTTTCCCTTTTTTTAATAATATATATGAGCACTTGACACAAGATTAGAGTATAGTTGAGAAATCACATATTCTCTTTCTTGTTATCATCGTGCTCTTGCCTTATCAAATAAATAAATAAATATATAATGTTGGTTTTCCAATTTATTTCAATTTCTTTTGACGGAAGAATTTTAGGATGTTATCATAATATTCTTTAATGTGATTTTTTTTTTTCAGATCCAAATTTTAGAACTATAATAATATAATAAAAATAATTTAAAGATCCTCTAAAAAAAATATAAGTCTTAAATAAAAAGATAATATTTAAAGTCCGAATATTTTATTTTCTTTTCACTTTTATCATGTAAATGTTTGTAAAACATTTTACATTGTCGATTATCTATACATAGTCAATAGGCCTTGAAGCTACAAATGCATATATACTTATACCGACTTTGTTGAGTCAATTTGAGGTACATCTTGTGCTTCAGTGGTTCTCATCGTATTTTTTAATGTATTTATTTTGGATCCTTTCAAAATAAATAAGATTGTTAAATGATTTTTAGTAGGCATGTGATTTTATCTATTTACAATGCTTGAAAATGAAACTTATATTTGTGACAGGTGGATGTGTTGGAGAAACGGCTGGAGGAAGCATGTCACCTCATGTGATGATTGTGAACCCTGGAGAGGTAATTAGTCTGAGACAAGAGAAAATATATTTCAATTTCTAGTTTCTCAAAAAATATATGTATTGTATAAGTTGAGGGTTTTATTTTTGATGATTTTCAGGATGTGGTTGGAAAGATATTTGCATTTTATCAAAAAGGTCTTTCTTCAGCTGTTTGCATACTCTCTGCTACTGGAACTATATCAAGGGTCACCCTTCGCCAACCTGGTGTTTCTGATGGTTTTTTGACATACGAGGTACAATTGTATAAACAATTAATCTCCTCCTATAAGTATTAGAGAAATGATATTTGAATATGAATCTTTCACCATCATGTCTTTATATCTCAACTCATAAGATGTTTCGTTCTACTATTCAACCTATGAAATTTTTATTTCAACAGTAATTTTTTTAATTGGAAAAGTAAAAGGAATGGAGAAATTTAATGAAGTGTAAATAAAAATGTAAAATGGAAATGTGGAAATTTAAACTAAATTTGTGCTATCAAGACAATTAGCCTAATGAAAGATAAAGAAAAATTATGCGAAAATATAAATATATCTTATATATTTTGAGTAAATGGTCGTTTTGGTCATTTAATGTCTCAAGTGCTATTTATATAATCCTTGAATTAACCGAAATAAAAAAAACATTGGAATGTGTCTCTCATTAGTCAGTTTGCTTATGAAATATGTTTCTCGTCAATTAGTTTGATTATTGAATTGATCTTTCATTAGTCAGCTTGTTTAATTAATGAATATGATTTGAAGGTACCTAAAATTGGATGTTCAAATAAGCTCTCTCATTTCTCTATTTTTTGTGTATGTGTATTATCGTTTTGTTGACTTTTCCCCTTATGTAAATACAGGGTCACTTTGATATTTTATCTTTAAGTGGATCATGCACCTTCACTAGTGGTGCTGCTGGTGGTGCACAAAGGAAAATTGGCATGCTGAGTGTTTCATTGGCTAAACCTGATGGGGTGGTTTTTGGAGGAGGTGTTGAGAACACATTGATAGCTGCTACTCCTACTCAAGTAAGAATTATTTTGAACATCTATATGTAGAGTCTGAATTGAATTAGGTTAATTTATTTATGTAGAGATTATCCTTTTATTTCATTTGAGATTGCAATGTTGTTGTTAATAACCTCTTGAAGCTTTATTTTGCAGTTGCAGTTGTGGTTACACTAAAGAATATGAAAGGAGATAGTTAGAAACCATATAGTGTAAATAGAGCGTCGAAATACTTTTATGAGAAATTCTAAACCTCATAAACTTTACCTAAGGGTAACATCTCGGTAATGTTTTTGTTAAAAACCTCTAGGTAATGTTTACGACGGGAAGAATTTCTCAATTTTTTTTATTGAAAAGTGATTAGGTTTCAATCCCTAACTTTTGCATGTTCAAAAAAAATATGGTTGGCAGAAGAGAACTTACTTTGTGTGTCTAATAAATTCCCCAACCATGGTTATAAAAAATATTGATATCTAATTGTATTCATTTCCTTGTTGTGTACATTTACAAATTATTTATTGAATTATCTTTGTGTTGCATTGTCACAAACTCATCAAAGTCTCTCTTTTTCCACCAGCTTATTTTGGCAACTTTCAAGCAAACCATAAGCAATCAAATCAAGAGAAAGCACTCATCAATGGCTTCAACTGCTCCAAACATGCTGACTAATCAAGATTCATCGAGAGAAAATAACTCGAATGTAATAGTAGAAGATAATGTCACTATTGTTGCTGATGAAAATGTTCAATCCCATTCTATTCGTCGTAATGGTATCGATCTTGAAAGCCAGAGATCGGAGCCTGATAAAAGATCTCCAGATTTTGATGCCAACCATGTCCCTGAAATATGAAGCACCTCTCTTCAATTTGAGTTATGCAGAAAACATAATTTCTTTCCCTCTCTCCCTCCCTCTCTCATATTTTTTATTTATTGCATATGTTAGCAGCAAGTTTGTTTAGTGTTTGACTTTATTGAAAGTGAAAGTTGTAAATCTAGTTTTCTTAGGTGGCATGCAGAAAACTTAGGGAATACAATGGATGGAAAATAATATTTGCAGACTCTTTATTTAGTTTTAATTGATATATTTAATTTTTCTTAATAACTATTTAAATTTCATATCATTTTCACTTTATTAGTTTCTTGTTGGAACAAGTTTATATTAAAAATTGGCAATTTATTATTTTTTATGTTATTTTTATCATGTCTTGAATTATACTATTTTTTAACAAATGTAGCATTATAGGCATATTTTACGATGAACAATTCTATAGGTCTAGGTCCTCCATAGTGGAGCAGTACTTGAAAATTATCTAAAATCTAACTGTGACTCATGGATATGTTGGAAGTAGAAACTCTTTTTTTTTTTGAAGAAAATTGGAAGTAGAAACTCTTAATGCACTCTTTGTCCTAACTGTGAGATGAGGAACTAATTAATCAGGCTGAAAAAATACAGGAAAATGAATATGAATGTCTATTTTACGTTTCATCTTCATTACTGTTTGTTCCAATCGTCCTTGAGTTCTTGAACCAGAATCTAAATTTTTGGCTTATTATTGTGTTCACCGTTCAGTTCAGTGTAAACCGAGTCACCGTCCGTCCCTTCGTCCTCAATGAAAGTATCTCTTGTAAGTCCTTCACAACTTTTATTTTGCAAGTTTCGTCGTCAACCAGTAATTCTTCCACCACATCAATGGTCTCCAGAGGAATTTGTAGTGATCAAAATACGGGCAAAGCCAAGCCGTTCAATATGTCAAAGAAATCAAAGTAAGAAAGTGAATATTTCAAACATGCAACAGTACACCATACAATGGCAACCAAGCTCCTTTTTCATAAACAATATCATCCTTTGATATCCACACACGCATTTCAGCAAAGAACATATTGTAAAAATCGGGTGCGGTTATGGTGCATAAAGAAATCCTTATGCACCTTGCATAAATCCAGAAATGGTTTCTGTGAGTTGTACTCCAAAACCATTAGATGTACTTAATGGTTGCCAGCAGGTGAAAAAAACTAAGGACCCGTTTCTGTGAGTTGTACTCCAAAACCATTTCTGGATTTATGCAGGATGCATAAGGATTTCCTTATGTGCCATAACTTCTGGCGTAAAAATCATCCTTCGCAACCAAGCGCCATTATTTTTTCTCCCTCTTTCATGTAATTTTTTCTCCCTCAGCCAAATGCATCCTCACCCCATTCTTTTTCTACCCTACACCACCAAACCTATCAAAGCGTGCCACATTAGCTGAACCCCTTTGATACCCAAAAAAGACATTATTCATAGCTGTGTCTAGTTTACCAACATCCCACATATGAATAGAACACAAGAACCCAAAAACTTGACCTCTAGCATTTATATTCCGGGAAACATAACCATAAGATAAAATACCACATGCCTCAAAGCCTTTTATCACTACTAGAAAAAGCAAATTTAGGGAAGGAAATCAGTGACGGAAAAAATAAAATCTCTCAAAAATTCTTTGGTCACAAAATTTATTGACGGAATTAGAGAGGGATTTCATGATTTCCCTCTCTAAATTTCCCTCACTAATTTTTGTTTTTTTAGTAGTGTATCAAGTCCACATACTGCAGATGTTTTGGAATATTAGTGAAATTGAAGGTAGCCGTCGTTGGTAAAAGATTACCACGAGTAACATAATTGTGTCGCGAGTGGTTATTGTGAATTCATTAGTGAAAATATGATCTCATGGACTAGTAAAAGACAATCTACTATTTCACTGCCTACGACATAATACATCTCAGTTGCTAGTTGTTGCACACAACTGCTATGGATGAAACATCAATAGAAGACTATCAGATAACTGAAAACGATATTTCTATTTTCTGTGATAATACTATTGGTATTTGTTTGTCTAAAAATCTTATTCTGCACTCAAAGGCAAAGCACATTGAAATTAAGCATGACTTTAAAAGAGATTATGTTCAAAAAGGTGTTTTGGATATAAAGTTCATTGATACTGACCATCAATGGGCTGATATATTCAAAAACCCTTAACAAGAGAAAGATTTAACTTTATAGAGAAAAATTTGAACATGCATTTTATTCAAGAATGATGCATGTTGTAACAACCCGTTTTCAACTAAAATTATTTTATTTATTTATTTATTATATGTATTTATGTGTTTATATATGCTTATTTGTCTCTTTGCGTATTTGATTTGGGATTAGTGAATTTTTGGTCTGGAAGGGTTTTCGCCGAGCCACGTCGGTTTACACCGGACTGATTGCATGACCGATCCAATAAGTATAGTGAACTGGTCAACCCATTAGTTCCCGGTCTGAGCAGGTTTTTAAAACTATGCTTGGAGCCACCGTGGTCAACGTCAGTGGCAGCCGGTTGACCACCATTAGTCACCACAATAACATTTTTAATTATTTAATATTTATGAATTTTTAATTGCTTTTGTCAAAAAAATGATAAGAATTTCTTTTTCAACATCAAATACTTCATAATAACACATGGAAATGATGTGTTTGCCCCCAACAGTAGTTAACTACCGCTGGTTTTGTCCGGCGATAGTTAACTACCGTTCACATGTAAAGCTAAAAAAAAAAAAAAAAAAAAAAAAGCTCCAGCGGTAGTTAACTACCGTGTAGCATGAAAACTGATTTTTTGTTTACTTTTGTTGCATTAGGCTCCGATGAGTGAGGGATGAAAAAGAGGAAGTATTGAAAATGCTATGAAATTTTGAAAGTGGGACTGACTCTGATTGGTTGATGAAAATGGGTCAAGACTAGTCATGTTGAAATGAAATGAAAACTCACTACAACGCATTTTTTGAGATTCTTTCTTTACCTTTTTTTAGTAATACCATATCTCCTTATCTATTTTTGGTGCTATAAAAAATTGCAAAATTACCATGAAATCTGTTGTTGTTGCCACGACATTGCATGCTAGCCATGTGCACTAATATTTAGTATTTCTGTTTGACTTCATACAACAAATACCTAATCCCAAGGACATAAGTAACCATTGCAGCCTAATGCAACAAAAGTAAAAAAAAAAAAACCAGTTTTCATGCTCCACTGTAATTAACTACCGCTGGAGCAATTTAATTTTTTTTTTTTGTGTGTTGTATACTTGGAATGGTAGTTAACTATCGCCGGATAAATCTAGCAGTAGTTAACTACCACTGAGAGTAAAAACGTCATTTTCATGTGTCAATATAACGTTTTGAATGTCAGAGAAGCAATTTTCAAAAATGATTAGGCTAAAAAAAACATTGTTGGGCCTTGATATATTTGGGCTGAATTGATTCAAGAGTTTTGGACTAAATATATTTGGACGAAATTCATTAAAAAAATACACTTTAATAAATAATATACCCGTCAAATAAATAACACACTTTAATTTATGGATCAAATGTTTGTTAGTAATCTAATAATCAGATGGATTTTATATTTAGGGTTTGTTTAACATGTGCAATATTGCACATGTTAAGTTAACTAAAATTAGTAAGTTTTTATTGAAAACAACAATTATTTATTGAAAAATTACATATGAAATACAAAATGTACAAGTTCCAATGTAAATTTACTACTTTAAACTTCTTATCATGTGCAAATTTGCACATGATAGAAAAACCCTTATATTTAATGAACTGGATTATATGAATTTTTTAGAAAAATATTTAATGGACTAATGAATTTTTGTTGATCCATCTATTACTCCTTGAAATTTGTAAAACATTGTTGAGCCTTGATATATTTGGGCTGAATTGATTCAAGAGTTTTGGACTGAATATATTTGGACGAAATTCATTAAAAAAAATACACTTTAATAAATCATATACCCGTCAAATAAATAACACACTTTAATTTATGGATCAGATGTTTGTTAGTAATCTAATAATCAGAAGGATTTTATATTTAATGGACTGGATTATATGAATTTTTTAGAAAAATATTTAATGGACTAATGAATTTTTGTTGATCCATCAATTACTCCTTGGAAATTTGTGGGGGGGGGGGGGGGGGGGGGGGGGGGGGGGGGGGGTAGGTAGCTTCACTATGACATCAATTTTGGCTTTGTTTACCTCCAAGACCTTTCTTCGTTACTTTGTATCCCAACATTATGCCTTCTTTAAGCATGAAATGTCATTTTTCCTAGTTAAGAACTAGATTAGTTTTCCACACCTTTGAAGTATTTGCCCCAAATTATGTAGGCATTTGTGGAATGATTCCCCCAATACCGAGAAGTCATCCATGAGTACTTCCATAGATTTTTCAATAAAATCAGAAAACAAGACCATTATATATCCATCTTTGGGAAAGTTGTTGGAGCATTACATAGTCCAAATGGTATTCTTGTAGAAGCAAAGGTTCCATAAGGACATGTAAAAGTAGTCTTATGCTGATTTTAAAACGTTATAGCTCTCAGATTGTATCCTAAATAGTCATCCAAGAAACAATAGAATTCTTGCCCTTCCAATATGTTTAGCATGTGATCAATGAAAGGCAAAGAAAAATTATTTTTCCTTGTTGCCTTGTTGAGCTTCCTGCAGTACATACATATGCTCCAACTAGTGACAATTCTAGTTGGAACCATTTCATTCCTATCATTCTTGACCGCAATGAATCCACCTTTCTAGTCCAGTGAACTCAACAAGTTCCTCCTTAACTTTATCCAAGTAATGAAAATGTTCAAACTTAAAGATTTAATTCTGCTTGTATAGGTTCTTGTGAATGTGAACCAATTTATCTACAATCTTGATCATTGATACTTCTTATAAACCTTCATATGGAAACTATGGCTCTCTGAATGTTGAAGGTAATCTGCTGGTCATTGACTCTCGTTGTCATCTCTCCCATGTACACATAAATTAAAGTTCTCCTAGTTTCTAAGAATGACCTCCCCAAAAGAATAGGAATGTTAACATCATCTTCAAAATCAAGTATGCTGGAAACACAAACTTATCCACTTGTTCAAGTACATTATCAATCCTTCCTTATGGGTGCACTAAAGATCTGTTAGCAAGTTGCAGATTAAAAACAATAGGCTTGATCAATTCACAATACTTGAAAATTGACTTGGGATTATGATTGATGATATAGCCTAAGTCACAAAGTGCTTTCCCATAATAAAATCCACCTATAGAACATGGAATATTAAAGCTTCATGGATCCTTCATTTTTGCAGGGATTTTATGTTATATCAGCATGTTGCTCTCAGTTGTCATAGCCACATTTTCAAAATCTCCATGTCTTTTCCTCTTTGTAATAATATCTATTAGAAACTTTGCATAATTTTACATTTGTTGCAAAGCCTCCATCCAAGGGATATTGGTATGTAGTTGCTTTAAGACTTCAAGGAACTTTTTATATTGCTTCCCCATATAAGCTTTCACTAACTTTTGAGGAAAGGGTGGTGCAGACTACATTTGAAAATCCTATTGAAAGTTTTGTGAAGATGCAACTTTAGAACTATATGCTATATCTTTTGATGTTAGAGTTGTAGTGGTCTGCTTCTCTCCTTCAGTAGACTTTGCATATAAAATGTTTTGTATCTTTACTTCACTTGAGCTTAGAGCTGAAGAGTTTTGCATTAGTACATCATTATTGTGACTGGCTTATTCACTAGTTGATAAACTTTGATTCACATCTAGTTCCCTTTCTTATCAGAATTATCAACTTTCTTTCCACTTTTGTGCCCAATTGAATATACTTGCTTATTTTTCTCCATTTCCTTAGGATATGTTTCTTCAGGTTGAATAGGTACATAACCAATATGCCTGTCAGACACATCCTTATGAATGTGCCCAAGATGATTCTCCACAGGCTTCTGCAATGCAACTATATATACTAAGGCTTAAGTAGTTTTGGAGATGGAAGATTCAGTCTTGGAAAAGAATATTTTTGAACAAATTTTGAATGCTTTCTTGAAAAGCACACTTTCTCGGAGGAGTTGGTTTTGTTGCTTGTGCATTTTTCTTCTGACCACCCCATGAGAAATTAGCGTGATCTCCCCAACCAGGATTGTATGTGTTGAAATATGGGTTATAAGCCCTGTTAGGTTAACTACCAACATAGTTGATATAAAATGGGTTCCCTAGACATTCCTCGTAGATATGTTCTCCTCACAAGAAACACACGATATAGAGTTGGCTGTCACATGCACAAATGTAATAGGCTCTGAAAGGTATATCTTCATCATCTGACGGTGCATCTTTGGTTGCCAATTTCTTCACATACTGGGTTAGCTGGGCTAACTATGCAGTGAAAGTTGTTGCTTCACATACTTGGTAAAGAGCTGACAATTTCTTGTTTGTTGAGGCAGGAGGTGTAGCTTTGCTATGTGTTTGCATTCGTTCAGTTAGCCACTGGTAGCTATTAGCAGCTATGGTTTCTAACATGTCCTAAAATTTTTGGTAGGAATTACTCAACAAAGCTCCTCCAGATGAGGCATCTAAAATTAATCTTATTGAGGGAGCAAGCCCATTATAAACGGTTTCCATCTATATACAAACAAGTATCCTATGATGAGGATACCTTATCAGTAACTCTTTAAACCTTTCCCAAGCTTCAGAAGAAATTTATTTGTTTTTTTGCTTGAAAGAGGTTATATATATCATTCCCATTTCTTGCATTAAGGACTAGCGGAAAATATTTTTCCAAGAACTCCTCAGCAAGTTCTTTCCAAGTGGCGACATAGTTAGGTTCAAAAGAGTTTAATCTTAAAATTATTTGCTGCTTCTACGAACCGTTCATCTGTAGATGAAGATCATCAGTGATTGCTCCTGAGAATTGACCAACGCTTTGTAGCATCTTAAACATGATAGGTTTGAATTCAAACTGGGCAATAGTGATATTTGGTCTCACTATGCTTTTGTGTAGGGTGTTTGGATCAAACACTACATACTCTCTAATAAATTTATCCTTGTCATTTTCCATATCAATTGTATTGTTGTTTGGTTGGGTTTCACACAATTAACATATTTATGTAGTCTATTCAATCTTTTTTTTTTTGCTAAGCAAAGAAGTTGGAATGACATCAAGAGGTAACAAAAACATCTCAGCTAGGTTGACACCCAACTGAAACCTCACCTACTCTATATATATTATTAAAAAAAGGAGAAAATAATATGTACAAGGGGGATTAGGCCAATACCCTCAGAAAAAATAAGCATGTAACCATAGAACGAAGGAAACCGATTGTGCAGCAAACCTATACGGTCACGGACAAAATCAGCTAACAAAGACGAAGGCATGGAGTCTAACCAAACAGTACCCACAACCGCATGCCCATACTCAGCCAGTCTATTCAATAAATTGAACGATGAAGATACGTCAAAAACTTATTAGCTCTAATCTAAATCTTATTGGGCATATGTCTAGATTAGAGATTGAACATTCCCTAACTCAAGCAAACAAAACCCATCACCTATTTTGTTTTTTTTTTTTTTTTTAACTTGTTTTTAGTCTTTCATTTGTTTCTTATTATTATTATTTATTTTAAGGCTTTAGTTTTAATTTTTTATTGAAAATTAGATAATTTTGTTTACTATTACATTTTATTTTGTGTTTTATTTTATAAAGTTGAAGTAATATTGTGCAAGTGGTTGTTGAATAATATTGCTTTTATAATTATAATAATACGATTTATGGATAACATGATACTAACCGATAATACTCATATTGAAGACATACAATGTGTATTATGAAATCTTTCAAACAATGTTTTGTAATTGGGGTATATTTTTGTATCAGTATTCCATTTTTCATATTTGAATAATATAAGATTTTATTTCTTTGTTTTAGGTTTTGGAGCTCTCAAATAGTTTCTGTTAAAGGGAAAACCTTTAATTTTTATTTAATGAGTAATAGATGCGAAATATCTACCAATTGTTGAGAATTAATATAGTTTATTTGACCACTTTTAGTGAGGTCATTTGATGTGAGTTTTACATTTGAATTCAGTTTCTTTGGTGTGAATTTTACACTACTAGAAAACTCGGATTTAGCGACGGTCATTTTCCGTCGGAAAAGAGTCAAAATTCCGTCGCAAACGATTTTCTGACGGATTTTGCGACGCTTCGTAAATCCGTCGTAATAATGGGGGTCGGAAAAATTTAGCGAGGGAATATCAATTCCGTCACTCATTGCGGCGGCTGACTTATAGTTGCAAGTACTAAAATTCCGTCGCTAAAGCTCTTATAGTATGGATGTATATTTCCCAGTTTCCCGTCACAAACTACCGACGTAATACATAACCGTCACAAATTACTGAAGGACAAAACCGTTGCAAATTACTGAGAGAATACTCCCGTGGCTAAATATCTGGGAGTTTCAGTAGCGTCGTGGCATTGACTGACGCTACTTTGCAAGGCAACTTGTGTGTTTCAGATTTTCCGTCGCAAATAGGATTTTTTTTTTTTTTGTCTTAAATTTAGTTTATGAAATTTCTGAATTATTTCTCAAAACACTTTTCGAATATAAAACAAGGAGATGAAAAATTACAATATAAAATACATTAATATGATAAAGTACAATAAAAATCACATTAATATTTGATGAAAAACCTTTTTGGTTGCATAACAAGAATCACACTACTTATCTTTTCCATCAAAATATATTGAAATAATTACTAAATAGTATTAGAACATTTACTTTAAACTTAAAGTTATAATCAAATTTTTAAAATAATATGATAAATAATCAAGTAGGTGGACACAGTTGTTAATCCTAACTCGAACGATAAGGAGGTAGATGTGAATGGCCTTGTGTAAAAGACTCCATGAATTTCTGGAACTGCTCTCGGAGCAATCATGAATCCTCCTGTGACTGCTCTCGAGCTAAACGTGACTCCTCCTGTGATGCACAAATCAATTCCTCATTAGTCTTCAACCGCTCCTTGAGTTCCATGCCGTCAGATGATCTACATGAAGAAGGCTTGTATTTTCCTGCCTCTGACCCCAAACCATATATGCGTCCTTTCTTGTCGACTCCTCCAACTACATCCAAGAAGATGAAGTTGTCTGACTGATGGTCATTGGACACATCATCCCCCTCTGTTTGCTGTGAGTTCCTTTCAAAAATCCGTCTTTCATATTCATCCTACAAAATTAGAGTTCGTCTTAATTCTTACGTACAAAAATATGAAATCAAATTAATTACTACAATTAAATTCATATATAAACCAACCAATAACAACTTAAACAAATTAAAACTAGCTTTTAATTAATAACTAAGTTATCATAACTTCTTTCCAAGTGAAGAAACATAAGATCATCATGTTCAGATGTCAGATGAACAATAATAAGCATGCATAACATTAAAAACTATGGCACAAAAGCAGGTAACATACAACAATAAACATGATTAGATAACCAAAAACAATTATACCATATGATGGCAGAGTTATAGTGTAGCAGCATGCATCAATACACATGAGGACGGTTATAAATACAAATTTTAAAGTTTTTCCAATTAACTTGACTTTCCACCAGCATACCAAGTCCACCAAAGGATATAACTAATTCTAGAAAATTTTCAATTGTTTTATGTTTATTTGACAAAAGGCTAGAAATGATAATCTCATCGAATTGTAACTTACCGCAACCATTTGAGATTTGGAGGATACCCACTTTGATGGATCGCCTTTCATTTTGTGTGTCTTTATATACACCTCCCAGCAGCTTGGAGTCATGTTTGGGTCAGTTTTCTATAGTACAAAATAAATAAATAGATTAGTATTATGGTTAATTTAAATCACTATGCTTTACTGCAGATAAAATTTGTTTACTTAATAATCTTTTAGAATGCTCGGTTGTTGGAATTGATCCACAAGTGTGCAATGGACCATCAGAGGATCTTCTATTTTGCTTATTAACTTCTGCCTTATTCTTCCATTTACTATCTTCACAATTTTTTTCCAATTTTTCACGCAATTGAACAGGGATCCATTCGCCTTTGTCTATTCCTTTTCGTACCCGATACATTGTATTTTGGTACCCGTCAGATGCCTTATGATGATAAGTCTTCTCTATGTCTTGCTCATGCTCAGGAAGCCACTTATATATCCTCTGCAATACAAACAATGTAAATAATATAGGTTAAACCGGACATCAAACTAGGAGCTTTGCTCTAGAACTTGTAACTTTTTTGTGAGTTATTAATATTCACCACTATACTCTTGTTTCTATTGAGTTACGATTCTATTGGGAGTTTGTCACAGAATTGATGCATTAGAATTCTATAATAAGGGAAGCATGTACTCACTTCATACTCAAGTATAAGCAGAAGTACTTTTTTTCACACTTATTAAGGATGGTAGATAAGTGCATATAATTTCCTTGATTTCATGTAAAAAGAGATTAAGAAAAGGGTGATGCTCCACTGGAGAAGCTATAGTTAGTGCCAATCCGAAAACAACATCACTTAAGGGCTGTATATATGTTAGTTGGTGTAACTTTTCATTTTATAATTTTCATAAGTGACTAGTAACAAATTTCATTCCATACCCTCCAAAGTTGGGAGGGAGCCAAAAATGATGGTAGGCAGTGCGGTGGAATATAATATATACCAGCAATTCCAAATAAAAAATGGACTAGAGTTAACTTCAACCGACAATTCCAAATAAAAAATGGACTAGAGATAACTTCAACCGACAAATCTAACAACGAGGACGTTAAACATAAGTTGGAGGAAGAGGACAGTACCTGAAACTCGTTATACCACAAGTCCGCAAGTTCCTTGTCATTTTTCCTTAACTCTGTATAGGTTGCCCAAGTCCCTTGAAACAGACGTTTCATAATCTTTGTAATGGCACGTGGGGGCTGAACAGCAGGCTCAAACCTATAAAAACAAAATTAAACTAGTAAAATACAAGGATACAAGTTATTATAGAATTAAACGGAAAATATTATAAAAAATCTTACGTTAACTGTGGTCTCGGACGGATCCATATACGCCTATCAGTAGGATCTGTACTCTCAGCTATCGGATACAAATCATCACATGATGATGATGATGCATGTGGATCACCACCAGATACAACATCAAATGGTAAATGTGGCGGGCTATGTGTATTAGAAAGATGTGGACTTGGAGTAGAGTGGGGAGATTGCAACAGCTCCATGATGAGCAATGATCACTTCGTTTCTTGTTTTTGTGAGTCCATTTTTGGCAGAAGAAGAGGCTAAATTGAAAGCAAAGAGGAAGCATGTGATGACATGCCATAATAACATAACTGCAGCCATATTATAAATAATTAAGATGTTAATGAATTGTATATTTTCATTGAGGTACAAGACCAATTACATACAGGTTACAACAATAACTTGGCTGATCACGAATTAAAGTCAGCACTGATTCAGAGAGATATTCTCAATTCAAATTCAAATATTGCTAACTGAAAATCTAAACAATAATTGCATCAGTGATGAGCAATTAAATTCTCTAATTCAAAGTCAAATATTGCTAGATGAATATTTGCACAATAATTGCAGCAATCAGTTCACTGACCTTTCACATATTGATATATCAAGGCATCGTCAAAATTTGAATTCATCTAATGCCACCCACCAAAAATTCTATTTTAATAATAAATTTTTTGAACTTGAAGTGTAAATCTAATGAGTAATGATGTCAAATTAATTAACCAAAAAGCTAGTATTTTAATAATATCTTTTTTAAACTTGAAGTGTAAATCTAATGAGTAATGATGTCAAATCAATTAACCAATAACCTAGTTAAAGAATGTTTTTATTTTGTCATTAATTCTATTTGATATCGATCAATGAAATTGTTAATAATTAATAGTGTGACTGTAACATATGTATATGAATTTCTCAGGATATTCATCTAGTAGAGCATCATAGTCATAATTAGTAGATATAAAAGGGCCTCCTGCAGTTTGTCTAAATTTGCCTCCTCCTTGATACTACAGGAAAATGCAAGACAAATTAGGCTAATTAAACTTATAATATTAGGCTTCATTATTTTTTTTAAGTTATTTAAACTAATAACTAACTAACCATGTAGTAGTTTACAAATGACCCTCTTGTTACAAATAGAGCAACCGCAAATAAGGTCATTCCTTTTTTTTTCTTTCAAAACTCTCCCCTCCTTTCCACTTCAAACTCACAAACAAAGCCTAGGTGACAAGCCACATTCGTGGCAGTTACTTTTGCCAAACTAATTTTAGTTCTAATGCGCCAAGAGCCGACACATATTCAATTATGCATTTCCCTTTTTGTAGTTGGTTCTATTTTGTTAGGTGATTGTAAAAAGAAACATATTTGTATTATGTTAGTCTCATCAGGGTTTTTCAATTAGATTCTCCTTTATTTTGTCTTAGCCTTATTGATATTAAATTCTAAGTTCCTCTCTGGTTTTTATGCAATTCAATGAGAGGTATTATTCAGAAAGTTGTAGTGTGTTGCTCAATTCTTCTTCAAGTTTCATAGATGAATCACACAATTACCTACATGTTTTATTACAAGGTATTCAACTGTTATGGATTAAGTGCAAAAACCAAGCATATGCTTACTAGCCAAATCAAAGTATGATATGCACATTCAATATCATGATCCAATCCAATTGACCTATGAATTGCATGATTACAAGATCTAATTGTTTGCATATAACATTATATTAGATCTAATTGTTACATAATCATACTCTGGAAGCCTTACTACAGAATTGAATTTGAATCACATTTTAAAGAAACTAAACAAACAAGTTCAAATAAATTACTACCAATAATGTTACCCTTCTCCTTTTCCACATCGAATTTACGAAATAGCTTAATGTTACCCTTATCCTATTAGACATCGAATTAAACATTAATATGAATAATCAACACCAAGTTTATCATGTTCTAGATCACTTCATATTTCACCGATTCACTTTAGAAACTAAAGAATAATATCAAATCCTAAATTAATAATAATGCTACAAGAGAAACTTAAAATCTAAATTAGTTCATCGCTCCACTGACCTTGCAAACATCAAATAATTCTAACTAGAATCATACAATTATAATCTTATGCTAATAGGAAGCTAATGAGTCTCAAAACAAATTAGGATTAAAACTCTAACCAAATAAAAGAAAACACAGATTAATTTAACTTAAAACCAAGCCATCTTTGAGTTTGAAAGAAAAGATGCATTCAAGACTTCCAATAAAATGATCTCTTTTTCTTTATGTTCCCCAACAACACAGCAACTAAATTTGTCATAAAATGGTGCAAATTTCACATTTAAAGGAAGATGTTTAGGGTTTTTATAATAAAAATTGAGGAAAATCAATGAAAAAGGGAAAATAGAAACAAAAGACTCACAAAGAGAATGAGGAAAATATGTAGTTGTAGCAGCACGAACTCCGCCGCAAAGGACGTAGTTTCCAGCATCGTTGCTCCGAGTAGAAAGTCCAGACTAAAAGGGTGAAGGTTAAATTGCCCAACTCCCAAAATCAATTGATCCAATAGAAATCTTAGGTGATGACCAGTTCAAAGGTGGTTTTGATTTTCCGATTTGTTCCTGTGGTGATCAGAAACGGCGTCGGAAGGAGGGACTGTGGCGATGAGGTTGTTTGAGAAGAGGAAGAAGTGCGTACGTATAGAGAGAGAAAAGAAACTAAAGAAAATAAACTAAGTGAATATCTATTTCACTAATTATAATTATATAATAATAATAATAATAAATAATAATAATTAATAAATAACTTTCCTTAAAAAAAAGATTTTTTTTTTGACAGATTAAAAAAAAGGATATAAATAACAACACGTTCCATTTGTTAGTGGAAAAAAATGAAAGGTTTTAAAAAAAAAATCTATTATAACATAGTACTAATTAAAAGAAATTGATCCAAATATTAAAAGAAACAATATGGTGTGGTGGTAGGTCGACTTGCTTTCCAATAAATGGTCTTAGGTTCAAGTCTCAGCAAAGTTAATAGTATTTTACACCTTTTGGAAAAATAATAAAATACGTGAATATCTTTGTGACGGAATACAAAGACATCACTAAGCGTTAGGGGAATTTGCGACGGTATATGTGACGGAATCGTTAGAGAAGGGATAAAATCGTCGCTAATTCCCTCACTAAACATGGTCCACTCAAATTTCTGAGAGAATTTGTGACGGATATATAGTGACGACCGAAACCCTCACCAAATCCGTCGCTGGTGACATAATAACTATAACCCTCACAAAATCCGTCACAGTTTGCGACGGAATTCATCCCCTCTCAAATTTCTGTCGCAAAAAAGGAATTTTCTAGTAGTGTTTAGGATGTTATGACGTCTTTGCTAAATTCCAAATTTTAGAATTAGAATAATATATTATAAGTCTTAAATCTAAAGATAATATTTTAAAGTACAATTTTCAAAATCCATAGATTCTTACTGATTCACAAAAGTACATTTTTCTAGCGTTATTAGACTTATATTTTTCCGACTTTATCCACAACTAATATTCATTTGACTATCTTTAGTGGTCTCACTTATAATATTTCAGGATATTTAAAATATTTTCTTTTATGCGTAATTTTTTAAAAAAAAATCAAAATATTTGAATTATAAAATCTAATAATTAAAAAATTAATGCAAAGATCTAATTATTAAATAAAATTATGGTATTTTTAAAAAATGAATATTTATTTACTTTTTGCTTTAATGGTCTCGGGACATTTAATTTACTGCACGTTACTTTTTGACCAATTTTTTTGTGCGTTATTAGGATTTATAATGTATTTTTTTTATGACAATAAATAAAATAAAATTAATTTCATTTAAAATTTTATTTAGAAATAATAAATACAAAAAGCGATACGACAAATAGGAGATAAAATATTTATGATATAAATCGTAAATAACATACTATCATTTATTTATTATTATTGAATTTTCATAAAAAAATTATTTAACTATTATTGTATTTTCATAACAAAATGAAGATTATTACAACTATGCAATTTTTTAAAGTATATTTAAGTTTGACACAAAAAGGTGTGAATAGTTCATGTTACCATACCTACAAGGAGGTAAAGTTTCGAAAAATTAAGTTTTGCAATTATGATTTTTATTATACTTTTTTATTTTATTATCTCATTCTAAAATATTTTACAATGTCAATTTGCCTTGAAGCTACAAGTGCATATATACTCATACGGGAAACTACATTAGATTGTTAAATTATGTTTTGTAGGCTTGTAAGTTTATCTATTTCCTGTGCTTGAAAATTAAACTTATATTTGTTTTAGGTGGATCTCTTGCAAAAACAGTTGGAGGATGCATGACACATTATTTGCTAACTGCGAACCCTGTAGAGGTAATATGAGACGAGTAAAAATATATTTCAAATTATAATTTTGGCCTATTAAAGATGGTTTAAAGTGAACTATTGAGACTAACTTACCTGTTTGGTATAGCGGTGAGACTTTGAAACGTGCGTTTTTTTAACTAAAGCTGCCGTGAAAATAGGAAGATGGAAAACCAAGCTTCTACTTTGACGGGAGTTTTTGACGTGGTTTTGAAAAAGCAACGCCACCCCAAACATACTTTTAGTATAACTTATTAGTAAAAAAAATTTGACTGCTATTAACAACTTTATTGTTGTAAATAGGTAATCTTGAGTATGTGCCATGTGCCTTGAGCATTTCTCAGGAACCATGAGCAAGAATTTTTAGCCTATGCACCCCAACCATGCGCCTTGAACACGCTTGGAGCGGGTCAGAACTGCTTTTTCCACTTTTTAAGCAGTTTAAGCTCAATTTTTCGACTTAAGATAACGATTAACGATAATTAGTTAAATGTAGTGACTTCATGACTTAAATCAGCATATTAACTTTATTTTTCTTTCATCCTTGGTAACGTAGACGAGATAGATATGCTAGTTTGTAGAACTACCGTGAGGGAGAATATGTTCACGTCCTTCAAATATTCAATAGACGAGGGTACCTTTAGTACACTGAGAATTTAGGAACCCTAATATTTGTTGTTGATTCAAGTAACTATGAGAAAGTAAAAACCTACGTTATGTGCATAAGTGTATCTCCCTATAGGATTCACGACCCTAAACAATAAACCGTGTAGAAACTCCGGTGGAAGGTTGCAACTTACAGCATGAGGGCGATGAACCCAAACCTCTGAGAGAGTAAGATCCCACATGTACAAACCCGTGTGATCACTAGGTGCAACTTGACAACTGGGAGGTAGTAAAACCCCACAAACTCATGAATTAGATAGAAGACGTTAATAACTGAATAATGTTCGACCATTAATTAATTCCAAAAAATAAATAGAGGGGATTTGAAGAATCCTAACCGCCGTTAACATTTTGCAATTACAAACCAGTATAACTCCTATCATTTGATGTGAGTTTTCCATTTGAATTCGGTTTCTTTGGGTGTGAATTTTAGGATGTTATGAAGTCTTTGCTAAATTTAAAATTTTAGAATTAGAATAATATATTATAAGTCTTAAATCTAAATATAATATTTTAAAGTACAATTTTCAAAATCCATAGATTCCTACAATTTCATAAAATTACATTTTTCCAACGTTATTAGACTTATAATTTTCCGTCTTTATCGACAACTAATATTCATTTAACTATCTTTAGTGGTCTCACTTATAATATTTCAGGATGTTTAAAATATTTTCTTTTATGCGTAAAATTAAAAAAGAAATCAAATTTTTTGAATTATAAAATCTAATAATTATAAAATTAATACAAAGATCTAATTATTAAATAAAACTACGGTATTTTCAAAAATGAATATTTATTTACTTTTTTCTTTAATGGTCTCGGGAAATTAAATTTACTACACGATAATTTTTGACCAATTTTTTATGCGTTATTAAGATTTATAATGTATTTTTTTATGACAATAAAGAAAAGAAAATAAAATTAATTTCATTTAGAGTTTTTATTTAGAAATAATAAACACAAAAAACTGATACGACTAATAGAAGATAAAATATTTATGATATAAATCGTAAATAACATACTATCATTTATTTATTTATTATTGTATTTTCATAAAAAAAATTAAGATCATTACAACTATGTAATTTTTTAAAGTATATTTAAGTTTTTGACACAAAAAGGTGTGAATAGTTCATGTTTCCATACCTACAAGGAGGTAAAGTTTTGAAAAATTAAGCCTTTGCAAACCATTATGATTTTTATTATACTTTTTCATTTTATATCTCATTCTAAAATATTGTACAAGGTCAATTTGCCTTGAAGCTACAAGTGCATATATACTTATAATGGAAACTACATTAGATTGTTAAATTATGTTTTGTAGGCTTTTAAGTTTATCTATTTCCTGTGCTTGAAAATTAAACTTATATTTGTTTTAGGTGGATCTGTTGCAAAAAGAGCTGGAGGATGCATGACACATTATCTGCTAACTGTGAACCCTGTAGAGGTAATATGAGACAAGTAAAAGTATATTTCAAATTATAATTTTGGCCTATTAAAGATGGTTTAAAGTGAACTATTGAGCCTAACTTACCTGTTTAGTATAGAGGTGGGACTTTGAACGTGCGTTTTTTAACCAAAGCTTCCGTGAAAATAGGAAGATGGAAAACCAAGCTTCTACTTTAACGGGATTTTTAGACGTGGTTTTGAAAAAGCAACGCCAACCCAAACACACTATTTGTATAACAGATTAGTAAAAAAATTGACCACTATTAACAACTTTATTGTTGTAAATAGGTAACAACTCAATTGACTTTAGAACTGACTTTTTTAGAAACTTGAATCGAACCTTGAACCAACTGAACCATTATTTAACATTGTTTATGGCTCAACTATTTGAGCAATCCAACCACTCTTCTTTTGGGTTAGAGAGTTTAAAGAAATGTAGGTCTCTTTAGTTTTTTCTACGGTTTGATTTTTAAAACATTTCTCAAAATCTATATGTATGGTATGAATTGAGAGTTTTGTTTTTGGTGATTTTCAGGGTGTGTGATAACAAGTCATCTTAGCTTATTTTAGCATGTTTTTCAGTCATTTTCGGTTAGTTTTTATCCAGCATAGTAACGTTATTTTTATTTCATCCTTGGTAAGATAGACGAGATAGGGATGCCATTTTGTTGAATTACCGAGAGGGAGAATATGTTGATGTCCTTCTAATATTCAATAGACGAACGTACCTTTAGAACACTGAGATTTAAGGAACACTAATATCTGTTGTTGATTCAAGTAACTCTGAGAAAGTAAGAACCTACATGTACGTTTACGCGCGTAAGTGCATCTCCCTATAGGATTCACGACCATAAACACTGAACCGTCTAGAAACTCCGGTGGAAGGTTGCAACTGACAGCATGAGGGAGATGAACCCAAACCTCTGAGAGAGTAAGATCCCATATGTACAAACCCGTGTGATCAGTAGGTGCAACTTGACAGTTGGGAGAGAGTAAAACCCCACAAACTCATCACTCAGATAGAAGACGCTAATAACTGAATAATGCTCGACCATTAATTAATTCCAAAAAATGAATAGAGGGGATTCGAAGAATCTTAACCGCCATTAACATTTTGCAATTAAAAACCAGTTTAACTACTATCATTTGATGTGAGTTTTCCATTTGAATTTTGTTTCTTTGGGTGTGAATTTTAGGATGTTATGAAGTCTTTGCTAAATTCAAAATTTTAGAAATATAATAGTATATTATAAGTCTTAAATCTAAAGATAATATTTTAAAGTACAATTTTCAAAATCCATAGATTCTTATTATTTCATAAAAGTACATTTTTTTAACGTTATTAGACTTTTAATTTACCAACTTTATCGACAACTAATATTCATTTGACTGTCTTTAATGGTCTCACTTATAATATTTCAGGATGTCTAAAATACGTTCTTTTATGCGTGAAATTAAAAAAAATTAAAAGTTTGGAATTATAAAACCTAATAATTTAAAAATTAATACAAAGATCTAATTATTAAATAAAATTATGGTATTTTAAAAAATGAATATTTATTTACTTATTGCTTTAATGGTCTCGGGAAATTAAATTTACTGCACGTTACTATTTGACCAATTTTCTGTGCGTTATTAGGATTTATAATGTATTTTTTTTATGACAATAAAGAAAATAAAAGTAATTTCATTTAAAGTTTTTATCTATAAATAATAAATACAAAAAAGCGATACGACAAATAGAAGATAAAATATTTATGATATAAATCGTAAATAACATACTATCATTTATTTTATTATTATTGTATTTTCATAAAAAAATTAAATTAACTATTACTGTATTTTCATAAAAAATTAAGATTATTACAACTATGTAATTTTTTAAAGTATATTTAAGTTTTTGACACAAAAAGGTGTGAATAGTTCATGTTTCCATACCTACAAGGAGGTAAAATTTTGAAAAATTAAGCTTTTGCAAGCCATTATGATTTTTATTATACTTTTTTCATTTTATATCTCATTCTAAAATATTTTACAATGTCAATTTGCCTTGAAGCTACAAGAACATATATACTTATATTGGAAACTACATTAGATTGTCAAATTATGTTTTCTAGGCTTGTAAGTTTATCAATTTCATGTGCTTGAAAACTAAACTTATATTTGTTTTAGGTGGATCTGTTGCAAAATCAGCTGAAGGATGCATGACACGTTATCTGTTAATTGTGAACCGTGTAGAGGTAATATGAGACAAGTAAAAATATATTTCAAATTATAATTTTGACCTATTTAAGATGCTTTAAAGTGAACTGTTGAGACTAACTTACCTGTTTGGTATAGAGGTGGGACTTTGATACGTGAATTTTTTAACCAAAGCTGCCGTGAAAATAGGAAGATGGAAAACCAAGCTTCTACTTTAACAAGACTTTTAGGTGGTTTCGAAAAAGCAACGCCACCCCAAACACACTATTCGTATAACAGATTAGTAAAACAAATTGACCACTATTAACAACTTTATTATTGTAAATAGGTAACAACTCAATTGACTTTAGAACTGACTTTTTTAGAAACTTGAACCGAACCTTCAACAAACTGAACCATTATTTAACATTGTTTATGGCTCAGCTATTTGAGCAGTCCAACCACTCTTCTTTTGGGTTAGAGAGTTTAAAGACATGTAGGTCTCTTTAGTTTTTTCTACGGTTTGATTTTTAAAACATTTCTCAAAATCTATATGTATGGTATGAATTGAGAGTTTTGTTTTTGGTGATTTTCAGGGTGTGTGATAACAAGTCATCTTAGCTTATTTTAGCATGTTTTTCAGTCATTTTCAGTTAGTTTTTATCCAGCATAGTAACGTTATTTTTCTTTCATCCTTGGTAAGGTAGACGAGATAGGGATGCCAGTTTGTTGAATTACCGAGAGGGAGAATATGTTGATGTCCTTCTAATATTCAATAGACGAGCGTACCTTTAGAACACTGAGAATTGAGGAACTCTAATATCTGTTGTTGATTCAAGTAACTCTGAGAAAGTAAGAACCTACATGTACGTTTACGCGTGTAAGTGGATCTCCCTATAGGATTCACGACCCTAAACACTGAACCGTCTAGAAACTCCGGTGGAAGGTTGCAACTGACAGCATGAGGGAGATGAACCCAAACCTCTGAGAGAGTAAGATCCCATATGTACAAACCTATGTGATCAGTAGATGCAACTTGACAGCTGGAAGGTAGTAAAACCCCATAAACTCATCACTTAGATAGAAGACGCTAAAAACTGAATAATGTTCTACCATTAATTAATTCCAAAAAATGAATAGAGGGGTTTCGAAGAATCCTAACCGTCGTTAACATTTTGCAATAAAAAACCATTTTAACTCCTAAACTCTTGCTCTGCTGCAAACTGACTAAATTGCAACCCCCCATCTTTTATTTTAATTGTTTTTACCTATTTTATTGTTCCTAAATAAGTAACGTGAATTGTCTATTTGGAACGACGATCTCTATGAATACGATACTCTACTTACAATTTATTACTTGGTACACTTACCTAAATTCGACCATGAATGTGGTTGGAAGGATATTTGCATTTTTGGAGAAAGTGCCTCGAGAAGATGTTTGCATACTTTCTGCTATTGGAATATTATCAAGTGTCAACCTTCACTAACGTTTTGTTTCTCGTGGTTTTTGAAGATATGAGGTATAACTGTTTAAACATTTATTCTCCTATATGTATTAATATTATTCACAAAATCTTTCACCATCACTTCTTTATATATTAATTTATAAGATGTACAAAGTGCCTACAACCTCTAACAAGAGTGTAACATTTCCATGGAGGGGAGTTGCAAAAGCATATGGGATTGGAAGGGTCCTCAGATACTTCAAACTTTCATGTGGATTGTGGCCCATCGACGTCTCCTTATTAATTCGTAGAAGCTGATGGGGGATTGGGGTGTCCCCCATTTGCCCAATTTGTGGAAATGAAGATGAAACAACAATCCATGTGTTAAGGGATTGTGTTCAAGCAACCCAAGTTTGGATTAGGTTTTTAGCATCTAATCACATTACTGATTTCTTTTCTTTGAATTGCAGGGATTGGATATTTGACAACCTAAACAAAATATTTGCAGGAGCACACAAAAAGGGTTGGCAGACCATTTTCATGGTGGCGTGTTGGTACTTATGGAAGTGGAGGAACAAAAACATATTTGAAGAAGATTTTCAGCGTCCCAACAATCCAACAAATGTTATTCTCAAGATGGCAATGAAGATTGATAGCTGCGAACAAACACATGTGACAGGATGGTCTCATCAAAAGGATACTATTTTCATTGGGTGGAAATGGCCTCGTGATGGTTGGGTCAAGCTCAAATGTGATGGTACGCATAAAAGCTCAATTAACCTTTCCGGATATGGTGGTCTTCTTCGCGATAGCAATGGCAGTTGTTTGATCAGTTATGCTCGTAAAATTGGAGCTTGTGACGCGTTTCGTGCAAAGACGTGGGCCATGTATTTGGGTTTGGAGCTAGCTCGGAGACGGGGGATTACTCACCTTCAAGTTGAAAGTGATTCCAATGTTGGTCGACATGATAACATGAAATTGCAATATTAATGGGAGTGTTACTACGTTGATTCCGCGCATCCGTGAGTTTAACAACATGAATTGGCATGTGCAAATTAAGCATACTTGGCGTGAATGCAATAGAGTAGCTGATTGTTTAGCTAAATTTAAACTTTGAACGTTTTTGATTTTCATGTAATGGAGACTCTTCCTAGGGAGCTTCAAAATATTCTCTTTGATGACAGATCCGACGGTTGCATGCCTCGGAATGTTCATTTAGTTTTGTAGTTTTCTTCTTGAGCTTTTGCCCTCTTTTGTTCCAAATTTTTTTTATAAGATGTATCGTTTTACTATTCAATGTCGTAAAAGGAAGTTTTGAAAATTTGTACGCTCATTTAACTTATGAAATTCTTACTTCAACTCTCATTTTTTTGTATTAGAAAAAGTAAAAGTAATGGAGAAAACTAATAAAATCTAAACAAAAGATGTAAAAGGAAGTTGTGAAAATATGTACTCTTTAATAGTTAAATGCTTGTGCTATGTATAAACTAAATTGAACTAACAATAACACAATTAGCCTAATGAAAGATCAAGAAATATTATGAGAAAATATAAATATACCTTACATTTTTTTTTTTTTATGACTTGATGGTAACTTTGATCTTTTTTTTGAAGCAGGTAACTTTGGTCCTTAGAATGTGTCAAGTGTTATTTCTATAATCCCTAAATTAACCAAAATTTAAAAACATAACTAATATTACAAAAACATATTTGCATGTGTCTTTAGTTAGTAATTTGGTCATGAAATATGTTGCTCTTCTATTAGTTTGATAATTTTTTAAATAAATTAGTTTGATTATTGAATGTGTATTCCATTAAGCACATTTTTTTTAAGAAACTAAATTAACTCACCTAATTTGACATAAGAGAGAATCGAAACTGAAACTTCGAGGAAGAACACACTCCCAGAAGTCAATACCACTAGGACAACCCAAGTGGGCTCATTAGTCACCATTTTTAATCAATGAACATCATTGAAGGTACCAAAAATTTTCATGTTTAAAGAAGTTCTCTCATCTCTATTTTTTTTATGCTATCCTTTTTTTATTGTTGGCTTTCTCCCCCTATATAAATACAGGGTCACTCTAACCAATGGTATAAAGGTAAGATTTGGTTAGACATTCCTAGTTGAACGGTGCACGCAGAAAACCTTTTAATTTTTTGCTTGGTGAATTGTTTGTTTGCTGTTAAAAGATCTATCTGTTGTTTAATTTGTTTGTCGACTGTAAAATTGATCTGATTATGAACCCATAGTCGTTTGGATTTCAAAAAATTTATTACACGTATATGACCATGTTAAAAGGGAATTTTAGAACTTGGCATTGCTGAAGACTTAATTTTTTTTGTTACACTGATAAAACAGACACAATATATCTAATGTTTATATTTTGTCGGGTTTCGTTTGTTGCTGAAATTTAAACAGTGGTTTTATAGAGAAAGTCTTTCTTAGGAACAAATACAAATGTCAAAAATTTAGGCACACTCATATATATATTTATTTTTTTAAAGATAAGTTAGTTTAATAAAGTTAATGATGTGACTAATTTATGTACCATTTAATTTTATTCATTGTAGTGTATGTATCCAAATAATTTTATTTGTGTTTGTATCTATCTAAGACTTTCTCGATTTTATATATCAATAAAATGATAATTTAATCTTACCATAGATTTTTAAGATTAGAGCAATTTTTTTTATAGAATAATAATTTTTCGCGAATCAATGAAAAATATTAGCGGCAAATTATTATTTAATGTGTAACTTGGGCAACAAGCAAGATTTTCAATAACAACCAAATATTATGTTTTTTGGAGCTGGAAGAAAAGGTAAAGAAAACAACAACGCTTGTCTTCTCACAACCAAATATTATGTTAAATTTAATATTATTATAGTAATGTGATTGGCGAAGATGGAATGTGGGGATTTAAAGCACATGATCCTACTATTCGATCTAAGGGCTATGATTAAATTGAAAAGGGTTATATACATGTGCCTCCATTCATTTCCTGATTTTTGGCAAAAACCACAAACCTAAGATCTCTCCTTTTTAATTAAAAACCTAATAATCGGTTTCTTCTTCTTTCTCGTCAGATCTCTCTTTTACTCTCCCAACCACCAATCAGTTAATTTCCCATTCTTTCATTTTAAGCTAAGATCTTTGTTCCTAGTCAAGCTAGATGCTAGTAGACCATCACCTAAGGATCCGAAATCATTAGAACTTGGGCTATAAAGAAGCTTAACTGACCTAGATTTGGTACCCACTTACGGTTGTAGAAACACTAAAATTCTTGTAATTTGTCTTAGTGTTTTAATAAAAGTTTCTTTGTTTTAATTCTGTTATTTTTTTATTAGGATACTCATCACCATGATGAGTGAGTAGTCTCACTCTTTGTCTTAGCATCTTGGAAAGCAGTACTAGGTTGAACTTTCCATATAATCCATTTTTTTCTTTTGTTGTGGGACTTCAAAACCCTAATATATATAGATGAAAATACAATGACGTTGATGCAAATATGAGGCTATTCAAAGGTTTTGAAGCATGAGAATAGTCTAGACACCTTTGGGATAGGGCTCAATAGGTTTTACCAACATAGAAATCATGAAAATATGGAGTTATGTTGGTGCATCCTTAAGAGAACAAATGAAATTTTAGAGTTAACTCATCCGTAAGCAATGATTTCCCGTAACACTAAAAAGGAATAGGATTTGGAACTGCTCATTGTAGTAATAACTCCAAAGGTTCCAATGCAGTATTTTATAATTTGCATATCTTAAAAACCAAATCAACCATTAAGTTCTCAAAAAACCAAAACCATCTAGCTAAATAATTAGGAGAAAAATAATCTTGATAATCACAAGTCCTTGAGGATCGATGACTTTTTTTACGAAGATATGCCTGTGCACTTCCTTATATATCAACCTAGTGAGAAAACTGGTATCGAAATCATCGACTAGTTTAGATATACGCTGGTCAGGCAGATTATTAGGAGTGCATTCGTTAGGTGATCCAAAAATATTGGTAAATACTGAATAAAATTAATTTCATCTTCCTCATGTTCAAGATTTTATCATTCATTCAGTATAAAATACTGTAAAAAAATAAGATACACCCATACTAAAAAATAATAATTAGTAATAAGATTTTACCTCAAATTTGGAACATGGAAAGGGGCGTCCACTCACTAAACACACAAATAACACTCATTAGACGCAATTGATTAAATTCATCCTAAAAAAAGTCCATATTAAATACTTATAACTTTGTTTACCTATATTAATTTTTATAGATTTATTATTATTATTATTATTATTATTATTATTATTATTATTATTATTATTATTATTATTATTATTATATATTATTAATTTTAAAATAATAATAATTATATATATTTAATATTATTGAAAACGTAATTTATTTGATCAAATATGCATAATTTTTTTGACTAATATAAATATGAATATTAGAAAAAAGAAGATAAATTAACTTAAGAGAATAAAAAAAGGATTTTATTTTATATTTTTTTTCCAGGTTCGTTTATAAATAGCGTGTATTGAAATACAACCATCTATATTTTTTCTACAAACCAAAAACAAAGTTAGTTCATTTTTTGGTTTTTTGAAGAAATAGCCTTAGAATCTCAATGGAGGATCAAAATGTGAACCTTGAACTTACACTGTCAATGAATTCATCCCAAGATAGGTCAAAAACCACCAACCATGCCATCATTGAGATGGAAGTTGTCGGACTTGATGCTGGTTTGGATACCGTAGCAAAGTCTAGACCCGAAGGTTCAAACTCTGCTATGGTGAAAAGGGGGAGAGGGAGGCCTCAAAACTCTGAGGTTGACGGGAACCCACTATCTCCTACCAATCTGCCACCGAGGATTTCCAATCAGCCTAGTGGAAGTGAGGAGAAGCGTGGAAGGGGACGTCCTCGTGGTTCTGGAAAACTGCAGACTTTGGCTCCCATTGGTATGAGTTTTTTTTCCATTGATTTTTTTATTTTTGTATTTTTCATGAATAATTTATTGTTTTTGATTTTGTTATGTTGGTTTGAAAGTTCATTTTTAATGTTTATAACTGTTTGGAATGATGTGTATCGTGTCCTTTTTTTTTTGTTTTTTTGCGTTTGAGTTTGACACTTTATTCCTTTTCAATTGTGTGACTTTTGTTATCAAATCAAATTCCAGCGACGGAACATAATTTTGGTTTTCAATGAATTGAAGATGAACCATTAACAATGTTCATGTCATGTCATAAACGATCTCGACTGCTGTTTTATAGATCCAAAATTTCTCATAATATGGTTAATTTCATACGATTAACATATTTATCTCGTCTATTCAAATCATGAATAAGATACATGATAAAGTTACCGTCTCTATTTCAAATTTGATTGAGGATATGTCTAGATCAGTGATTGAACATTCTATATCTAAAACAAACAAAACCCATGACCCTTTTTTTTTAACTTGTTTCTACTCATTCACATGGCTCTAATTACTTTTTTTATTTTATGGTTTTAGTGGAAACTAGATAATTTTGTTTGCTACTGCATTTTATTTTGTAAAAAAAAAAACTATGTTTTATGTTTCTTCAATTCATATTTTGGAATTGAAAAGTTGAAGTAGCATTGTGCAAGTGGTTGTTGAATATTTTTCAATTTATTATGTGATTTGTGATTAACACCAAGATATTAACCGGTAACACTTTTGTTGTAGACATGTGATTTATTATGAAATCCTTCATACAATATTTTGTTAAAGTGAAATATCTATTTAATAAGTTTTTTTTTTTTTTTACAAATTATTAATAAGTATTAGATGCGAAATATCTACCGATCTATTTGAAAACTAATATAATTTATTTGACCATTTTTAATGAGGTCACGTAATGTTAGTTTTCCATTTGATTTCGATTTTTTTGGGTTGTGAATTTTATTATGTTATGAAGTCTTTAATAAATTAAAATATTTTCAAGTACAATTTTAAAGTCAAAATATATCTAACACGTTTCTTAAAATTACATCTTTTAGCGTTATTAAACTTATAATTTATCGACTTTATTTATAGCTAATATTCGTTTGACCATCTTTAGCGGACTCACTAAATGTTGGTTTTCCTATTAATTTCGGTTACTTTTGACGGAAGAATTTTAGGATGTTCAAAATATTTTATTTTATGCGCAAAATAATAAACACAAATTTTTTAGTTATTAAAATATAATGAATAAAATTAATATAAAGATATAAGTCTTAAATAATACGATTTTATATTAAAGTCTAAAGATTTTATTTACCTTTTGCTTTTAGTGTCTCGGGAAAGTAAATTTTCTACACGTTACTTTTTCAATCAATACTTATGCATTATAAAGATTTATAATTTATTTCATAATAATATAGAAAATAAAATTCATTTCATTCGAAGTATTTATTTAGAAATTGTAAACACAGAAAAAAAAAACAATAAATAGAAGAAAAAATATTTGATATAAATCGTAAATAATATACGACCTTATATCTAATTATTAACATATTTTTTTAAAAAATATTATTAACATAATTTCAATTTTTTATAAAGAAAATTAAAATGATTACAAATATGTAATTTAAAATATGTAAACTAACTTTATGTCTTTGACACAAATAGGTGTAAATAATTTAAGTTTCCATACTTTTAAGGAGGTTAAGTTTTGGAAAATTATGTTTCTGCTCAACATTATGACTTTTCTCATACTATTAAGTATTAACCCTTAGATCTCATTTTACATTTGTTGTATGATTCGATTACAATGCACTAACAGTGCAAATAACTTTATACAGACATCTAGTTAATCTTATAAATAATTTAAATTTTTCTAAAATATTTTACAATGTCTATTATCTATATATAGTTAATATGCCTTGAAGCTACTTCAGATTGTTAAATGATGTTTTATAGGCATGCATGTAATTTTATCTATTACCTATGCTTGACAATGAAAATTATATTTGTTGTAGGTGGATGTATTGCAGAAACAGACAGAGGAAACATGACACCTTATGTGCTGATTGTGAACCCTAGAGAGGTAATGTGAGACGAGTACAAATATATTTCAAATTCCAATTTGGGACTATTAAAAATGGTTTAAAGTGAATTATTTAGACAAACTTAGTATAACAAATTAGTCCAATTTTTTTTACCACTATTAAAAACTTAACATTATTGTAAATAAGTAACAACTCAACTAAAACTTATATTAGCAACTCATTTCATTTTAAAAATTGGAAGAATATTGTTTTTTAAAAATTGAATTGAACTAAACACTTCAACTGATTGAACCACTAATTAGCATTGTATATGGTTCAGTTATTTGAGCGGTCCAACCACTCTTATTTTAGGTTTAAGGAGTTTAAAGACATGTTGGTCTCTTCAATTTGGTGTATGGTTTTATTTTGAAGATATTTCTCAAAATCTTTATGTATGGTATATATTGAGAGTTTTGTTTTTGGTGATTTTCAGGATGTGGTTAGAAAGATATTTGCATTTTTGGAGACAGTTCGTCAAGAAGATGTTTGCATACTTTCTGCTAGTGGAACTGTATCAAGTCTCACCCTTTGTCAACCTGATGTTTCTAATGGTTTTTCAAGACATGAGGTACCACTGTTGAAAAAATTAATCTCCTATATGTATTAATAATATTCATAAAAATATTTCACCATTACTTCTTTATATCTCAATTTATAAGATGTATCATTCTACTATTCATCCTATGAAATTTTTATTGCAACTCTCATTTTTGGTACTAGAAAAAGTAAGAGTAATAGAGTAAAATAATAAAGTTTAAATAAAGATGTTAATGGGAGATGTGGAAATTTATAATCTTCAATAGTACTAATTGGGGTAAATACTTGTGCAATTAGTAAAAACTAAATCGAACCAACAAATAACAATAACATAATTAGCCTAATGAAATATAAGAAATATTATGAGAACCATATTTTGATGCGTCAAGTGTGATTGCTAGTACACTCATTGAATTAACAAAAATTACAAAAACTTCTTCAAATGTGTATGTCATTACTTAATTTGGTCATGAAATATGTTGCTCTTCTATTAGTTTGATAATTTTTTTATGCAAATTAGTTTGGTCATTGAATGTGCATTACATAAGTCACCTTGTTTAATGAATGGACATGATTTAAAGGTACTTAAAATTTTCATGTTTAAATGCAGGGTCACTTTGATATTTTATCTTTAAGTGGACCATGCACCTTCACTGGTGGTGCTGCTGGTGGTTCACAAAGGACAATTGGCATGTTGAGTGTTTCATTAGCTCAACCTGATGGCAAGGTTTTTGGAGGTCGTGTTGGCAACTTATTGATAGCTGCTACTCCTATTAAGGTAAGAGTTTTTTTTTTGTTGAAAATCCATATGTAGTGACTATTGTATGTGCAAAAATTCTTGTTAGGAGGAGAGGAACTACCTTGTGTTTTCAATAGGTTCTTCAACGGATATTAATCACGACTAATCAGTAGTGAATACTTCCTACCGATAAGAAAGAGAAAATACAAATCTTTAACGTCTTTGTGTTGAATTGTTTTAATATCCATTGTTACACTCTTACTAAAATTTTCTCTTTTTCCAATAGATAATTTTGGCTGCTTGCAAGAAAAACATAAGCAAGAGAAAGTATGCATCTACAAGTTCAACTGCTCCAAACATGGTGACTAATCAAGAAGACATAAGGGATAATAACTTGAAAGGTCCTAAGTTAACTATTGAAGGAGAACCTAGCTGCCCAATGCATTCCTGAAATATAAAGCACCTATGTTCAACCTTTTAGATTATGGACAACATAATCTCTCTCTCTCTCTCTCCCTCCCTCCCTCTCTCTCATTTGTTGCTATTGCCATGTTTTTCTAGTTTTTGACTTTGTTGGAAGTGAAAGTTGCGAATCTAGTTTTTCTAGTGTTTGAATATTTTGCAGACTTAATAATTGGATTGATTTTACTTTTATTGTTGGGAATGTTATGATGGTTTTGTGGATTAATTTATTTAGTTTTAGTTAATGTTTTCAATTTTTGTTAATAATTTTTTATATTTCTTATCATTTTCACCTTCTTATCTGTTTGCAAAAAATTATATAAAAATTGACCATTTTTTTGGTTATATTTTCATTTTTTGACTATACAAAAATATCATGATTGCAATTATAAGCATGCATTTTGTTCAATATTTTGATAGGTTGTCTAAATTGGACTGGTACTTGAAAAATATCTAAAACTCTAAAGATGAGTATTGTACTTGTCGAAAGTTGGAGCTCTTAGTGTCTTCTTCACTCTAATGAACTAGCACATGAAAATAATCTAAAATCTAGTGATGGATTTGGAAAATATATTGAAGCTCTCAGTCTTTTCATCCTAATGATTGAAATGACAAACTAATAAATACTAATTTGAAAAAGTAAAATAGAATGAATATGTGTGTCTATATGTAACACCCTTATATCACATGTCTAGAATATAATATAAAAGTGTTATTGTAATAGTATATTAAAGTTTCACTCTGGAATTGCCCTAGATAAAGCCACCTCAAAGTAAATAAAATAAAAGTGCATGGAGTTACATGTGATCAATCTCATCTTATATTCAAAATATACAAAATAAAGGTCAATTTCCAATTAACACTCTGACTCTCCTCCAAAGCATTGTACATGTGGTATCTTGTTTGGAAACAAAATAAATAGTGTGGGATGAGAAATACTATCTCAATGCTAAGGAATATCTAACCTGATTTTTACCTTGGCACTAGATGAAATAAACTAGTCCTACTTCTCATTTTTGTCCAAATTTTCTAAACCCTTAAATGTGATAAAAAAAAAAAGTCCAAGGATCTAGACTATCCCACAAGTGTTTCCCTCAATACTATGACATCTACGTTTTTTTTTCCGGTTGTCGAGGTTTGAACCTCGGTCCTTGCATGTATTATGCATTGTCCATACCAACTAAGTTAAGCTCACGAGGATAATAACATCTACATTTATCAACAACATATGTAACGCCCTCTTTAATTATTTAATTATTCTAGAGTTTAGAGTCCACTTTGATGATTTATGTGATTTTATACGATTATGTGATGTGTTGAGATTTTATTTTAAGACTTATTTTATTATTTACTAGAATAAGATTTGAAAATAATATAAATATTGAGATGTGGGGCTGTTTTGGAATTTAGAAGAGTTTAGTGAAAATAGAGAAAATAAGATAAAGTGGATTGAGGAAAGATATAAGGAGGAAACTAGGTTTAGAAAAGTTTTTACGTGAAACTGCTTTTGGAGAAAAAGGGAGAAAACAAGAGAAGAGAGAACCAAGAGGGAGAGAGACCGCCGATCATCAATACTAAGGTAAGGGTGGGGTTTCACTTCTCTAATTAAGGGCTTAATTCTTCATGTTTGATTAGTGGTTCATGAGAAAATAGGTAGAAATGAGTTTAGGGTTTAATTTATGAATTCCCATGAAAAATGATGAAATGTGTGTTGTTACTGTTAATTTTAATGTATGGAATGCTGGTTGATTATTCTGTAATGATTGGTGTCAGAATTGTTGAGAATGATAGAGTTTAGAAAGAATAGGGTTGTTGGTAAAAAGAATAATTGATGATGAATAGAGCTAATGAATTGGGCATGAATTGGAGTTGGATTGCTGTGTTTTGTGTTGTATTAAGTTAGGTTATGTAAGAGTGAACTATAGGGTCAAGTTTGGTGAAAATCGGAGTTAAAACGAAGTTTTTGGGTGGAAAATGTCACTTTTGCCGAGAGCTGCACAGTGACAGCATCTCCATGTTCATGTTCTTGCGCCTTTTTCACACGTTTCTGTTTTGAACTGGGTTTTGGTGTAAACATGAAAGTTGTAGATAATTGTGTTAGCTTTTTAATGGATTTGGTTTGACTTCAAAATCATTCTTAGAACTTAAGTTATGGTCAAAATACTACACGTAGGTCACAGTAATTTTCATGAGATTTCATTTCAGCACAACTTTTCGCTTCCACTTCTGTACCTGAATTTGAAATAAAAACTGGTACTGATAGGTACATAATTTGTCTTAGGTGTAGACACGAAAGTTGTAGACAAAAATGTTAGCTTTGTAATGGCTTTGGTTGGACTTCTAAATCATTATTAGAACTTAAGTTATCGTCAAATTACTACACGTAGGTCATAGTGAAATTTCAGTTTCTATACCCGAATTTGAAATAAAAACTGGTATTGATCAGTACAGAATTGGCCTTAGTTGTAAACGCGAAAGTTGTAGATAGTTGAATTTTCTTTCCAATGGCGTTGGTTTGACACAAAAATACCTTGCGAATAATTTTATATGAATTTATGAAGTTATGTGACCAATTAAGAATATTATATCATGAGCTTACCATTAATTGTATTAGGACTGTTAGGACTGAACTTGTTGTCAAGATGTCATAGGGTTATAGAAAAATCAATAAGTAGAAACTAGTATAGCTATAAACACGAGGATTTAATGTGCATTGTTTAGTGAAGTTAATTGATGATTTAGAGTTGGAATTATGTGACAGATTTATATATTGTGAAAGATGTTCATATGAAGTTGTAATGGTTATACTGGGTGATTATTGTTGATGTTGACTTGCTGCATATTATTTAACGGTGCTGCCTTGCTGTCGTGATTAGGATGTTAATGTTGGTCTAAGTTGTTTAAATTGTACGATTTTGATCCAAATTATTGGAGTCATATGAGATGTCTAAGTTGTTTAAGTTGTAAGACGTTGAGTCCATGCATACTCATTTAAGTTGAGGGCTTGATGCCCTGTAATGTATATTTATACATATTATGTTGAGGGCTTGATGCCCTGTAAGTTGAGGGCTTGATGCCCTGTGAGACTATTTACGCTTATACGTTGAGGGCTTGATGCCCTTGTTGGTACCACTTGCATGATTAAGAGGTCGTAGTTGCATTTTGTCGAAATGGTCTAAGATTAATAAGAAGTCTAAGTTGCATTGTTAAGTTGAAGTTGTGTCGTTGTTATTTAACCTTGAGTTGTTGATGAAACTTTATATGAAGGACTATTATTAGTTAATGATGATGTCTATGATGATAAGTGAAGTAGTAAATGAATAATTATGTGAGATAACATTATTAAATGAAGCTGAATTAAGTTGTTAAATGCATTTTGTTTCTATTATATGCTTATTATTATTGAATGTGAAATCTCACCCCTTCTGTTGGAATTGCCGCCTTGTGGGTAAGTGCAGATAACCAAGATTAGGTGTAGTCGTGTGAGGCTTTCCTCGGTTGTGTCTAGGTGCTCTGATACGTAACGGGATGGGGAACCTTTGATTATGTTTTCTCTGTTCCTTGCGTATTCTTTTATTTTGACTTTCATGATTATGATTATGTTGAGAATTTTCTGAGACGTTGATGAGGCCTGCGTGCTAGAAACTTTTGTGATGATTTTAATGATTTCCGCTGCAATGTTTGAATATTTTTAAATGACTATTTTCTTGAAGGAATAAATTATTATTTATCCATTACTTGAGATGTTTTAAAGAATGTGACGCTCCGTTATGTGTTCACTCTGATTATTTATTTTAAAGAAATTTTTATGCTGGGAAAACGGGGTGTTACAACATATATGTGAAACCTCATTATATTTTATAATACTGGAGATTTATTAACTCCAAAAATAGTGCCCCATTTACCATATCTAATTAAACATCTCATAATATATAGATGGAGAGCTTAATCGGCGAGGAAGAACCCTAATATTATCACATAGCAGGTGTTTACATTGTTATATATGCATGTTACAATCTTAAGATAGATGTAAGTATATATGCATAGAGACACATTGATTTGAAGATGAGAAAAATACAAGAGGAGAGTGTTGAATTATGTTGGCTTTTTGTAGTTTCTTTTTCTGAGTGTTTAAAAAAAAAACCTACTCAGAATCTGAAGTACGTAGATTCTGACTCAGAGTCTGAGTTCAGCGGATAAAATATAAAACACACAGATAAAGAGATATTGAGAGAAAGCATACACAAAGCAATTTTATATTGGTTCCTCCCACAACACAGGAATAGTCCAGTCCCCTTGCATTTCAAGGGATTTCACTATAATCGCTCTGGATTACAAATTGTTCAAGGACTCTTCCAAGAGACTTCTCAATGCTCAAGCACACCTGCAAGAGACTTCTATGCTTAAGCACACTTGCTTAAGACTTCCTGCTCTAGGACACTGCCTAAAGACTTCTTGCTCAAGGACAATTCCAAGAGACTTCCCTTTGCTTAAGCACAACTACTTAAAATTTTCCCTTGCTTAATCACAACTAAGTGAGACTCCTAGGTGCTCAAGGTTTCAAGAGACTTATTAGCTCAAGCACTTAGGCGAGAGACTTTCTAAAATGTTTACACAACTGTAAACAAGTTAATTTGTTCTTACACTAAATTTAACAATGGTAGTGTAAACTGAACAAATGAACAAACTCTTTAGGATTTCTAAAATATAAACTTCAAAGCTAAAATCTTAAGTGTTTTACGCTATTTGATTTGACAGAGTAATGACACAATAAAATAGCAGAGTCTTGTTACTTCTTCTTCAGGTCTTCAGCTTCTTATATAGGCAGTGAAATGAGCGACGTTGGAGAAGAGTGCCAGCGCAATTAGAGTCATTGAGAAGTTTCAATCAAGAACGTTGGCCCTTTGCCTGACATGGATAATTCTGATGGAAAGTCCTTTGAATTTCCTTTGTTCAAAGAAGAATTATCCGTTGCATTCTCTTTGTTCTTGAGGTCCTTTATCTGTTTGCACACGTAGGCAGAAGAAGACAACAAAACTACTTTATCAGATACTATGATAGAGACAACTCACAAAATAAGACAAAAGCTTATGTAGCTTATGGATCCCTTAGATCCAAGTATGCAAGTCAGCTTTTGAGTCTGATGTCATACACAAAATCGGTTGAGACGTCCTTCTTTTAAGGACATCGACTTCTGGTTGGCCTTCCTTTAGTTCTTCTACCATAGTTTTCTAAGCTTCTCATGTTCCTTTTGATGCTCTTCATATGTTCATTCTTCTTGATAGCTTCATTCTTAGATTCTGCACATTTTAACATATGTTAGTATTCCAATTGTTCTTCAATGCTTTGTTATCATCAAAACCTTAGAGGACTTGTATGAACCACTCTTGTTCTAACACAATTCAATAACCATTCATCAACGCTAGTTAAACAATCCAATCCATACCACACTAACTGATAAAAAAAATACTAGCAAGTGTACTAGTGTCTCCACAAGGATAGTCTATTTTCAACTCAACTATTGAAATTATGATTGAAATATTTGTAAACGGGGGGGGTTTCACGTGGCAAAATGGTTAGTTTGAATTCCTTAAGAGAGAGATAATGTGAATAGGTCATGTCTGAAAGGTCTGTGTAACTGCAATCTATGAATCCAAAGCTACTGATTACTTGATTTTAAGAAAATATCTAGGCCAATGTCTTGGTCACCAAATATCTTCAACAATTATTGCCACGCAAAGTCTTGGGGGGAACCCATAACCCTTGAAGGTTTAAGAACGCCAAAATAAGCACACAATTATCATTAGTTTATGTCTAAATCTTATTAATAATTGAATGGTTAAAATAGGTCAAGCCAACAAAGTTATAGTTAGTAATCATTATGACCTAGATCAATTCATGGACATCAGTAGATGCAAAAAAAATTAAGAATAATATTAATCAAATAAAATAGCAAAGTACAAGCTGATGAGTACAAATTACATAATCCTGTCTGAAGTAAACATGCACTACTAACGAATACACGATATATAAACCATGTATGAGTACATACTACATGACACTAGCAACATAATACTAATATCAGACAATGCAGCGTAAATCATTCAGATTCCTTCTACTTACCCATCTCGGGAGCAACATGTGAATCTGAAAAGAAATAAAGGGATAAGAATAAGACATAAGGACTCATTGATTTCCACATATCCTAGGGTGAAAGTGATATGGGGAAACTAGGATCACTAAATGATATGTCCGGTGAGGATGGATGAGAGGCAACAGTGGCGAAAAGTGCTCTCGTACGATGGTGATGAGTCTTCGTGGTGGAACGAAAGGTTTCTGCAGGCATGTTAGCACTCCAACGCTCTGGTCAGTAATAGAACTAAGAAAGATTGTGTAGAAACTATTGTGAAAAGTGAATCGTACCTTGAGGGTGAAGTAAAGTCACCCTTATATAGGCTCTTTTGACGATAATCGTCTCAGGGTTTTGCGGCGTGTGATTACGGAGCGATTGGAGGACACGTGTAGGGTGTACTAAATTGGCATGTTCCTTCAGGCGCGAGGCCTTAAGGCAGTGCAAGTTTAGGCCAGATGTAAACATGGGATTGGTCTTTTGACTGGTTCAGAACACTATCTATCTATAATCTATCTAGGTTTAATATTGTTCTGTCATAATTATCATATTAAATTATTTATTAAAGTTACCATGTAATAAACAAATTATCTGAGTTGATTTTACGGAATTTTCGGGGTGAGTTGTCTTGAAACATTCCTCTGACTATCTGACTAAAATTCCTATAAATCAGGCTAGAGTCGGAACTCATCTTGTCTTCATGAAGGTTTTCATTTCGGAAAGGTCCTATCTAGAATAATCTTGAGTTGTCTATGTAACATCCTGATTTTTAATATTAATATGTTAATATTATTATTGGATAATATTAGTATTATTGTTATTATTAGTATTGATTGCTTTTATTAAATTAAATTATTTGTGGTTGTAAATGTTATGAACGATGAGGAAATAGGGGAGTTAACTAGTCGGTTAAATGATCGGAGATTTTTTTTAGGAAGAATATAGTGTTTTTAGTAAGTATAAGAAGGCAGGATGCAAACGAGGTGCATTAGCAAAACTTGGTTAAAAGGGGGCGTAAGTAGTAAAACATGTAGCGTTTAGTGGTTTAGACAGCGGGTGGTGTAAACAACAAAGGTATATAGTTGCAGAAAGAAGAGTAACCAGACTATGGGTGTAGATAGCAAGTACGTCTAAGAATTTTATGTGAGAAAGACTAAGCCCAAGTAGTGGTTATATATAGAGAAGAGCATATGGGAATTAGGGTTACAAAAAATAGAAGAAAGAAATTGAGAGGAGCAGAGGAAAAACTAGGATTTGAGAGAGAGGAGGCAAAGGAGAGTTGATCGTGAAAACAAGAAAAAGGAGGAGAATAAGGGAGAGGAACCCTAGCTAAGGAAACATTAAACTGAAAGCTGCACTTTCGGTGGATTCAAGGTAAAGGGGAGAGTTCTTTCATATTTGGTTGTTAACTGTAAAAAAGGGGAGAATAGGTTTCCAAAAACCTTATGATATTGTGTTCTTAAAATTTAGGTTTGTTATGAATCTATGAATCAGTGTTGTTATCATATGAATTATGGAGTGTAATGGTGATGAATGATTCTGGTGAGAAATATTGGTGTGTGATAGAAGTTTTGCAAGTGTACCAAAAACTATCGTAGTAAAAATATCGTTCCCATAAGGACTGTTTTAATCTCAATAATTCAAATTCGTTATTCAATTGGATGTATAAAAGTTATTTTGGTTTGCCACTAGGCAGTTGATTTGGTTTGATTTTATAAAATCAATTAACAGAAAATAAAGAGTTTCTAAGAAAAAATAAGAGAGATGAGATCAGGTCTTTTGAATCCTCTATGCTCCCCTAATTGGTATACTGCACCTTATTCTTATGAATGATTTTCTAGTTCCACGATAGTTAACAAAATAGCCCTAATCAATCCCTTGAGTTAGGACCCTCTTCTTAAACTACAACCCCTAATTCCTTAGGTGGTCTAATAATCTTCGAAGGTTTACGCACGTTAACCTAATATCACTAACAAACGATTATCCATTCCTAGACTAACCATGTTTATTAGAACAATTCAATGGGTCTAAGTTGAAAGCTAGGGTCAATAGTCATTCATTCTCACGATGTTTATATGTGATCAAGATATAAAAGCATTAAAACAATTGAATTGAATAAAAACTAGATTGTCATTCACAAATAATAGAGTTTCATAGCAACATGGATCAATTAGGGTTACATAGAATCATCTCAGACCTAATCTGTAAGAGATTTAGCTACTCATAATTGAGTTTAGAAATAGCATAATCAATATAGGAATTAAAACATACATGAACTGATAAAAGGATGAAGAAATCGCCCTCCTAGCCGTCTCTGGATGTCAAAATCGCACATTGCTCTTCTCAATTCGTAACCCCTGCTTTCAAAATAGTCTTCAGCTTAAACAGGCACAGAAATTCGCCCAAAATCGTGTCACGTTTTAAGTAAATCGTGACACGTTTTCACCTTGTGTAACAAAAAACTAAATTAGGGTTTCACCAAATCGTGTCACGTTTTTTCCATCGTGACACGTTTCCTCAATATCGAAACAATGCATTCTGCCTTGTCCAATCGTGCCACGTTGTAGACCAAACGTGCCACGATTTTGTCTTTGCCTTTTTCTTCAGTTTTCTTGCCTTATCCAAAATGTGATAAAATTTACATAAAAATTACGTAATGACAGCATGTCATCAGTGTGGTTGAGATTATGAAGAGAAGTTTAAAAATTAAGAGATAATCGAATAAGTAATCGTATAGGAAATTTGATCATGTGAGGAGTGTGTGATTGGATAGATTGAGTGAAAATTAGTGTTTGAATGATAGGATAACTTTAGGGTGATGTTTGTGAATGATTTGGGTGAGTTTGGGCTTGAAAAAGAAGTTTGGAAAGGTTCCCCTAAGCGAAATCATAGAAAATATGTGATTTATGAATCCTAGTATACGCGCACGGTCGTGCACCTGTATGGCACAACCCATGTACATGTTTCTGCCAAATTCCATGCTTGTGTTATTTTGGGGGCGCACAGTCGTGCCCCTGGAGAGCATGGTGGTGCACCTTTTCCAGACTTAGAAAAACCTACTTTACTTTCTTATATGGGTTCCTAAAGTGAAAGTTAGGGTCCCTAAGAAATGTACCTAAGCGAGGGAAGTGTGTTTATGTGTTTTAGAAGTGATTCCTTAAAGTAATAGTGAGTCTAAAATATGAATTAGTTAAAGGAGTATAAGATGATTATAAGTGAAGGTATGGAGTGGTGGTTTATGATCATTGTTAGATAGAATAGTATAAGATTAAAAGAAACGAAGAATAGGGTGTGGTCCTTTATGATAATTAATGATACGAGATTACTAACAATGGTGAGATAAAGTTCTTAAGTTAAAATGAAGTTATTGTTATTAAGATTATAGAGATTGTAGGTGATGTTAATAGGGAGACAAAATATTAAGTTATATTGAAGTCTTGATTAAGAGTAAAGAGTCCGTTAATGGTGAAACAAGTTAACAGTGTTATAAAGTTATTAATGATGAGATGAATTAACATGTTTTAATGTTGTGTTTAAGGAAACGAAAGAAAATGTGATAATGTGTCATCAATGGGTGAGGATAATATGGATTGTGTGTCGTTAATTGGTGAGTTAAATATTGTAATGATGATGAGTTTCAGATAGGAATCAAATGGAGAAGTGTAGGACGAATATAAATGAAAATAAGGGATGGTAGTTTATAATAATTGACAATAATAACGATGATCGATAATGGGGGGAAATGAACCTTAAAATATAATAAAGTCATTGTTGAGGAAGTTGATGACGTTATAAGTAATGATAATGGTGAGATAAAGACTTTAAGTTAGAATGAGGTTATAGTTATGGAAATTATTGATGCTATAGGTGACGATAATAGAGAGACACATTAAATTATACAAAAGTCATGATTTAGGATCATGAGTTTACTAATGGTGAGCCAAATTAAGGGGTTATAAAGATTTCATTGAAGAGATGGAGTAATATGTTGTAATGTTGTTTTTAATAAGATGAATAAATATAATAATGGTGTCATTAATTGGTGAGGGTATTGTTGTACCGTAGTGTTGACAAGTAGTGAGTTAAATACTATTTTTGGTGATGCTACAGATGGGTTGAATTTTGTAAAGATGTTGAATATTGATGAGTTATATATTGTATGTTGGTGTTGGATATTAATGAGTTATATATTGTATATTGGTGTTGTATATTAATGCGATATATGTATATGATTAATGATGATTATACTGATGAGTAAACATATAAATTCTGGTGATGTTATTGATGAGTAATTATATAAAGTATGATGATGTTATTGGTGAGTAATTATATAAATTTCAGATGATGCAATTGTTGAGTTTTCTTCATGCATCATATCATTCTTAGGATTTTGGTGATGATTTGTGATGTGTACGCTTAGTAACATAACTATGACAGACGATATTGGTGAGTAGAAATGGCACCACATGTATATAGGTAATAGGAATGAAATGCATCTTCTCATATACATGACGTTGTTTTGAATATTGGTGATGTTGTGAATGAAACATGAATAGTTGATGTTTGAATTTGATGATGTTGTGAATGTTATGTGAATTATTGATGTTTGAATCTGATGAGCTATGTGAATGCATTCTCACTCCTATTTATTGTTGTCTACCAGTAGTGTTTGTACTCGTGGGGAGTGCAGTTACTCAAATTGATGAGCTTAAACTGCAAGGTAATGAGATGGTGATGCTAGAAGCTTATTCCATCTTTACCTTAGTTTTGAAATAGAAAATAAACTATGTAGACGATTACGTTGCTATGATTTTGTAACATTGGGGTTGAGGTATTTTGTAGTCTATTATGTTTAATTGGAATTGACTTGGAAACTATAAGTTTATTTTGATATGGTTTTTAGACCATAAATTATTTTAATTGAAGTTGTTGAACTATATTTTACTGGTTTATTTGTGATTTTTTATTTACAAAAAAGTGAATTGTCGAGTATGTGTAACACCCATTTAAATAAATATATTCTTTTATTTAATAAATAAAAGTTGGGGGTCTTCGGGTGTTACAGTATAGGCCACGACTTATCTGATCATAATATATGAATAAAGATTCTATCTGATCATATTCTAATCATGTCAATGGAATTAAACCAATCTATACAAGTTAATATCATACCCCACCTAATTAATCAATAAAGTAATTTATTATAATCATGTAATGACATTGTCTTTTACGATATCTACAATGGAAAAAATAAAGTGATAATGCTTGTATATTATAAGAATACATTGTTGAACTTTTTATTAAATTTGAAATGCCAAACAAACAAAAATAAATTTTTGAAGTAAATTACAGACATTATTAAATACAAAGAAAATTATATGGTTAGAGGTAACATATAATTTCTAAACTTATTGTTACTTTTCAAAGTAGTTACAAAAATTATCAATACACTTTACAACTAAAGGCATCGCTGGGCAGTCATTTTCAGAAGTGCAGGGAATGGTAGCTGCTTTGTCAAATAAGAAAAAGGATTGTTAGTTAAAGGTGGTAAAATATTTTGTTCAAGATAAGTTAAAAAAATTGAAAATGGTATGAAAAGTTGCATACTTGTGGTCATTTCAACAAGAAATGGAGAAAGAAAGTTGATCAAAGCAAAAACAAATATGATAATTTGAGCCATGTTTTTCTTCCTTTGCATGTAGTACCAGAATTATTTAACGCCTTTTAAGTAAAAATTACATGGTTTGTTAACTTCAATTTAATATTTTTTTCTCACTTAGGAGTTGCAAGAAAGCAATTATTAAATTGAAGTTAATGTTAAACATCCTTAATCAATATTCAACAGGTATCCTTCTTTCTCACTTAATTGATCAATTAACCTTATTAAATATCCTATATAAAATATTGATGATCATTAAAGTTCAATTTTTTATTAAATGTAATTATATATATTTTATTTATATTTTACCCTTTCGTAGTAGATAGGGCAAAAAGTTGTTTTCCTCTCAGGTGCGTACGTGCGCCACCCATGGAGGAATGCGCCTCGCAAGTGCTACCTAAATCAGTTCAATTTGTGAACTATTTTGCACACTCGGGGTGCAAAGAGTCATGTCTGGGGCATATGGAACCATCTTTTTTAGTCGTTTGTAATGTCTTCATATATCTCTCAAACCTTCATTCATTGTCTTCCCAATTTTTCACGAGGTTGTTCGCTTTGCCGAATTGCATGACTAAACATTGAATTACATCAAAAACACATAAAAATTTCTTGGTTTCAAGAAAACTAGAATTACATGACTCAATAAGAAAACATTATAAAAGTCCCTTAAACCTTAGGTAATTGTTTTATAACTCCTCTAATTTGGGTCAAATCATAACCACTAAAAAATATGCGGAAAATAACGTAAAATAACTTGTCATCACAACCTCAAACTTAAGTTGTTGCTTGTCCTAAAGTGACAAAAGAAAGAGAATCTTAGATTTTGCAAATTTTTCAGAGAAAACATATCTTTTCTAAGAGGTTGTTCAGATCATCATTTCATCCCATTTTCAGATTTGAGTAACTAACCACTTCAATGCAAGCGAGACATGCTTAGAGAAGATAGTTAATGCTTTCAGCTACACTCTTTTCCAAGATAAACATATGCACCTTCTAAAGCCAGTAGGGCTGATCACGCCATTTCGCCACTCCACGCGTCACGTGAATGTACCTTGCTATGAAGTTGAAACAATTCTAAGCAGACAGTCAAGAGCATACTATTTACACACTTTTGAGGTATTTAAGGGATGCAAAATGACATAGGCTAAGGTAGGATATATTCTAAAAAGTTGGCTAATAAAACAACTTGGAGTTAGGTTTTCAACCTACGGATTTCTAATAAACAATGAAGTATTACCAACCTTCCTTCCTTAAACCATAACAACATGGGTACAAGTAGAATTGCTTATTATTAATATGGGTCTACACGCAAAATAAAAAAATCAAGAGGCAAAAACTCCAAAAGTTTTGGTCTCTAAAAATAATCAAGAGACCTCAAAAGACTTTATAGTGGGAGGAATTATGTTCCCAAGTTCCGAGGTAAGTTATTTGAAGACGAAGACTTAAAACGATGGACAATTGAAGAAATCGGGCCCAATAAGCAATACCATGCGCCTAGAGCATGGCAAAAACTTGTCATGCACCTAGAGCACATAACCATGCGCCTAGAGCATGGCTTTGGGTACACTCTCATGCGCTGAGGGCTTTGCTCAAGCACCTCAAGCATCTCAAAAGCAAGGGGCGCAGGCGTAATTTCATGCTTTTTGTGAATAAAGCCCGCGGTTTTAGCCCAAACCCAGTTAGAAACTCTCACTATAAATACCAGCCTTCCTCATTCATAATTTCTCGTTCAGAACTGTGGCAGTTCATGAGGAATGCAACTTTGGAGCTTCATGAGAGTTTCTATCTTCTCCTTGATTTTCTATGGTATGATTTTATCTTTAGTAATTTGGTTTTAATTACTATGTGTAACTAAGGGCGCGTTTGTTATGGATTAAAATAAAAGTGATTTTGACATAAAATAATTTAGAGATTATTTTTTAGGGATTCTATGAAAAATAAGAATATATTTTTCGTTTGTTTACCGTAATAAAAATCACTTTTTTTAAACAAATAAGAGCCCGTTTGTTATAGCTTTTTTAAGAAAATAATCACTTATTTTTAAAAAATAATCACTTTTAAGAGTATTGCATTCGTTTGTTACAGATTTTTTAAAAAAATGAAAATCTAAAACCAGCTTCTCAAAAAATAGATTTTTTTTTAGAGGAGAGCGAAAATATGGTTCAAAAGATTGAACTAATTTTGTAACAAAAAATCCCTTTTATATAGTAGTATCCAAACAAATTAAATTATTTGTTTAAAAAGAGTGATTTTTATTACGATAAACAAACGCAAAATAGATTCTGATTTTTCACAAAATATCGAAAAAATAATCTCTAAATTAAAAATCCCTTTTATATAGTAGTATCCAAACAAATTAAATTATTTGTTTAAAAAGAGTATTTTTTATTACGATAAACAAACGCAAAATAGATTCTGATTTTTCATAAAATCTCGAAAAAATAATCTCTAAATTATTTCATGTCAAAATCACTTTTATTTTAATCCATAACAAACGGGCCCTAATTTAGTTTCAATTACCTTTGAATTAGCAAGACCCCGCACGTAAGGATCACCGTGCGATCAACAGGTGCAGTTAGCCATCGAAGGGATAGACCAATTAGGTTTAGTAACGTGCCAACAGTCTCATCACTTCTATAGTATGCCGAAGATAAATAAACGTGACATTACTGTTACTTATTATCCAACAATATAAACAGGGGGATTCGAAGAATCCTAACTGCTGTTACTTTTTTGCAACCAAAAAAAGGTAAACTGCTCTGTTGCAAACAAATAAAAATTGCAACTCTATCTTTTATTTATATCGTCAAAACAAAAATAAGTAACACGGATTGTTTGGACGAAACGGAAATCCCTATGGATATGATATTCTATTATCACTTTATTACTTGGTAAATGAGTTGGCACACTTGCCTAATCCGCACATCAAGTATTTGGCGCCGTTGCCGGGGATTGTTGATTTTTTCGACTAAGCAATTTAAATTACTTATTTTTATCTATCTTTATTTTTCAGTCATTTATTTTTCCGAATTTTCCTTTTTCTGTTTTAAAAAATTCAAAAATACCAAAAAAATTCAAAAATTTTAAAAATACCAAAAATATTATTTCAGCTGACTCTGTCCTACTAAGAACTTTGTGTAGTTTGTTTTATGCATAGTACTAAAATAGGTATTCTGCACTTTGATCCAGACATAGACAAAATTGAACGAACACTTGGGAAAGCAGCCCGACTTGCAAGAGAAAGGACAAAACAACAGGAAATAATCCTAATTCCAGACTATTCAGCAGACGAGTCAGAAATGGGAAAGGAACGCCGTGTAACCCTATGAGACTATGGGACACTGGAAAATTTGGAAGAAGTATCACTTGGTTTCCAACTGGCAACCCCAATGGTGTTTGACATCAAAGACCAATGCTATGATGAATTTGAAATCTAACCAATTTTCAGGTAAGGAGACGGAAGATCGCAACGCTCATTTGAAACACTTTCTGGATGTCTGCAGCACAATCAACCCAGCTGGAGTGTCAGAATCAGACAAATGACTCAGGCTGTTTGGCTATTTTCTAACCGGATGGGAAAGGGATTGGCTAGATACTTTACCAAGCAGTTCAATCGAGACTTGGGATCAACTTAAGAGGGAGTTCTTGAACAGGTATTTCCCCACAACAAAATACTTGGCGCAGAAGAACGAAATTTCCAGCTTCAAGCAACAAGAAGGAGAATTCTTATATGATGCATGAGAGAGGTTCAAGCTACTATTGAAGAGGTGTCGTGGTCACAAGTTGTCAGAAATGGACATGATCAAAAACAATCTTTTCATTAAAACTCACATTTTCATCTCTTTTCATATTCCTCAATTAATCAAAATCTAACATGTCTTTCTCAGCCTCACAAAAACATATAAAACTTAATGAAATAAAATAAATATATCATTCTACGTAACATTATCATATACACATCATATAAAACTAATAACTTTTATAAAAGGTTAAATTTTACCATATAAATTCATATTTTAGTTGTTTTTCTCTTCAACTGACAAGAATCTCTACCTCTAATTCATAATATCATCCTAATACTTAGTATGGACGTATGGGGAAAAAGCCCTTACCTTGGAGCTTTCTTTCCTATCACACTCTAAGGCCACGAAAATTAAAATCTCAAGGGAGGCCAGGTCAAAAGCTTCAACATGAATTAATAATTGAGGATTAGTATTAGAGAAATAGAGCAAAGAAAAGAATGGAATTGGAATAGAATTCGGTCAGGTAGTACTTACACAAATGCGAAAAGAGATACTATAGGTATTGCTTGATGCACCCTAAGAATTATTTGAGATTAATAGGTGACTAGAATGGAGCCGTGGTTACCAAAAATCTCAGTCTTGGAAAAAGGGTTAAACTAATAATTGTGTAAGATGGGAAGAGGGTGATAATTGTGTAACTTGAAAATAAGTAACAATGGAATGTTAAGTTTTTGGGAAACAAAGGTTTGTGTAACTGAAAGAGAATGGATGCTGATAATTTAGAGAAGGATGGTTCGTATATAATTAATGGGAAGCCAACTGACTGTGAGTTAATAAGTAGCCAACGTGTGCTTGTTTTTAGGAACCAAATATATATTTCTTTGACTCCATAAGTCAAGGAATAAAATGGCATTTAGAGAAAGGAACTATACACGTAATTTGTACAAGCTAAATCTCTGGTAACTACTACTATTATGCCACAATAAAAGAACATGGGTTTATTTTTTATTTTTTTCTCCCAGTAAGGTCACTAACCTAATAACTAGGAGGTAGTTGCAATTTCTTTGGCTTGGCAATTAGGCTACTAAAAGGACGTGTATCAAAATAGAAAATCAAATAATAAAATAATTAATATTAATATAATACAAATAATTTACTCTAAATTAGATTGCAAATAAAAATATAACATTAAATTATTTGAATAAAAATAAATTATGTAAAGAATGACTGTCCTATTTTTGTCACACCAAATTGATTAATAAAAATGAACTTTTATGAAAGAAAATCTACTTAATAAACCAAGGTAAAGAATGCTAAGATTTTGTAAATTTCTCACACATAAAATAAATTGTTGAACAATAAGTGACAAATCAAGAAAATCATTTAAAAATACATATATAAAATATTGGGGTGTTACAGTAGAAGAGAACAATAGCACGTGCAAAATGATCATGAATGCGTCTCACATCGGTTTCACGATCATGAATGTGTCTAGCATGATCTAGCACTATCAAATTCAACTTTCAATCATAATTTCAATCAATTCAAGAAATTTGACATTACAATATTGATATAATTTATTTATTTTGGAATCTTAGAAAGTCAAGATTAAGATTAATTTCTTAGGCTCATTTTCAACTAAAATATAATTTTTGTTTTGTTATAAAAATGATCCCAATTCCTTAGATAATAAATATCACCAATATTTTTAATATTAGTGAGACACATTATTAGGAACAAAGGGCCCAAAAAATATCTCCAATTTCTTTGATAATATTTTTTTGGGTCATTATTAAGAAAAACTATTTTTTTATAGCGAGGATTTATATAGAAATCTGTGTTATACGAAGGTATATAGCAAATCTCGTCAAAAGGGCCTAAAATATTAACATAGTTGAGCCCATCTCTTCATCTTGTAAATATTTCGGGCCTTTTAGTGAACTTTGCTATATAAACCCCCCAACAATCAAATATTTCTATATACACGCCTTCCATAAAAAAAATTAGGGCCCCCTAACGGCATGGGCGCTAGGCCATGGGCGCTAGGCCGTCGAACCTCCGACCTATGCCTAGGGTCGGCCCTATACGGGACTAAAACCTGATACTCGGATGTTACTAGATGCTTCTGCATGAGGAATCATGAAATCAAGACAACTGATGAGGTACGTGCGCTGATTGGCAACATGTCTATGAATGAATATCGGGGACACACTGAGGAAGAGGCGAACCCAAGGAAGAAAGGTATGATAGATCTAAACACTCAAGATGCTTTACTTGCTAGAAATAAACTTCTCAACATACAACTAAAAACCATAGCAAAGAGGTTGGAAGCTCGTGAAGTTGCACAACTATCTGCAAAAGCCAATTGTGACATCTGTGAGCAAGCTCATGAAAGTGGCGTATGCATACCAACAAGTTTCGGATTTTCAGAAGAGCAGGTGAAGTATATGGGAAATTATTCTAGACAGAAAAGGAATCCATACTCCAACACTTACAATCCTGGTTGGGCAGAACATCCAAATTTCTCTTACCGAAGCAACAATATTCTACAACCACCACGGACAACCCCCCCCAAGGAACTCAGCAACAATCACCAAGGTCATCTCATAATGCAAATAATTCACAAGGGCAAATTGATAGACTGGCTAAGGAGATTGATGAAATGCAAAAGCGATATGAGGTTTGCATGAAGAAATTGGAAGTGTAGATGGGACAATTGTCTACCCACCTTGCAAATGCTACACGAACGGGATTCTCTGGAACAACTCTAGATAACCCTAGAAATGAAACTTAATATCCAACAATATAACAAGGGGAATTTGAAAAATCATAACCGCTGCTTACTTTTCTGCAACCAAAAACAGGTAAATTGCTCTGTTGCAAACAGATAAAAATTGCAACTCTATCTTTTATTTATATCGTCAAAACAAAAATAAGTAACGTGAATTATTTGGACGAAACGACTATCAATGTGGATACGATACTCTACTTATCATTTTATTATTTGATAAACGATTTGGTACACTTGCCTAATCCGCACATCAGATTCCAATCCTTGCAAGCGAGAAAATAATAATAATCATTTAGTGTGAAGCTACTATTTAGAGCTTCTAAATATCACATTAATTTATGCATTGGGATGCGAGAATTACAAGTCTAACGATAAGCCAAACACATGCTTAGTCAAGAGAATTATAAGTTGAAGTCGTTAAAAGAATAAAATTTTGCACAAGTAATCTACTAAAAAATTGGACAACATCATTAACATATATTAATCCAGGAACAAAAGTGAAAAATATATGAAACAAATATATAGAATAGAATAGGACAAACTGCTTAGGATGGCATATGATGTGATCATACATTAGCAAATAGTTGATAATTTTTAGCATCAAGGATTATTTGTCTCACTGCTGCAATTGCTGCAATAGCTCCCAATGCAGAGAAAACCACAGCAATAGTAACATTCAACCAGAAAATGAGGCTTCTCTTAGATGGCTTAAATGTCAAATTAAAGAAAATTACAGGTAAAACAAAGTCAAGTGGCATAAAACCAAAAGCTCCAATGAGTGAGTTTATGTCCCCAAAAAATGGAAGCATAGCTGCTATAAGGGTTGAGATAGTAATGGCTAATGACCGGGAAATCAGTCTGGGGATTACATTGCGGTTGGAGAACTCGGGGCTTTTTGGGTCCCCAAATGTTTGCTCTAACACTTCATTTGTAGGTTGCAAGTACACCTATATTAAAATTCCAATAGTTAGTTGTTGGCGATTTTTAAATGAGTCGAAGTCAAGTTACTAACATTTTCGGTGAAAAAAAAAATTACTTACCACACTAACCGCTGATAATTGAACTATAGTGAAAACGTTGGTCATATAAATAAACCACTTGGGCACTAATGGCTTCCCATTATCCACAAAGTTGCTTATGATAAGGCCTTCAGATTCGTTGCCAAATGCCCAATAACCAGATATAGCTACGCTAAAAAAAGTGACTGTAACCACTGTATAACAAACACTTAGTCCCTTGAGCATCTTCCCTTTGACCGGGGGTGCTAACGTTGCCTGTAAAAAACATGTAAGAACTTGCACAAAATAATGGAAAACGATTTGTAAAGTAATAACACCGGAAAAGAACTCTCTCAGCGCACTTGAGAGAATTGTAAAATATGAACCTTTGAATAATAAAACGTATTTTTCTATCTTAACAAGTGATTTCCAAGATCAAGGTGATCTGGATAATTTAGAGTTCAATCAGTATGTAAATAAAGTTCAACCAATGCATGTTCTAGTTAGTATTCAAACTTAAATAATAATACTCGATCGGTTCAACCAATAATGCATATATATTCGAACTTAAACTCATCCATACCTGAATTTCAGGAATGATTCCATTTCCATAGGTTGTGGCAATGATGCTGAGAGCGTTGAACATTCCAAATAAACGATTTTCTATATCACCTTTTAAAGAATAATTCTTTTCTGGTCCTTTTGATGAATTTCCTGTAGTAATATTGATGAAGTTTAGATCAAAACAATCCATTATAGCATAAAGATGCAAATTGGTGAGTAACAAAAGAGTATGTAATTTAGTTTTGCAAATACCAATATAGATAGAACCAGCAGCAGCACAAGCACTATAGAGTAAGCATAGAACCAAAGACACAAGATTAATGTGTCTCAATGAGTGAAAAGATGGGATTTGAGCCAAAATCAACATGAAGCAACCAAATATGATGACAAACTCGTAAAGCTTCATAGACCCATTTGGATTTGACAACACATAAATTGCCTGCAGTTGATTAATTCCATTGGAAAAATATATATATAAGCATATAATACAATAAAATTAAAATGGTAACAATATGGTCGGGGCACGTAAAAAATGTTTGTCTCTAATAATATGTGTATCAAGAGTTCAAAATTACCTTCATGCATTGACCACCTAAAAGAGTACCAGCCACTACACACCCATAACACACAGCAAACTGAATTGGCCCAACAAAATAACGACCCCATCTAGGACCTGCCAATGTTAGTTCCACATTAGCTATACATTGGAACAATAACTATAAAAAAGGTGATATAATTTTTTTTTTTTATCATGATATTGCTACGAAGTTTTACAATTGTTTATTAATGACTAATCTATGTTGACAAACTTATGTGGTTAATAAGGTGAGTTCCCACCTCTAAACTGATTTTTTTTCTTTATACATGAGCAAGAAATCGAATCCATAATCATATGCTTAAGGAGTTCAAATCTCACTTGGACCATTTCATTATTAGTAAATGGTGATATATGTTTTGTCAAATAATAAGTGATGTATCTATATCTATACACTCTCTAATGATTTGCTAGAAAATGAAATAATACAAAATACATAATTCGTCATTTTAATTTAGTCGTTTATATTATAAAATATCAAAGGACAAAAATGTTACCCAAAATTAATTTAAAGGACGAATTATGTAATTTTTTCATAAAATAATAGAATGTAAGAAGAAATAAGAAATGATGTGTTATTGTATTATACCTAAAATGTCTCGGGCCATGTCTCTAAATCGTAGTTGACGATTACCCAATTGAGCTTGGTGTTCAAGAACCCTAGATAGTAAATAGTAGGAATAGAAAGTGACCATGGCTGCAATGACTAAGCAAAATATTCCAGCCGTCCATCCAAGTAATGTGAAAGCATAAGGAAGACTTAGGAGAGGTGGAGCCACAATTGATGTTGTCAAGTGGTAACCACAGTGCACCCATGAACCTAAAACAAATAAAAATAAAACCATGAACTCAATTTATTGAGTTAAGGCTAACAAATTCAATCTCCCTAACCAAATAATTAGTCGATAACATTTAGGATTAAATATGTTTTTAGTCCATATAATTATATTAAATTTTGTCTGAAAGTTTTAGCTCAACTGATGGTAAATGTTCAAATTGCAAGGTCGGATGTTGTGACCCTAGTTCGAACTCAGGACCTTACAGTTGTGTGTGAGTTTAAAATCAATGGATTACCACGCAAAAAAAAAAATTATATTAAATTTTCGTTTTAGTCTCTTTAAAATTTTCCATCTACTTTTAGTCCCTATACAAATTTTAATCGCCACTTTTTGCCCTATTTTTAAGACAACTCATGTATTTTTTACAAAAATTATGCATTAATGTGTAGTATATTGTAAAAATATTTAACAAAAAAGAAAATAGAATTTTTTAACAAAACATGATTTAAATATGAATTTTAACCGCCAAAAATATAAAAATTCAAAAAAGTTTATAATATTGTTTATGAAGTTATATTATAAACATATTTTATATATTTATCGGGACTAAACATATTCAACCCTAACATTTATCAATATAAAAACAAGAATCCATAACATCTATCTGATGTTTGGGAAAAAATTTAAATATACATGCAACCTTTTTTTTTTTGACAAAAAAGACGGAGTGCAGAGGGGTCCTAACTTATGTCGGTTTTTTCCACAAATTTGTTTGCTGCCAATTATTCAAACAAGGCCGACGCAGCAAGAAAGACAAAATTGTGTCACTATTCGAGTTCATCTAAGTCACGAGTAGAAGAACGATAAAAAATGAAAAGATCCACACAACACATAAAGTCGGCTACTAAAACTATAACTATTTTCTCTCTAAAAAAATACTATTCTCTCCGTTCCTTTTTAAGTGTCATTTTAGAAAATTAACACAAAAATAGCGATGTGTATTTTTTCACATTTTTTTCTTATTATACCCTCATTTTAATTTACCAATAAATTCCTATTTTTTTTCACACAATTTATCTTTTCAATAAATTTAATATGTTATCTTTATCTCGTAACAAATAAAGGAAATGCTAACACGTGACTTGAAACTTTGTCTTGGAAATGATGCATTCAATGCATTGAAACTTTAAAAGTAATTTTTTTACATAAAATTTATCAACTATTTATAGTCTTGAATCCTTAACTAGTGACTTAAGGGAACTTGTTAGCAAGACCCAACAAATAATTGTCGGTTATTATCTTTTTCTCCAACAAATTTTATTTTTTTGCGCACTCTCTCTCCCATAACATACAATTGTTAACTTTTTAAATATTGTGCACATCTATTTAATAATTTTAAGTCAATATAAAAATTATATTGATGAAACTTCTTCTTCTTCATTCTTATCTTGGTTCTTGTTTTTGTATCTTTTCAAATCAGTCTTCAACTATTGCTCCCTCTTCACCTCTCATCAACAGATCCAATGAGTTTTCCACTTTTTCTTCCTTTTGAACATTCATGAAGTTTTTTATTTTTCTTCTCTCAATTCTGTTCTTTTACTTTGCAATTAAATTTTTTTAACAATTACTACTCATCTTATTTATAGAACTTTAACTCTTTTGGAACCATTGTTTGCAACGAAATTTTGTTTAAATTTGAAGATAATTAACTAGAAAAAAACTTTGTTTAAAAAAATAATATTTAGTTTTTCAAATAGATAACATTAATTAGTTTTATTGAAAAAGATAAGAGTAATTAACAAAGGATATAATGGACAAATCGTACCAATAAAATACCAAAAAGATACTCCCTCCATTTCTTTTTAAGTGTCTTTTTAGAGTGAATTTTTCATTCCTATTTAACTGTCTTTTTAGAATTTTAAGGGTATGATTTGTCAATTATACCCTTTGTCAATTACTTTTATTTTTATTTCAATAAAACTAATTAATGTTATCTATTTGGAAAACTAAAGTTTGTTTTTTAAACAAATTCTGTTTGTTTTTTTTTAAACAAAGTTTGTTTCTTGTTATCTTTAAATTTAAACAGAATTTTGTTCCAAACAATGGTTCCAAGAAGAGTTAAAATTCTATAAATAAGATGAGTAGCAATTGTTAAAAATTTTCAAGTGTGACTCTAACATTGGTTGAAGCCATAGTTGAAGTCTTAACTTTGATTAAAGGAGTTGGAAGCAAGTTAATTTTTTCTCAACTTTTGATTAATGTGAAGTTGGAATAATTTTTATGTTGACTTAAAATAATTAAAAAGATGTGCACAATATTTAGAAAATTGACAGTTGTTTGTTATGAGAGAGAGAAGGCGCAAAAAAATAGGAATTTGTTGGAGAAAAAGATAATAATAGACAATTGTTTGTTACAAGAGAAATATAACATATTAAATTTATTAGAAAGATAAAGTGTGTGCAAAAAATAAGAATTTATTGGTGGCTTAAAATGAGGGTATAATAGGAAGAAAATGTGCAAAAATACACATCGTTATTTTAGTGTTAATTTTCTAAAAAGACACTTAAAAAGGAACGGAGGGAGTAGTTAAATAGGACGGTGTTTGCTATTTTATGGATTTCGGTGCTTTTTGTTGTTTGGAAAGACCGTAATAATAGGGTTTTCCAAAACAGGTCAGATCAGCTTGAGACTCTTGCAGAAAAGGTGAAACTCCAAACGTTCTGGTGGCTGAAATCGCACTATGTTTTGTTCGATTTTGACTTTAGTTTTTGGAGGCAAAATCTTCTTTGGTGTATGCAAGCTTTAATGTAATTTGTTTTGTTTGGGTTTTAGGCTGGTTTGCCTTAACTTTGTTGTAAATATTTTCTAACAGCTTCTCTTAAGTACACCTTGTGCTTAAGGAACTGTTTATTTCTTTAATATAGTTTCGTTTAGCTTCTCCAAAAAAAAAAATAGGAACAAAAAATTCATCTTAAAAAGACACTCAAAACGATACTTTCTCCAAAAACTATAACAATACCGCCGACCCTAGTTTTTTCTAATAATATTATTATCATTCCATTCCCGGATATTAGCTCTGCAAAGAGCCTTTACATTTTAACACATTTACGGTTGACAAAAGAAAGTGAAAGGAAAGAAAGTCTAAGGAAAGAAAGTGAAAGGAGAAAGATTATGGAAAGTGAGATGATTTGTTTAGTTGTTTGATACAAGTGAAAGTGAAGAGAAAGTGTGAGAGAAAGAAAGTAGTATAGTTATGAAAAGACATAAATATCCTTGAACATAATAAAATATATTACAAAAATAAAATAATTAAGAATAATAGTACCCTAATTAAATAAATACTCAAATATAAAATAGCTCAAGATTGGTTGATAACAAAATAATGACTATATTTTAATATAATTTAGTAGTTAATTTCTCTTGAATTTAAAAATTCTAAATAAAATACTAATTGTTGTTTATTTTTACAATAAAATGAAAAGATGGTAGGTATTATGGTCTTTTTCATTCAAAAAGTAGCAATCTGCAGACTTTCCGTCCTATGATGCGCGGAAACATATTTGACGTGGGTCCCAAACTATAATTGCATGAGAAAATTATAGGCTTAATTACTCTTTTGGTCCCTTAACTTATTTTTTGGTTTTGTTTTGGTCCCTTAACTATTTAAAGTTTCGTTTTGGTCTCTTAACTTACTTTTTGGTTTCATTTTGGTCCTTTAACTAAAAAGTTTCGTTTTGGTCTCTTAACTTATTTTTTGGTTTCGTTTTGGTCCCTTAACTTACTTTTTGGTTTCGTTTTGGTCCTTTAACTAAAAAGTTTCGTTTTGGTCTCTTAACTTATTTTTTGGTTTCGTTTTGGTCCCTTAACTCTTCCTCCGTCAACCACTTTGGTCCTTTATATTAGGATGAATGTATTAGAGTTAAGGGACCAAAACGAAACCAAAAAATAAGTTAAGGGACCAAAATGAAACCAAAAAATAAGTTAATGGACCAAAACGAAACTTTTAATAGTTAAGGGACCAAAACGAAACCAAAAAGTAAGTTAAGGGACCAAAACGAAACTTTTAATAGTTAAGAGACCAAAACGAAACCAAAAAATAAGTTAAGGGACCAAAAGAATAATTAAGCCAAAATTATATTACTCAAATGGATGGAAGTGATTAGCTCTTAACAAGGATTAGCTTTTATCCAAGACTTGAGTGTTTGTTGCTTGACTTTTCTACTTCTAACTATTGACGGACAAAAAACGGTGGGGCATTTAATAGGAAGCAGTTCCAGAACATAGGAAATTGTTGTTGTGCCTCTTGAACTTCTTGAACCGTTTGAATTTTATTAAGAAACAAAAAAAACTATTATGCTATTAATTCCCATAAAAGGACTCGTTTTCTCCTAAAAAAGAGGTGGTTACAGTTTAAGTTTGTGTTTTATAAAAAAAAAGGATATACGTACCCAATCGGTACCACGTCCACCCAAAAATTGAATGTTGGAATCCGTGCCTTCTTTCCTCCATCAATCTTTACTTGATGTTTCTAGCCCAACCAAACACACCCTTAAAGTTTTTCCTTTTTTAAGTAAGTTTTCTCCATCCGAGATAAATCTTTTTGAGAGACCGACTATTAAATGTGGGACTGATGCAATATTTTTTTGACGAAAACACACTGCTATTTAGTCAATTAAAGATTTTACTGGCCGGAAAATTGGAACGTTCCCGTTCTTAGGAAAATACAAACAAATACTTCAAGGACATTTATTAATAAATGTAAAGAGAAAATTTTATCTTAAAAAATTTTATTAATAAGATATTAGTACAAGAAGCAGGAAGGAGGCATTGCAACATATGATAATAGTCGAAAAATTAGCAGCTCATAATCTTTTCATCTCCATTTGTTAATCTAATAGAAATGATGCATTTAGTATATTGAAAGTTTAACATTTTATCTTAGTATATTAGAAATTTTATCTCAATTTCTAATAGAAAACTTCTTAGTATATTATAAATTTTCTAACATTTATTAATAAATGTCTAATTAATAGAAAATGGAGATAAAATTTCTAATAGAAAATTATAAGTTTTATCTTTACATTTATTTTCTCATTATAATTTTTTTGAGGAATAGGTTTTATCTTAGTATATAAAATTGAGATAAAATGGAGATGATTTATAAGTTTTACGCATAAAAATTTATCTTAGAAATGTACATTTAGAATATTGTAAGTTTAAAAAATAATTTTTCTGTGTAAAACTTATAATCATCTCTATATTTTAATCTTTATCAAGTGCTTGTTAGCAAGACGTTTTTTATATGATAAAGCGGTCAATCAATTAAATATAAAATTTAATAGACATTAAGTTGCCAACTCCTTTCTCCAGCAAAATTGTTTTCACAGTATCTAGATAGATGGAACAAGAAACACAGGAGTATAATGTTCTATATACTACTAAATAGAAAACTTGAGAAGTATAAATTAGGAGTACTACCTTTCGATTTGAGGACAAAGAGAGCTCCTGCATCAACATCTTTTTGGTGTTCATCAATTTGTAGAGAAGTAGTTTGTTGCTCTGATTTTTCATGTTCTGCTGTTGAGCTTGGAAGCAGGGTACCCATCCCTTCTCTGTTGTCTTGCCCTCTAATAAATTATTATATTATAATAATTTATATTTGTATAGTGGAGCCGTGGACCACTTTGCTTAAGTTTATTTAACATAACATCTCGATTAATTTGACCTATGGGATCAGTAATGTTATTTTCATGGACCCCTCTAGGAAAATTATCATCTTGCACGGTGGAATTGATACTATACAAAACAGAATTTTCAATGATTACATAGAGTTTTAGTCAAAAGTAAGTTTGTTTGAAATTTCAATGAAAACATATAGTTTTAGTCAAAAATAAGTTTGTTTGAAATTTCAATGAAAACATATAGTTTTAGTCAAAAGTAAGTTTGTTTGAAATTTCAATGAAAACATATAGTTTTAGTCAAAAATAAGTTTGTTTGAAAAATTGTCATCAGACATTTTTTGAAGATATAAGTGATTTGAGCAAAGAAGATATTAGAGTTAGTTTGTTTGGTTTAAAGTTATTACGAATTCGTTTGGTTGAGGAAAGAAGATTTTTAAAGACAACTATATTATATTCAAACACAATTATAAATACCTCTTTTTTTTTTTTGGTACAATAAATACCTCTCTCTTTATTTACATATATTAAAATAAAAGCAAATGGTTATTTTAGTCACTGACTTTGTGCCTCCCTGTTATAAAGGTCCCTAACTTAGAATTAAATACAAAGAAGTATCTGACTCTGCACTTCTGTTATCATTTTAATCTCTGACGTTAAATAATTCTATTAAGTGATTATGGGGCACATGTTTTACGATGACATGACATATGAGGTGTCACAGGGACTAAAGTGAAAGTAGAAAATAGTCACTTTGGTCCCTGAACCAACACCAACACAACTTCCTTAGTTCGTCGTCTCAAGGATCATGGTGGGTGGTGGTTGTTCGTGTTGGTGGTCGTGGTTTGGGTCGGTGGTCGTGGATCTGTCATTTTCAGATTCAGATGTGGTTGTTTACTTGATTTTCTAGTCTGTGTTTTTGTTTATTTTTGTGAGATCACTGACTGTCAGTTTGGTTTTGGTGGTCTAGGTGTTGGTGGTTTGTTTTGGTTGGGTCGATGGTGGTGTTTGTGGGTGGCTGGTTTGCCGTCGGCGTGTTGTTTGTTGTTTGGTTTACGTAAGTTGGTATGTGTTTTCTTTTGTTCTTTTCAGCAGAGGTTGGTGATGGTTGAAGATCTGGATTAGTTTTGATGTAGTACTGTTTCAAAAACCCGAAAAGGGTGTGGTCTCAAAAACCTGAAAGGGTCTGTGGTTTCTAACGTTTAGGACTCATCCCTCGATCAGAGTTCTTATGTGTATTGTTCGAAAAAGCTTTTCTGCTTGCTGTTGTGTTCAGGGAGCTGTGGCACTTGGATTTTTTTACCGTGTTAGCGAACGATCCATTCGCCAATTTTAAAACCTTATCGTTCTTTGCAAATGTTCTTTTGTTATATTTTTTTTTAAAACTTGGTTTCGCGCCTGTACGTGGGTTCGCTGGGTTGCGTTTGTAATAATTGAATATTTGTTATGATAGTTTTGGGTTAGTCCACTTGGTATGTTTTTATCATGATGTACTCCCGTTTGCGTAATACCTGAGTCAGGTCTTATGTCCCCCAGCCTTTGTACCTCTTTATTTTAATTTATTTTATTTCTATTTTGCTTTAAAAAAAATCCCCAAATTGAATCTCAAATCCTTAAATGTCATCTAATTCTCTCTTTTATTCAAAATAAATCTTCCATTAAACATCAACTTACTGTTAAATACATGACTGTGCATACTTATTATCAGTTAAGTCCCTGACAATAAATATGTACTCTCACTAAAGTCCCGGACAAGTTGTTAGTTTAACAAAATGCTACCTACTAACAACAATAAGATATTAATACAAAAAGCAGGAAGGAAGCATTGCGACATTTGATAACACTCGAGAAATTAGCAGCTCATAATTTATAGATAATTATAACTGTTGTTATTAATGGTTCCTCAATCCTCACATCATTTTAGAGAATCTATAAGACTCCTTAGCAACTAGAAGTAAGATGACTTTTAGTATTAAGACTTCAATGAGACTAATCAACTAAAAGGAATAAATATGATTTAATGATTTGGAATACCTGCGGTTGAAATACACATGCAATTATAGAGATACTAGATAAAATAAAATAAAAATTATAAATTTTTGAGAAGGCATAGAGTAATCACATGAACGAATAATATTAGTATAACTCGTGACCATGCAAGTCACAATCAAACTTCCTGAATAATGAAGAGAATATATACACAGGAAGTATAATATGTTTGTTGAGAGGGAGCTGCCAAGTTTGCAATACATAATAAAACATGTATTGATTTTGAAAGCATGTTCTCTATAAATTATGAGCTGCCAATTTCTCGAGTATTATCCTGTGTTGCACGGGTGCGGGTACGGTACCCAATACGTGTACAGGTGTGGGTACGGGATACGACATTTCTTAAAAAATAAAGGTACGGATACGTTAGGATCTTTTTTTTTTTAATTTAAAATAACATTGCATGAGAAAATTATATTGCTCAAATGGATGGAAGTGATTAGCTCTTAACAAGGATTAGCTTTTATCCAAGACTTGAGTGCTTGTTGCTTGACTTTTCTACTTCTAACTATTGGCGGACAAAAAACGGTGGGGCATTTAATAGGAAGCAGTTCCAGAACATAGGAAATTGTTGTTGTGCCTCTTGAACTTCTTGAACCGTTTGAATTTTATTAAGAAACAAAAAAAAAAACTATTATGCTATTAATTCTCATAAAAGGACTCGTTTTCTCCTAAAAAAGAGGTGGTTACAGTTTAAGTTTGAGTTTTATAAAAAAAAAAACTATAATTGCTCCATTTTCTCCAAAAAAAAAAGAGGATATACGTACCCAATCAGTACCACTGCAGTACCACGTCCGTACCCAACCATTTAAAAAAAACCGGTGCTTCATGGATGCGTACAGTACGCGTATAGTATGTGTACCAGTACCCGTGCAGTACCCGGTACAGGTACGTTTAGCAAAATGGAATACCCATGCTTCAGAGGTATTATCATATTTTGCAATGTCTCCTTCCTGCTTCTTACACTAATGTCTTATTGCTGTCAGTAGGTAGCATTTTGTTAAACTAACAACTTGCTAGGGACCTTAGCGAGAGTACATGTTTACGGTCAGGGATCTAACTTATAGTAAATATGTACAGTCAGGGACCTAACAGTAAGTTGTTGGAACAAAGGGTGTTTCACAATTATACCACTTAAGTTTTGATGATAACAAGGTATTAAAAATTATCAATTGGATATTGCTAAAAGTTTATTCAAGTGTACAGGACCATTAACAAGGAATTATTTACAAGAGGTTCTGACTGAATGAATTAAAGAGCAAAGGTATCTTAGACTGAAGCTTGAAGAGCATCTGAATAAAAGCGCTCCTGGAAAGTCAGAAGCATAGTGCGTCTGAAGAAAGCGCTCCTGAAGATGACGTCATCAGAAGCCAGTTTTCCAGAAGCAGAGTTCATCAGAAGCCAACTTGTTCAGAAGCCAATTTGTTCAGAGGCTAAAAAGCGTTGACAAAGTACAGTGTACGGAATGTACAACCACTATGCCTGCGCTTGTCCCTGCAACCACCAACTCTGCAGTGTGTCTTCAATACACGACAAGAATAACAGCAACAACTGTAGACTTAATTCCATATTTACGGGAATGGATTTGAAATTGGTTTCATAGTACAATCCTCAAATCAAGCAAAAGATCAATGGTGTCAAATCAGCTTCGGTCAAGATAATGTGATGAGCTGGCATTTCCCAACGTCTCTCAAATCCTCTATAAATAGAGATGAAGACTTGAAGAACAAATATAGAGACATATACACATACGCGAACAAGGCTGTTTTGCACATTCAAAGTCGCAAACATTGCTCATCAACAACTTAGATAATTCTTACAAAAGTTCACATTTTAGAATTTCTAAGTGTCTAAGAAAAACAGAGTCTGTTTTGTTTTGTTTTGTTGTGTGAATACCTCTGATTGTATATCAAGTATTCAAAACTCTTTTCAATTCTCTGTAATTGTTTAGAAGTCTCTTGGAGTTGTCCTTGAGCATTGAAGTATCTATCTTGTGTGATTGAGCAAAGGAAGTCTCTTACTTGTGTCTTTGAGCAACTTGTAATTTGATATTACATTTTAGTGGAACTCTCCTTGGAAGTGCAAGGGGGACAGGACTACTTCCGGATTGTGGAAGGAACCTGTATAAATTGCTTGTGTTCTTCTTCTTTCTCTTGCTCTCTTAATCTTATCCGCTGCACACTCAAACTCTGAACTCTAATCAGACTCTGAACTTTTCAGACTCTGATCCTGAGAACAGTGCTGATTTTCGCGAGAAAGAAACGTGTTTGAAAACACAATTCAACACCCCCCTTCTTGTGTTTTTCCCACCTTCAGTTGGTATCAGAGCTTCGGCTCTGTAGCTAGCACTTAACTGTGTTACAGTAAACGATCGGAGGAAAACATGTCTGGGGATGAAGCTTCTGGTTCTGGTTCTGGAGCTGCTGTGCACTATGATTACAGCAACAACTAAAGTGAAAGATCTTCTAATCACAACAAACCTCCTATGTTTAATGGTGATCCTGAATTGTTCTCTTGGTGGAAAACCAAGATGTATAGTCACATCATGGGAATAGATGAAGAGTTGTGGGATGTTCTTGAAGATGGTGTTGGTGATCTGAGGTTAGATGAAGAAGGTGCTGCTCTTGATAGGAAAGCTCACACTGCTGAGCAGAAAAAGCTTTATAAGAAACATCATACGATCAGAGACATTCTTGTGGCTGCCTTGCCTCATAAGGAGTACTTAAAGATGAGTGACAAATCAACAGCAAAGGCTATGTTCACCTCATTGTGCTCACTTTATGAGGGTAACAAGAAAGTCAGAGAAGCTAAGGCTACTATGCTTGTTCATCAGTACGAGTTGTTCAGAATGAAGGAGGATGAAAACATTGAGACCATGTACTCAAGGTTTCAGACTCTTGTTTCTGGACTTCAGATTCTGAAGAAAAGCTACGTAACGTCTGATCATGTGAACAAGATTCTGAGAAGTTTGCCTGCAAAGTGGAGACCGAAAGTGACAGCCATTGAAGAAGCTAAAGATTTAAACACCTTGAGTGTTGAAGATCTTATAAGCTCTTTAAAATGTCATGAGATAGGTCTTAACGAGCATGAACCTGTCAAGAAGCCTAAGTCCATTGCACTAAAATCCAGAGGCAAGTCAAGTAAGGCTCTGAAGGCATTGGAGTCTAAAGAAGAATCTACATCTGAAGATTTTGATGAAGACTCTGAGATTGTTCAAGAGATGGCTATGCTCACCAACAGACTACAATATCTTGCTAAGAAGAACAAGAAGTTCATGAGCAGAGGTAGTAGTCACAAAAGCTCTAGAAAAGAAGATCAGAAAGGTTGCTTTAACTGCAAGAAGGTTGGACACTTCATTGCTGAATGTCCAGACCTGCAGAAAGAGAAATCCAAAGAAAAATCAAAGAAAGCAATCTTCAAGTCCAACAAATTCAAGAAGCAATTCAAGAAGAGCTTGATGGCAACTTGGGAAGATTTGGATAATGAGTCTGAGTCTGACAAAGATGATGCTGAAGATGAAGCAAAAATAGCTCTGGCTTTGGTAGCTACTGCTGATAATGAAAAAGATTCATCTAATGCTGAGTCAAGTACAGATTCTGAAACTGAAACTGAGGTATATTCTAAACTCACTAGATCTGAATTGATTGATTCTCTCAAGGAACTTCTTTGTCATTATGAAAACCAATCCACTGAGTTGAGGAGAGTTAAGCAACGATACATTAAGCTGCTAAAACTTCATGAATCAACTAAGATGGAAATGGATGTTTTACAACAAGAAAATAATGATTTAAAAATAATGACTAAGAAAGGTGATAATAAACCTTTAACTGAGCAGGATGCTGCTCTTCAAGAGTTTATTAACACAGGAATTGATAGAACCAAAGTTGCATCTATGATTTATAGCATAAATCAGAACAACAAAAAGGGAATTGGTTTCACAGGAGGAAACTCTAGTGAAGTAATTCTGAAACCTTGTTCTGATGACATCAAAGAGGGACTGAAAACTCATTTTGTGTCTGAATCTGGAAAAGCTTCCCATTCAGGATCTAAATCTTTAAATTCAAAGGAATTGACTAAGTCAAAACCTGAGAATCAAAAGACAAAGGTAACGAATGACTCTAAATCAAAAGCTCCAACGTTACAGATTCTGAAAAGATCAAAACCTAACAAACAAGTTCTGAAGAAAACAGAGTCTGAAACTCAAAAGCCTAGATTTCAGAGGAAGGAAGCTGTTTTTACTAAGTCACATTCTAAGACTAAAGGTTCTGAACCCAAAGTCTGGAAGAAGACATTACAAGAAAATTTCAGACAGAAAACACAAATGAGACTCAGAACTTCTAGGACTAACCTAAAAGGACCCATGAAAATATGGGTACCTAAGACAGAAATTGTTGATGCTGCAGATATGTCTAAAAGGAAACGTAAAGCAGAAGTCCTGGTATCTGGACAGTGGCTGCTCGCGACATATGACGGGAGAAAAGTCTATGTTCCTAACCCTGACCATGAAAGAGGGAGGAACTGTGGGATTTGGAGGAAACCAAACTGGCAAAATCATTGGTACTGGAACAATTGGTAACTCCTCAGTCTCAATCAATAATGTGTGGTTTGTAGATGGACTAAGGCATAACCTACTTAGCATAAGTCAAATTTGTGATAATGGTTATGATGTCTTGTTTAATAAGAACAACTGCACAGTAATCAACGAAGATGATCAATCTGTAGTTTTTAAGGGAAAGAGAAAGAACAATGTTTATAAGATTAATTTTTCAGAACTGACTGATCAGAAGGTATTTTGTCTTCTGTCAATGAGTGATAAGAAATGGCTGTGGCACAGAAGGTTGGGACATGCTAACCGGAGATTAATCTCTAAGCTTAGCAAGTTACAACTTGTCAGAGGCTTACCAGACATTGATTATCATTCAGATGCACTATGTGGTGCATGTCAGAAGGGAAAAATTGTTAAAAATTCTTTCAAATCAAAAGACATTGTTTCTACCTCCAGACCCTTGGAATTACTCCATATTGATTTATTTGGACCAGTTAGTACTGCATCTCTATATGGAAGTAAATATGGATTGGTTATAGTTGATGATTACAGTAGATGGAGTTGGGTTAAGTTTCTCAAATCTAAAGATGATTCATATGATGTGTTTACAAAATTCTGTATTCAAGTCCAATCTGAAAAAGAACTGAAAATTCTAAAAGTCAGAAGTGATCATGGGGGAGAATTTGAAAATGAGCCATTTGAAATATTTTGTGAAAAATTTGGAATCATCCATGAATTCTCTTCTCCTAGAACTCCACAGCAAAATGGAGTTGTAGAGAGAAAGAATAGGACTCTACAAGAAATGGCAAGAACCATGATTCACGAAAACAATCTGGCAAAACATTTTTGGGCAGAAGCAGTAAACACAACATGTTATGTTCAGAATAGGATCTATATCAGACCCATACTGAATAAAACAGCATATGAACTTTTTAAAGGCAGGAAATCTAACATTTCTTACTTTCATCAGTTTGGATGTACATGTTACATTCTAAACAATAAAGTCTATCTGAAGAAATCTGGATCATAAACTGGTGCTGTATTTCTTGGCTGGATTTCAACCAATAAATCTTCCAAGATATATCATGCATCATTTGTGCTGGGCTATCAAGGAAGCATCAAAAGGAAAAAGGAAACAAGTTCCTTGTGGAAGACTTCTCTCTGAAATCTTCTATCAAGGAGGTGTGCTGAAGACTCTAGACAAGTTCAATCTTGTGTCTGATAGAGTTATGGGTATCACTACTGGAAGAATGATCAGTGGCAAGACCCTGTTCAACATGAAGGCCACCCAGATGATCCTCACTAATGAAAAGGATCTGAAGGAATCTGACGCACCGTCTCAAACCATAAGAGATTTTCCTTCTATTCTTAAGGAAGACAGTCCTGAAGCATTGACTACTTATCTAGCAGCATTTGCTAAGGATTCTGAAGAGGCCACAAGGAAAACTGAAGTTGCTTTGGCCAGAAAGCAGAAGACTGCTAAATCTGAAGCAACAAACTCTGGAGTTGTGGCTGCTCCGAAAAGAAAAAGGGGAAAAGGTGACTCTACAATCACCTTGGAAAAAGCTAAAATAGCTTGGGAAGAGATTGAAGCTGATGAAGCTGCTGGTATTGTTAGGCCACCCAAGAGGAAAGCTGGAGAGGAGATTGTGTGCCCTATGTTCGATGTGACTCCTGAAATGGCAAAGAGATGTGATGAGTACTTGGAAAATATGAAGAATGAGAAGAAGAGGCTGAAAGCTCAGTATAGAATCGTCAAAGATAAGGCATTGGAAGAAATGGGTCTTGAAAATTGTGATCAAGACACCATTGAAAAGATAATTGTGGTTCAGACGCTCTCAATGAAGTTAGAGGAAGAAGCTCTGAAGGGAGCCAAGAAGGTTTTGAAGGAGTCTCAAGGAACATCAGAAGCTGATGCTTCAGGATCTATTCCTCAAGTGGCTGTTTCAGAAGCTGTTGCTTCAGAAGCTACTGCTTCAGAGGCTGCTGTCTCAGAAGCCGCCAAGACTGCTAAGGTAACTCAGATTCTAGTTCCCCAAACCACTCTTTCACCTTCATCTTCAATAGACACTGACTTAGATGACATTCCTCTAAGTCAGAAATACAACTTGACCAAACCCTCACCAATAGCCAAACGAACTCCAAGAACCAAAACAACAAAATCAAAATCTAAACTCTCTCCCAAAACCAAACCTTTCAAACCAGTACACGATGAAATTCTTAAAACAATAGGGGAGTTATCTGAAAGAAGAGTAGGTATTTGCAACAAACTACCTGGTAATCATCCTTTCCAACCCCCTATTATCAAACCTCTTAACATGTTACCCCCTGGTGTACCCATTCCATCATCTTCAAACCAAGTTAGTCCAAAAGTTGTTGATTTAACAGCTACTGCTGAAGAACAAGTAGTTACTGAAAAACCAACAACTACTGAACTACCTATCTCAGACTCACCTACAAACAAACAACAACAAACAACCTCTTCACCACAAAACCAACCCTCAGAACAGCATGTCATTTCCAACCTTGAAAATCATTATTCAGGAGAACTCCCTGAATACTACAAACAACAGACTTCTGAAAACCCACTTCAATCAACCAAACCTCAAGAAAAGACTATTCCAGAATCTGTTATAGAGACAGTCGCTACAGAGTCTGTCCAAGTGACAGAGTCTGAACCCACTGTGTCTGTTTCAAATTCTGAACCAACATTAAACCTGAAACCTTGTGATTCTGACGAACCCTCATCTTCCTAAAAAATTCAGACCTCTGACCAACCACCCATTAACATACTAGACTCTGATTATCTAGAAGAGCAGCTGGTAGAAATCAATGAGGAGATGCAGAATTTGGTTCTTCTCAGGAAAACTCCTTTTCTACCATTCGCATATCAGGATAGCTGGTCTGATCTCAAGAACAGAGCATTTGATTTCATTGATGATGTTGCCAAGAAGTGCTGCCGTATTCAAGCTCATGCTATGAAATGTCGTCTGCAAGAAGTGCACTCTTCTCAGCAACTCCCAAGCAAGCCTCTGTATCTGGCTAATGCTCCGTTCTATGCTGAATCTGAATATGTAACAAGAGATTCCAAGGTGTTCAAGATGCTAAAGCAAAAGGTGCTGAAGTAGCAAGAGGAATCTAAGGCTAGGGAAGATTCTCTTCTTCAGAGGCAGTTGGCTCTGGAAGAAATTGTCAACAAGCAGTCTGAAGACATTCAGCGTCTGATGGCTCTTATTCAACAGTAGCAACCTCAACCTAACCCTTAGATTGCACACCCTATGTTTTTCTTGTTATATGTTTTAATTCTCGTCTCTGACTTTTTTGTATTTGTTGACTCTTTGTCTTATACAAATTTTCTTTACTTTTGTCTATTTCTTGTCTTTACTTCTTCTTATTTGTTCCTTTTAATTGATGACAAAAGGAGGAGTAATAGAAAGCATTTAACAAAGAATCTGAGTCCAAGAATAAAATAAAATTCTAACAGACTTTATTTTATTTGAGAACCTTATTTTATTTCATCTGGAACTTACGAAACTATTGATGAGCTTAAAAATGAATTTAATTAACCTGGATAGGACTTAGGGGGAGCTTACAAACCTCACCTTAAAGAATATCAGACTCAGGGGGAGTCAGAGCTTACAAACCTCAGAACCCCTAAGAGCCAACTTGTTAATTAAGTTAAAAACAATTTATCTTTATAATTACTTATGTTTGTCATCATCAAAAAGGGGGAGATTGTTGGAACAAAGGGTGTTTCACAATTATACCACTTAAGTTTTGATGATAACAAGGTATTAAAAATTATCAATTGGATATTGCTAAAAGTTTATTCAAGTGTACAAGACCATTAACAAGGAATTATTTACAAGAGGTTCTGACTGAATGAATTAAAGAGCAAAGGTATCTTAGACTGAAGCTTGAAGAGCATCTGAATAAAAGCACTCCTGGAAAGTCAGAAGCATAGTGCGTCTGAAGAAAACGCTCCTGAAGATGACGTCATCAGAAGCCAGCTTTCCAGAAGTAGAGTTCATCAGAAGCCAACTTGTTCAGAAGCCAATTTGTTCAGAGGCTAAAAAGTGTTGACAAAGTACAGTGTACGGAATGTACAACCACTATGCCTACGCTTGTCCCTGCAACCACCAACTCTGCAGTGTGTCTTTAATACACGACAAGAATAACAGCAACAACTGCAGACTTTATTCCATATTTACGGGAATGGATTTGAAATTGGTTTCATAGTACAATCCTCAAATCAAGCAAAAGATCAATGGTGTCAAATCAGCTTCGGTCAAGATAATGTGATGAGCTGGCATTTCCCAACGTCTCTCAAATCCTCTATAAATAGAGATGAAGACTTGAAGAACAAATATAGAGACATATACACATACGCGAACAAGGCTGTTTCACACATTCAAAGTCGCAAACATTGCTCATCAACAACTTAGATAATTCTTACAAAAGTTCACATTTTAGAATTTCTAAGTGTCTAAGAAAAACAGAGTCTGTTCTGTTTTGTTTTGTTGTGTGAATACCTCTGATTGTATATCAAGTATTCAAAACTCTTTTCAATTCTCTGTAATTGTTTAGAAGTCTCTTGGAGTTGTCCTTGAGCATTGAAGTCTCTTTCTTGTGTGATTGAGCAAAGGAAGTCTCTTACTTGTGTGTTTGAGCAACTTGTAATTTGATATTACATTTTAGTGGAACTCTCCTTGGAAGTGCAAGGGGGACAGGACTACTTCCGGATTGTGGAAGGAACCTGTATAAATTGCTTGTGTTCTTCTTCTTTCTCTTTCTCTCTTAATCTTATCCGCTGCACACTCAAACTCTGAACTCTAATCAGACTCTGAACTTTTCAGACTCTGATCCTGAGAACAGTGCTGATTTTCGCGAGAAAGAAACGTTTTTGAAAACACAATTCAACCCCCCCTTCTTGTGTTTTTCCCACCTTCATAAGTTGGTGTTTAATAAAAGATATATTTTGAACAAAAGAGAGAATTAGATGACATTTAGGGATTTGATATTTAGGGATCTAGGGATTTGAGATTCAAATTGTGGATAATATTGATTTTTTATTCAGGGACCAAAGTGACAATTTTCTACTTTCAATTTAGTCCCTGTGACACCTCATATGCCATGTCATCGTAAAACATGTGTCACATCATCACTTAATAGAATTATTTAACGCTATGGACTAAAGTGATAACGGAAGTGCAGAGTCAAGGACTTCTTTGTATTTAATTTTAAGTTAGGGACCTTTGTGACAGTGAGGTGTAGAGTCAGGAACTAAATTAACCGAATTTAATGTAACAATTTTATGAAGGTTAGAAAAACACAAGAAGGGAGGTTGAATTGTGTTGGCTTTTTCTTCTTTTTCTCCTATTGAAGTCACTAGTTAGAAACAGTTAGAGTACAGCTTCTGAAGTGAAGTTTAGATTCTAAATGCAGCGGATAAAAACACACACACAGAGAGAGAGAGAGCGAGAGAGAGAGAGAGAGAGAGAGAGAGAGAGAGAGCAATTATACAGATTCCTTCCACAAACCGGAAGTAGTCCTGTCCCCCTTGCACTTCCAAGGAGAGTTCACTAAAATGTAATATCTGATTACAAATTCTCACTGCTAAAACTAGCAAATGACTTCAAATGCTTAAGCACAACTGCAAGAGACTTCCTATGCTCCTGAACACAATCAAGAGACTTCTATGCTCAAGCACAACTGCAAGAGACTTCTAATCAAACAGAATTACAAAGAAAAATGTTTGATGTTGAACACTTGATATACAATAAGTGGTGTTCACAATACAAATTAGATACAGACTCTTAAGACTCTAGAATTTCTAAGATATGAACTTTTATAAGAAATTTTAAGTGAACTTTTTGATGCAGAACAATTTCAGCAGAGGTTTGGTGCTTTTAAATTGTTGTGAGTCTCTTACAATTCTTCAAGTCTTCACTCCTTTATATAAAGGTGTGAAAGAGACATTGTGAATTGCCAGCACATCAAAATAAGAGTCGTTTGAAGCTTTGATTAATCACCAATGATCTTTTGCCTGATATGATTGTTGTCCTATGAATGATCAATTTCAAATTCATTCCAAGTCTGTAGGAACATCGTTGCAGTCAGAGCTGTTATTCTTGTCTTGTAGCAGAGACAAAAACTGAGTAGTGGAGATAGTAGTTGTACACTTCGTACAATTGTACTATGTCAACGCTCTTCAAAGAACAAACATCCAATGCCTTCAAATTCATTTGAATTAGTCGTTGCTTCACTCTTATGGTCTTCTGCAATGCTTAGATGAGATTAAATCCATTGAACAACCTTTGAAACTTTAAGTCTTGCATCTTCTGATGAACTACAACTTCTGGTGATCTTCAGCTTCTGATGAGATGCTTCTGATGAACTCGCTTCTGATGATGTCATCACTTCATGAGCACTTTGTCTTCAGGAGCACTTTGACTTCAGGAGCAGTTCTCTTCAGACGTTTTTAACTTCCTTTTTGTTGATTCCTTTGCTCTCTTTTGTTCTTCCAGAACCTAATGATGATCTCAAATTTTTGTCTATGATCCTGTACACTTGAACAAATATTAGCATATCCAATTGACAATTTTTAATACCTTATTATCATCAAAACTCTAAAAAAGTAATGTTAAACACATTTTGTTCCAACATTTTATACTATATCTTCCTAAAATGCTTTTTGGCTATTGTTTAACTTTAGCTTATCATGGGTAAATATAAATTTGTATTATTATTAAGAGTAATATAAAGGGAAAAAAAATCACTACACATAATACGTTCAGTAGAGGCTTATATTCTAGTTCGGAAAAAAAAAGGAACTTATGAACATAAGCTAAATCACATTTAGCTTTGCGATTAGGTGTGGGAACAGGTCAGACCATTTGACAGGGGTTTATGGTCTAGACAATTGAAAACCTAACTCGACTTAGTCCGTTTAATAAAAAGACCAGACTCTAGCTCTTTATTAAGCATATTTACTTTAATAGGTCAAGCTAAAAGTTATAGAAAAGCTTATTAAACTTGTCAGGCCGACCTATTAAGTTTTTTTATATATAATATATCTTTCATTATTGATATTGTTGAAGTTTTTTTCCTTAACTCAAGACTTCATATGATTTGGTTATTTAGTAATAACTATATATATTCGTAAGATTTTGTTATTTAGTAGCAAACCTATTCATTTGCTTTAGGCCTTCATAAGTTTTGACCTATTTAGTAGTGGGATTATAGGTGTTACTAAACCTTAGTTTAAAATAGTCTTTTGGGCTTCATCAGACCTTTAAAAACGTCAAGTAAGGCCTTAAAAATAAGCCTATAACGGGTAACAGACCAAGTTAAGACCTATCATTTTTAAATAGATCAAACAGGCCTTACAAAGTCCGGCCTGACCTAACCTATTTCAACTCTTACTTGCGACAATTGGTGCTGTCTGAATTATTGCTTCACTCCAATCACTTAATTCATTACTTCAGTCATCGTGATACCGCCATGTATATAGTACCATATTCATAACTAACAAATTTCAAGTGGGTTATTTGTTTGTTTGATATTACTATACTCAAACATAAGAACATCAAAATTGTACTTTAGAACACCAACATCTATGGATATCATGCTTGCTCTAGTTTGGTGTTCAACTTAAAGCTATTTTATAAGGTTTTAACTTGATCATGAATAGGTCTTCTTTTTTTCTCCAACATTAAGCTAATCCAGCATGGCAGAAAAATGCAAACAGCCAGCTAAAACATAAATTAAAAACTTGAATTCAGTAGTAAAGCACTTGCGGACCAAATCAAAGAGCATAATGAAATCCGCTCTGCTATAGTGCTACCACTGCAGTATTGTACAACCAGAAAGCTCTGTTGAACAACAACAACCCAGAGGCCAAATACACCCGAGAAAACACAACATTTTTTTTTTTAAAAAAAAGGGCCCCATATTATGCGGTTGAAATGTCCATCCATAATACATACGTGTATTTGAAGCAAATCTTCCAAGAAACCACGCTCACGCTAACATTTGAAATAACCTACTCAGCTCAAAGAACAATATTATGAAACGGACACATGTTCCTTTCTTGCTAAATAGACAACCATTTCCAAAGCCTTATAATTTTCCCAAACCTAAATCTCCAATTTGAAATAAGGCTAAAGCCAATGCGAACTTGAATGACTATCACTACAAGAAAAAAGGATTTTGACAGCGACATGTGTCGTTGTGAAAAATGAAAAGTTGCTGCGAAATGTGCTTTTCCCAGCAAAAAAATATCGCTGCATGTCGTTGGCATAAGTGCTGTTGCGAAAAGTTTTGCAACGACACTTGATGTCGCTGTAAAAACTAATGTTTTTGCAACGACAATTATTGTTGACTTATGTCACATGTCACAATAACTATACTCGTTGCGATAAAGTATTTTCTTCAACAACTAAAGTTGTTGCGATAAGTTCTTTTTTGCCAACAATACAAATTGCTGCTATTTTTTATTAATGATACAATGACTATTCGTTGCGATAAAGTATTTTCCTCAACAACTAAAATTGTTACAATAAGTTGTTTTTTGTCAACAATACAAATTGTTTGTATTGTTGCTATTTTCTATTAATCGCAACAACCAGAGTAGTTGGTATAAATTACATTTCCCAACAACTTATGTCATTTAATAAAAATGATTACTTTTAACTTTTATTTTCTAATAAAATTAGTGTCAATCACATTTGTAATTTAAATTGTCATAACTATTCAAAAGTATATTACATTAGAGTATAATTCACGATATTTTTAATGTAAAAAATGAACAAGTTTAATGTAGATGCAAAGTACTATAACATTAAAAATATAAAATGCCATAAATGATCCTTAACACAAAAGAACTAATAATCATAAATGGTTTTCTCATAAAAAAGAAAAACTAAACATTCCAAAAATTAACAAATATAACAAATAAAATTGTGGCTCCACAACAATATTAATTCTTCTTTTTTGTAGCTTTTCTTTGAATCTTTTTTTGTGAAGCAGTTGAATCATCCTTACTTGACCTGCAATTTCAACATAGTCGAATTAATATTTAATGTGTCTTTTTCTATACAGTTAATGAATGGAAGAAAAACAGAAAACAAATATCATATAGCATATGTTTCAAATGTGTCTGTCAAATTAGCAAATCCCAAAAAACAATAACAAGCTGAAGCATTAATCCACCAACTTTAGCATATATTCACTATGTGTCTCTTAACCAAATCGAAACTTGTATTTAGCTATGTCAAACCAGCAAACAAAAAAAATGTAGGAGTGCACAAACAAACACCATGTTTTTAGATTCATTACATAGCAGTAGTGTATGATGCAGCATCCATAAATGCTTACTACATTAGACTTCCAAAATAAGCCATTGATTTTTAGGAAAAAAGTACATGATACCACAACGATTCAACTTTGATAGTCCAACAAATTTACTTAACATTACACAGACTTGGATTTACTGTTATTCAGTATAAGCTTCAACACTAACTATCCAACATAGATGTGTTCAATTCATAACATAACAGCATCACCATTTACCGACATCTAGGCATTATGCACTAATACCAAATATAACTTTTCAAATTTGAACTCACATAGAGAGTTACAATAGCATCTAACTAAAATCCTAAACCATACACTGTCAGACAATGGAAGCAAGTTTAAGCGTGCTTGCTCAGCACAAGCAGTTCTTAAAGGGCAAAAGGGCAGTATACATAAAAGGCCAAAGCCAACTGAACAGAAAAACAAAACAGCTGAACACCACTAAAAACAAGGAAAACAGTGGCCAAAGTAATCACTACTGCACCATAACAGTAATCACTACCACACCAAAATCAACATCACAGTAAAGCACAAAAACGAATTGCTAAAACGAATTCTCAATTAGAATATCCTCACAAATGCACCAAGCCGTGTCTCCACCAATCCATCTCAACTCGAAATAAAATTTGGACAAAATTGTATGCTAAAAGTCAAGAAAAATTACTTACAATTTCTCTGAACTGGTGTTATTATCCTTGTGAACAAGTTCGGACATCATGTTAAGTGCACTAGAAAATTGTCCACCAATACCCTATAAAAATATTCAAAATAACACCCATGACCAATTTAATAAAATAAACAAAGAGATATTAATATATAGTACAAAATTAAAAATTTATGATATTTTTTTATTAACTATGGTTATTTATATACTTACTTGGAAATTCATCATTTGAGTAAACATAGTTGCCATTTTTTCCTCAACTTGTTTCTCCATCTTTTCTCCTAGTTGCCTTTGACTCTCTTCAAATTTTGCCGTCATTTCTTCCCTCATGTTTCACTCCTTTTCGAGTTGAGTCTCTACTTCTTTTAACTTCATCTCTAAACCTTGTCTTTTTTCACACTCCTTTTCTAATTGTTCTTGCAAACCTGTGACAGACTTTCCCTTTAGGGGTTTAATTCCAGCTCCTAAGCCACGACAATATCCTGATCGCCCTCCCACAGCTGATTCAAAAGCAGTATTCATGATGACATCTTTATCAGTGTCCCCATATCCAGCTTGTAAGAAAACTGAACAAGTTTCTTCACCCTTCATCTATTTAAAAATGTAAATTATAAATTAAAACTAGAATAAGAAATTAATACAATTATATATGTTTAACAAATCAAAAAAAGATGTCATACATGAACTTCCTTAGAAGCATCATTTATCCATTCTCCATTGCTATTTGTGTGAGTCATTCTCCATAAATCCTTATAGTTAGGCTCCTTTTTGGTTTCAGGATCTCTCTAAAAGCAAATTTTCATCATCGCAAAATATAAATACATATAAGTTATCAAGTCAATGACATATATACCAGAAAAAAGGAGATTTTGATATTATATATTTTACCGCGTCATAGCTAACAACTTGAAATGACTTCCTTCCACATCTATGATTAATAACTTGTTTAGATTTATTTGATTTGTTCCTGTTACTAATTTCCTGTAAATAACACAAGTAGAAATATAGTAGATGTTTACGTATAGAATTAAAGTACCTATATATATATAGTAAATCTAATACAAACATACCTTGAATTCAGGACTTGAAAAATAATCTACCAAGTACTTCCAATCTTCGTCACTTAAATCATCCGGTTTATGTTCCAAAGCTATCTCATTTGTCTTGTATTGGCTAAAGTGTTTGTGAAATCTACATCTATGATTTCGATATAGTCTTTTAGCAGTATCAATAATAACATCTCTGTTATGCTTTGTATTATCAATATCAAAAGTATCCTACACTCAACAATTAAAATGAAAACTATAGTGAGTACTTTGTAAAAGCAATCAAATAAAATAAAAAGGCACAAGATTATGATTTACCAAAACTTTTGCTACTATCTTGTTTTCTGTCTCTTTTGGAATTTTTCTCCATTTCTTGACATTAAAAGGTGCATTTTTTAGGACAACAGTAGAGATCTCAGTCACAAAATTAGCAGCTCCTGATCCAACAGCTACCATTTTATCCGTCGGAATAACAACATGCAATTTTCCAGTAGCACTCTTCTTTTTCTTTTTTGCAACACTTAAGCCAATAGTTCTTCCCCTTCCAACTTTTTGTGCATTAGAACTTTCTATAGCATTTTTACCCAAAAAAGAAAGTAAAGAAAAGTATAATGTGAAATTTCAAGTTAAAAAAATAAGAACAAATAGTATATGAATAATAAAAATTAAAGTAAGCAAATCAATTAAGTACCTTCTTGATGTTGACTTATATTGTTATTTGAAGAATTTGGAAGTTGTATCTCTGAATCATGATTTGGGGGTGCCATAACTAAATAAAATAAACAACAATATATTAAATCATCAAATAATTATCACGAACAAAACCATATCAGCACAACTTGTCTATGAAGCAAAGACACATAGATATACGGACACCGAACACAACACTAACTTTGATATTGCGACACCAATAATTTTTTTTTCTTTTCACAACTGCAAAATTTATTCAACAGCACATCCACGTAGTGAGAAATACAAGCAGTGGTAATAGAGAAACAACAGGGGCAGAAAACAATCCCCCAAATAATCCACCGAAAATTCCAACTTGTACTCCCGCAGCAACAATAAACCGAAAAACATCACAATCCAGCCTTGCCAAAAAGTCGGCAGAAACACAGGTAAAAATAAGGGAGCACTCGCTGGTCTCCCAAAACACAAGGCATCAAAACTATAATCCATATGTTGCAGAAGAACATATCAGAAATAAACAAGTCATGCACTAAAGGAATAATAGTTTCTTGATAATTGTTTCCAGATAGATGGCTATAAATAGTTACAGATTACAAACTGAAACTCCAACTCTTAAGGGAGCCGATTCTCCGTTTTAGGAACTCATAATAGTGAGGGAAGCGCATAGCTGATGTGCTATTAGTAAGGAAGCTTATTCGTTGTTGTTAGCAAGGAAACATGTGATACAAGTGTACCTTAATCCTAGAACAACCTATTAACAACTGTACCTTAATTCTAGAACAACCTATATTATCTAGAGAAGAACAAAGGAAACGGGTCTAATATACATAACTTAGCTAAACTTGACTCATCATGAAACAACATAATTTTCCACCAAACTTTCAGTTTCATGAAGAAACCAAATTATTTTGAAATCAAATTGTAAAATTTTCATAAAGAAACCAACTTTATTTTTTCGAAACGAAAATTTTTATTAACGTCGACACCGAAAGACGCGAGGAAAGGATGAAATAGAGATAAAAATAAGGGCCACAATAACACGGTACATCCTATCCCTAAACAAAACAAAACTAAGACCGCCCAAACAAAACCAAAATGTGACAGTAACATGTTATGGCCTTGTATAATCTGATGAAACCCACCAAAATACACGACCATAGCTAAAACTAATCACTAGCCACCACTTAAATAACAGAACAGCGGCTGAAACCCAGGATTGCAGCCTAGTAACAGCTGAACATTCCACCAGAAGGAGCAAAAAACCGCAGGCCTTGCCGATTCACCACAGCTGTTCAACAAAAGCAGTAGCAGCAAACAATAGAAACTGCTAACAGACCCTGCAGAAATAAAACGGCAACAACCCCCAATCCCTTGAACCAAACATATCCCACTACGCTAAAATAACCGCAATACGCAATCCTTCAAACTCCATTCCAACTTAAAAATGAGATGAGAATTGGGAACCTCTTGAAACGTGTATGTGTGTGTTAGAAAATCCATTCTTAGTAACCCAAAATCACCAAATCATATTAATTGTGTATATCCCAATTCATATTCTTAGTAACCCAAAATCACCAAATCATATTCCCAATTCTTCCTCATTTAGCAACAGTCACAGTCAAACAAAAATAACCCTAGATTTTGATTGAGAGAGAAAGCCAGTGGAAACAAATAATTGACAAACCCCATAGACAAGACATTCATGCAATCAAACATTTTACCAAAATTGATTAGAGGAAAAACGTAGCATGTAAACGATTCAAGAAATCAAACTATATTTCGGAGGCTGCAAAATACTTACCTGGGGAAGAAATTTGAATTCTGAATGTGAAAGAAATTCGAATGGAACTATGAATCTGCAAGAAATTGAAAGAGATTTGAAGGCTATTTATATGAATCTGCAAAATTCTTTAGCGTTTCTTGGTCTCTCTCATGACCTCCATATTGTGTAGAGTTTCTTGCTTTCAATGAAGAAACGTTGGTGGGTATATGTTTGAGTAGAAGGAGATAATGGGTATCTGTTACTAAAGAGTTAGAGAAAGTGCTCAATTATTTTAGCGCTTAACATTGCCGCCAATTTTTTGTTAAAGTTATAATTCTATTAAGTTTTTTTTCTTAAATAAGTTTATGGTTATTACGTGTTTAAAAAGTGTCCGGGACATTCGTTAACATTTCTCATAGTCCTTTCTTAAAAAGGAAAAAAAAAATCTCATAGTCCCAGGACACTCTTTAAGCATTTTTATTAAAGAAACTATTTTAAAAAAAATTAAAGACTTTAATTTCCAATATAATAAATGCACAAACTTTCATAAAATCTTACCACTTTAAGTGTTTAAAAAGTGTCCCAAGAGCAATCGTTAGCATTTTTCATAGATAAGATTTTGGTTACATAAATATATAAAAAATATATTGGCTCCCAAATGTTTTTTATCACAATTTTTTCTTACTCGCTTTTAAATAAAATCATATGTATTTTTTGAAATTTTAAATTATTTTGTGGATTTTTGTTTAGGATATTAAAGAATTGTTTTCGCACAAATTTAATTCTTTTAACAATGGATGAATTAAATATGATATGGTCGGAGCAATTATTATGATATTCAACATTATTATAAAACATCTTTAAAAAATATGAATGGTACATAAGAGTTTACTTAAAAAAAAAACCAAAAGCCGTGATAAAAAATATTTAGGGAACCAAAACTTTGCTGAATTTTTTAAAGGAACTATAAATAGAATTTAAGATATTTATAGGGAGCAAACCTTACTTAACCTCCACTAAAAAAAACCTATTTAACCATTTTTTATTTAAGATATTTAAAGGAACTATAATAGAATTTAATATATCTGTTTTTTAAAGAACGCAAATTAAAATAATTAAAAAATCCTTATGAAGTACAAGATGTGCCTGTAATGGATCAAAGTCAAGTTAAAAAACAAAGGCAAAATTCAAAAGCAAAGCCAAAAACATCACTCTTGAGTGGGATATACCTAATACAAAGTGACCGATTAAATCACTAATAGTGAAAATCAAACATCAAACATCTTGAATGCATAAATCAACGACCAATATCATCATAAGTATGAATTGCATAAATCAACAACCATAAAAAATACGAAGATGCCAAATACTTCTGTTAAAATTACACTCCATAAATAGATAGACAGTTAATTGATTACTCATTCCCATAGCCACGTGTGTAACACCCCGTTCCCAAAAATACGTAATTTAAATAAAGCAAATCAGAGTTAAACCACAAACGGAGTATTACACTGCTTATATAAAATTCTTTAATAGAAATAAACTATTAAACTTCAACAACCAACTATAAAAATTTGCAGCGGAATATTCATTCAATCATAATTAATCCTCAAATAAAATCTTGGCACAAAGGCCTCATCAAAATGATTCAACAAGGTCTACATCATCATGTCTCATTATTCGTTACATAGCAATGAAAATAATAAAACAATCCCATCCCATACGCAACAGAGCCCTAGACATTGAGCCACCACCTACTACTCAGGATCACCTGCAAGTTACCCATACGAAGGGCAACATTTTCAAGCAGAAGGGGTGAGATTCACAATCAAAATAATATATATAAATAATTCATCAATTGAAAAGAAACAACAACAATACACCTCAACAACATCAATCAACTCATATGTACGAATATAGCATTATCCTTGATTATCAACCATCCCCTTATTATAATTAATTTGCATCAATTTCATTTCATGATGACTACACACCGACACCAACTCAATATCGACGACACGTCAACAACAATGACGACTCACCCAATGCAACAACTACGACGATGCAACAATGCACATGCATGTGGTACCAATATACAGGGCAGAAGCCCTCACCGGAAATTGAATGGTTAAAGCATTCATCAGGACCTAAGTCCTCACCGCTTTGAACAACAAAGTGTTCCAGGACATGAGTCCTCCCGCTTTGAACGACAAGGCGTTCCAGGGCAAGGCCCTCACCGCTTTTTAAGCATTATGCCATGGACTCCACTTGTATATATCTACATACAACATCAACACCTGTGCCTAAATAATTATGACACACTCCCCAACTGGACAACACGACCCAACAACATCAACGACAATCACCGACTCAACATAATTAATTTGTTTATATGTAAACGCACATAAATTCACAGTATTCACCTTCATTCATATTTTTTTTTCCATGCAAACAATGTTTAATAAATCCCATAAACATATTAAGATGCTCACAAACATGTCCTAGTGCACGTAGCAAAATTCAGAAATTGCTCTTACAGGGCCTATCTCGCTTCAAGCGAAGGCCATTTCGCTTCAAGCGAAATCTTCACAGAATGGTTGGTTCTCGCTCGCTCAAGGTTCGCTCGTGGTTCGCTTCAAGCGACCTAAAAGACAGGTTTTTGTTCGCTTACAGCTCGCTTGACGCTCGCTTAAGCGAACTGGCTTTTCAGAATTCTGGGCAACTATGTGAATGCTCGCTTAAGCGACGGGAAGCTTCGCTTAAGCGACGCATCATCTGTACAGTTCAAACCTACGATTTACAAAACCCTTTTTCATCCAAAAACCCAATTTTGATCCCCCAATCACCCAAAATGATTTACAAAACGTTTACAGGTCTTATATACATCATAGTACTCAAAGCAACACAAAAACATAGAGTCAACAACAATTCAACAATATTTTCAACAATTCATCAAGTTCTCAAAACCTAAACAAAAACAGACCAATTCAATCCAATTTTCAGAATCATGTATATATATTAAAATTGAATGTTACCCTCACCCTTACCTGGATTAAGAAGAACAAACTACATCAATTTAATCTCCCCTCTAGGCAATTCCCCTTGTTCTTGGCTCTTCTCCCTTTTCTCCCAAAAAACTTATGTTTTCTTTTCTCTTGTACGTACAAAATGTTTTCTGCCTAACTCTTTCCCATTCTCCCCAAAGTGTAACCCCCACTTATTTCTTAACTCCTACTAAAACCTATTAATTCTCATTAACCCCCAATATTTCAAATAAATATTATTTCTTACTTAATTCTATTAAATATTAAAAACAACCATATATTACATAATCAAATAAATACTTATAATAAAAATACATTTCACCATATACTCACATATTTCAACCAAAAATCATATAAAGCACTCAAAGTTAATTAAAAATAAATAATTAGAACTAGAGTGTTACAACTCTCCCCAACTAAGAGAATTTCGTCCTCGAAATATTACCTCAAACAAACAACTCAGGATAGGATTCTTGCATCTTACTCTCTAGCTCCCAAGTCAAACTCTCACCAGTTACACCACTCCAAACAACCTTCACTAGAGGTATCTCTTTGCCTCTCAACTTCTTCACCTTACGATCTTCAATCCTCAAAGGCAAAGTCTCAACTGTAAGGTTATCCCTAACTTGCACATCGTCTCTAGGAATAACATGCGAAGGATCTGCTACATACTTACGTAGCTGCGATACATGGAACACATCATGCAAATTCGAAAGATGTGGTGGCAAGCCAATCCAATATGCCACTGTTCCAATCCTCTCAGATATTTGGTAAGGACCAATGAACTTTGGAGTCAACTTCTTGGACTTCAATGCACGTCCTACACCCGTCATAGGAGTAACCCTTAAGAACACATGATCACCCTCCTGAAACTCAAGGGCCTTTCTACGTTTGTCATGGTAACTCTTCTGACGATCCTGCGACGCTTTCATATGTTCTCTGATCATCTTAACCTTCTCTGTAGTCTGATGAACCAAATATGGTCCCAACACCACACTTTCTCCTGACTCAAACCAACACAAAAGAGTTCTGCACCTCCGACCATACAAAGCTTCGAACGGTGCCATACCAATACTCGAATGGTAACTGTTGTTGTAGGTGAATTCTATCAACGGCAGGTGACTATCCCAAGCTCCACCTTGTTCAAGCACACACACTCTCAGTAAATCTTCCAAAGATTGGATCGTCCTCTCTGACTGACCATCTGTCTGCGGATGATAAGCTGAACTCAACCTCAACTTCGAACCCAATGCATCTTGCAAACTCTTCCAGAATCTAGAGGTGAACCTCGGGTCTCTATCCGACACAATACTTGACGGAACACCATGCAACTTCACAATGTCACGGATGTAGATTTCCGCCAACTGAGCTACGGGAAAGGTAATATTTATCGGAATAAAGTGCACCGACTTTGTCAACCTGTCGACCACAACCCATATAGCATCATGCCCTCTTGGAGTATTCGGCAAACTCGTTACAAAATCCATGGAAATGCTGTCCCACTTCCACTCAGGTACATCCAACGGCGTCAACAGCCCTGCAGGCTTCTGATGCTCAACCTTCGACTTCTGACAAGTCAAACATGCATACACAAACCGAGCAACATCTCGTTTCAATCCCGACCACCAAAACAATTTCTTCAAGTCATGATACATCTTAGTAGCTCCCGGATGAATACTTGAACTACTTCGGTGACTTTCCTCTAGAATTAACTTTTTCAAATCATCGTTATCAGGGATACAAATCCTCCCTCTGAATCTTAGCACACCCAGATCATCGACTTTAAAGTCACTATTCTCAGTTTCATTACCAGCAACCATCAAATCAACAAGCTTGATATCCACTTGTTGTGCTTCTCGGATACTATTCAAGAAATCACTATTAATCTTTAGCATCCTCAACTGCACACTCTGAGGTGTCAACTCACAGACGAGACCCAAATCTCTAAACTGTTCTAACAATTCGAACTCTTTCACCATCATGGCCGACATATGCAACGTCTTCCTGCTCAAAGCATCAGCAACCACATTTGCTTTATCCGGATGGTAATTCAAGCCAAAATCATAATCCTTCAACAGCTTTAACCACCTCCTCTGCCTCATGTTCAATTCTTTCTGATCAAATAAATATTTTAAACTTTTGTGATCACTAAATACTTCAAATCTGGAACCATACAAGTAGTGCCTCCAAATCTTCAAAACAAAAACCACTGCAGCCAACTCCAAATCATGTGTAGGATAATTCTTCTCATGTATTCTCAACTGTCTAGAAGCATAAGCTACTACTTTGCAATCTTGCATCAACACACCACCTAAGCCCAACTTAGACGCATCACAATAAACGACAAAAGGTTCTTCCGACTTCGGTAAAATCAAGATAGGAGCAGTCGTCAATCTTTGCTTCAATTCATTGAAACTGCTCTCACACTGAGCATCCCACACAAAAGACTTACCTTTATAGGTTAACTGAGTCAACGGAAGTGCTAACTTCGAAAATCCTTCTATGATCCTGCGGTAATAACCAGCTAAACCCAAGAAACTTCTGATTTCAGTTACTGACTTAGGAGTCTCCCATTGTGATACTGCCTCCACTTTCGCCGGATCAACTGCAATACCACTACCAGAAATAATATGGCCAAGAAAGCTTACTTCACTTAACCAGAATTCACACTTTGATAGCTTGGCATACAACTTCTTCTCTTTCAGCACTTGCAATACAACTTTCAAATGCTCTGCATGCTCCTCTTCATCCTTAGAATAAATTAAAATATCATCAATAAATACAACAACAAATTTATCCAGATAAGCATGGAAAATTCTGTTCATATACTCCATGAACACACCAGGCGCATTCGTAACACCGAAAGGCATCACTTTATATTCATAGTGTCCATAACGTGTCCTAAACGCCGTCTTCTGCATATCCTCATCCTTTACCTTAATTTGATGGTACCCTGACCTCAAGTCAATCTTGCTAAACACACGGGCACCCACCAGCTGATCCATCAAGTCATCAATCCTCGGGAGTGGATACCTATTCTTTATCGTAACTTTGTTCAACTGACGGTAGTCAATGCACAATCTCATACTACCATCCTTCTTCTTTACTAGCAACACCGGTGCTCCCCAAGGTGAAACACTTGGTCTTACAAACTTCTTGTCGAGTAAGTCTTCCAACTACTTCTTCAACTCAGCAAGTTCAGACGCCAACATACGATAAGGTGCCATCGACACCGGCTTTGTTCCTAGAACAAGGTCAATCGAAAATTCAACCTCCCTTTCTGGTGGCACGTCTGGAATCTCATCAGGGAAAACTTCAGGAAATTCTTTTACAACCGGCAATCTATCAATTACAGCTTGATTTTCTAACGACAAATATGCCATTAAAGAGAACATCAGAATTCCATCTTGCTCCAACTGCTTCATCTGTTTAGTAGATAAAAATTCCGCTCCGCTTTCTTCTTCGGCAGAAAGAAAATGTACTGTCTTATTAAAACAATTAATAAGAACATGGTTATATTCTAACCAGTTCATCCCAAAAATCACATCCATTCCAACCAATGGTAGACAGACAAGATCAACTTCAAAATCCCTACCGAACATAGACACAGGAAAACTCAAACAAACGAGAGAAGTAGTCACTGAACCCTTCGCTGGAGTTTCAACAATCATTTCTCCATTCATATCAGACATAACTAGACCCAACCTTTGCGCACAATCAAAAGCAATGAAACAATGCATAGCACCAGTATCAATAATAGCAATTAAAGGACTACTATTAAAGAAACAAGTACCTCTGATAAGTCGATCCTCGTTAACTGTTTGCGTACCAGTCAATGCAAACACCTTACCACCAGTCCTCACTTTCTTCGGCTGCGTACATTGTGAACTGATATGACCTTCCCCATTGCAGTTATAACAAACAATATCTCCACGTTTACAATCAGCCAATGTGTGTCCCTTCTGACCACACCTGAAGCATTTCTTCTCATCCCAAAAATACGTAATTTAAATAAAGCAAATCAGAGTTAAACCACAAACGGAGTATTACACTGCTTATATAAAATTCTTTAATAGAAATAAACTATTAAACTTCAACAACCAACTATAAAAATTTGCAGCGGAATATTCATTCAATCATAATTAATCCTCAAATAAAATCTTGGCACAAAGGCCTCATCAAAATGATTCAACAAGGTCTACATCATGTCTCATTATTCGTTACATAGCAATGAAAATAATAAAACAATCCCATCCCATACGCAACAGAGCCCTAGACATTGAGCCACCACCTACTACTCAGGATCACCTGCAAGTTACCCATACAAAGGGCAACATTTTCAAGCAGAAGGGGTGAGATTCACAATCAAAATAATATATATATAAATAATTCATCAATTGAAAAGAAACAACAACAATACACCTCAACAACATCAATCAACTCATATGTACGAATATAGCATTATCCTTGATTATCAACCATCCCCTTATTATAATTAATTTGCATCAATTTCATTTCATGATGATTACACACCGACACCAACTCAATATCGACGACATGTCAACAACAATGACGACTCACCCAATGCAACAACTACGACGATGCAACAATGAACATGCATGTGGTACCAATATACAGGGCAGAAGCCCTCACCGGAAATTGAATGGTTAAAGCATTCATCAGGACCTAAGTCCTCACCGCTTTGAACAACAAAGTGTTCCAGGACATGAGTCCTCCCGCTTTGAACGACAAAGCGTTCCAGGGCAAGGCCCTCACCGCTTTTTATGCATTATGCCATGGACTCCACTTGTATATATCTACATACAACATCAACACCTGTGCCTAAATAATTATGACACACTCCCCAACTGGACAACACGACCCAGCAACATCAACGACAATCACCGACTCAACATAATTAATTTGTTTATATGTAAACGCACATAAATTCACAGTATTCACCTTCATTCATATTTTTTTCCATGCAAACAATGTTTAATAAATCCCATAAACATATTAAGATGCTCACAAAAATGTCCTAGTGCACGTAGCAAAATTCAGAAATTGGTCTTACAGGGCCTATCTCGCTTCAATCGAAGGCCATTTCGCTTCAAGCGAAATCTTCACAGAATGGTTGGTTCTCGCTCGCTCAAGGTTCGCTCGTGGTTCGCTTCAAGCCACCTAAAAGATGTAAGTCTGGGAGTATCTCGCTTGGCGTTCGCTTGGCGTTCGCTTAAGTGACGCTCACATGCTACAGGTTCTGGGCAGAATTTGGGTCGCTCGCTTAAGCGACGGGAACTTCGCTTGAGCGAACATAATGACGAAAGTCAGGTTTTTGTTCGCTTACAGCTCGCTTAAGCGAACTGGCTTTTCAGAATTCTGGGCAACTATGTGAATGCTCGCTTAAGCGACGCATCATCTGTACAGTTCAAACCTACGATTTTCAAAACCCTTTTTCATCCAGAAACCCAATTTTGATCCCCCAATCACCCAAAATGATTTACAAAACGTTTACAGGTCTTATATACATCATAGTACTCAAAGCAACACAAAAACATAGAATCAACAACAATTCAACAATATTTTCAACAATTCATCAAGTTCTCAAAACCTAAACAAAAACAGACCAATTCAATCCAATTTTCAGAATCATGTATATATATTAAAATTGAATGTTACCCTCACCCTTACCTGGATTAAGAAGAACAAACTACATCAATTTAATCTCCCCTCTAGGCAATTCCCCTTGTTCTTGGCTCTTCTCCCTTTTCTCCCAAAAAGCTTATGTTTTCTTTTCTCTTGTACGTACAAAATGTTTTCTGCCTAACTCTTTCCCATTCTCCCCAAAGTGTAACCCCCACTTATTTCTTAACTCCTACTAAAACCTATTAATTCTCATTAACCCCCAATATTTCAAATAAATATTATTTCTTACTTAATTCTATTAAATATTAAAAACAACCATATATTACATAATCAAATAAATACTTATAATAAAAATACATTTCACCATATACTCACATATTTCAACCAAAAATCATATAAAGCACTCAAAGTTAATTAAAAATAAATAATTAGAACTAGAGTGTTACAACGTGAATGCAACAACGAGCCTAACAAAACAACTTCACGATGAGTCAAATCGTTATGAAAATCGTTACCCATTTCGTCATTCTGATTGAGAATGCTATAAATACAATTTACATAATAGCCAACATCATGATCATATTTCCGAATCCATTTATGCTAAACATTATCATGCAAGAGAAAAATGTTATCGAATAGAGAATCACACTACACCACCTGCTCCTCTTCCCTAGCGAACAATCTCCGTCGCCACTTCCAACCCCTTCCATCAACCGTCCAACCTAACCTACTCATTTCAGCTACGATAAAAAGAACTTCATAAAAGAACTTCCTAACCCTCCGGCGCATAAATCTACTCCACAAAAGAACTTCACTAACCAAGGAACACTCCAAAGAGAGATACTTTCTATGTTACCGACTTTACGCCACATTCCTTCCCAAAACTAATTAGAGTCAACCGCTCCCACTCCCTCATTAATATATCAATTTTTGCTTTTAGTATTTATAATATAAAAATCATTTCTTCGATTTTAGTCATTGCAAATATACCTCATTTGCATTGACTGATTCTTTGGACTCTTCTTCTTTGATAACAATATATTCATCTAAGCATGTTCCACCAATATCATTTCTATTTAAAACATCTCCTTGGTCCACTAAAGATGCTTCTATTGCTATATTTGTATTGGTGAACTCATTCAATTGATATGCATCTGAGCCATCTTCTTCTTGTGGAAAATCAAAAAAAAATCTGGGTTTGACTTTTACCGCTGTATACCAATTTTTATTGTCATTCTCCTTCACATAATAAACCAACTCAGCTTGAGAACCTAGAACAAATGGATCATTTGCGTAAATAACTTTGTGATATCGACACTAATAAATCCATACTCATCTTTTTTATATCCCCTGTCTTGATTTCGAACTTGAGAAGGAGCCTCGAACCAGTCACATTTAAATAATATCACAAAGTTATTATCTAAATATCTTATTTCGGTGATTTTTTGAATCATGCCATAATAGTCAATATGTCCTGTCAACTCATCACCTTTCACCACCACACCACTATTTTGGGTTTTTAAGTGTTGTTCAACACTCTGTGTACGAAATTTGAAACCATTAAGAATGTACCCATTATGATTTAGTACCCGAGAATCTGGCCCTCTTGATAATGCAACTAGTTGGTCATTGATCCTTCCATCATGTAATTGTTGTAATCGAATAACCTCCATAATATTGTTTAAAAAATTCAATTGATAAAAGGATGTTTAAGTTAGCAATATAACATTAATGCCATCAAATTCTCATAATAGATGAATGTTACCTCATTTTCAAACCATTTGGGAAATTACTCCATGTGCCTCTTTTCAACATTTCTATTATTTTCATTTGTTACTTTCATCATGTGCTCCCTTGCATTATTAAAATATACAACTTAATTAGAAATACTATTAATTATATTTTTTATATTATTTAAAAATTAGAATAAACATACTTACTCGATCCAAGGTCTAACTTCCTCGCAATTTTGTAATATGTAAAAATGAGCTTGTTGAATTTTAGAAAGGCTCATATTTTCCCAAGAATCTCCTCCAATGTGCCGGCCATTGTTTTTAAACACGGATAAATTTGTGCAATCATCACTTACATAGTCCATATATCTATCTGATCGATTTAATCTAGAATCCATATCAATCAAATATCTTGCACATAATAATGCCATACACTCTTCAGCTACATACCCTTCTGCTATGGAACCTTCTGGACGTGCTTTGTTGCACACACAATTTTTTAGTACTCGTAAAAATCTACAGGTAAATACATAATTATACACATACATACACACACACACACACACACACACACACACACACACACACACACACACACACACACATATATATATATATATATATATATATATATATATATATAGATCTATTAAAATGTAGAATATCTAAAATGTAGACATCAAAATATTATGTAAACTAACCTTTCAATAGGATACATCCATCTATATTGAACTGGATCTCCAAGCTTTGCTTCATTTGCCAAATGAATCGATAAATGAACCATAACATCGAAAAAAGACGGTGGAAAAATGCGCTCTAGTTTACAAAGAGTCACTGCAATATTCTTTTCTAACCTCTCCAATTCATCCACTTTTAACTCTTTAGAGCACAAGTCACCAAAGAAAAACGACAATTCAATTAATGGGTCACACGCATCTTTTGGAAGTAATCCTCTTATGGCAAGTGGAATGATTCTCTCAAGAAGGACATGATAATCATGACTTTTCAGTCCTGAAATCTTGCATTTAATTACATTTACACGACGACTAATATTTGAGGCATAAGCATCGGGAAACCTGATATCTTTCAACACTTGACACAATTTAATCTTTTCTGCCGCTGACATTGTGTAACGTACTGGGGGCATGGTATACTTATCTCCATTCCTAATAAGATGAAGTGACTTCTTGAATCCCATGTGCTTCAAATCCATTCGAGACTTGAAAGTATCTTTTGTTTTGCCTTTAATATTCAACAATGTCCCAATAACACTTTCACAAATATTTTTTTCTATGAGCATCACATCTAGATTGTGCCTTAACAATACCGTCCTCCAGTAAGGTAATTCGAAAAATATACTTTTTTTCTTCCAATTATGCCTTTTCCTTTCCTTTCTCTTTCGTTTTTTTATGGTTTTACCAAAGATAACCGGCTGTATTTTTTCATGTTGTGCTATGACCTCCTCTCCAATTAATGGTTGTGGTGCCTGTCTGACCTCCCGTGTATTATCAAATGAGCTCTTATTTTTACGCCAAGGGTGGTCACTGGGTAAAAATCTACGGTGGCCCATGTAGCATTGCTTGAAACTATATTTTAAATGACAAGAGGTAGTTTCTTTATTGCAACAAGGACAAGCTAGTTCTCCTTTAGTACTATATCCCGAAAGCATCGCATAACCTGGAAAATCACTAATGGTCCATAACAAGGCTGCACGCAATTGAAAATTACATCTTGAAAAAGCATCATATGTTTCAATACCCACATCCCATAACTCTTTTAAGTCATCAATTAGTGGCTGAAGGTAAACATCAATGTCATTACCAGGACTATTTTGACCGGGAATAAGTAACGATAACATAAGATTGGGTTGTTTCATACATAACCAGGGAGGTAAATTGTAAGGAACTAAAACCACAGGCCACATACTATAATTGGTGCTCATCATACCAAAAGGGTTAAAACCATCTGATGATAGGCCAAGTCTCACATTACGTGCATCTTTAGAGAAAGATCTATGTTGATCATCAAATCTTTTCCAAGTCAAAGAGTCAGCTGGGTGTCTTAAAATTCCATCATCAATTTTCTTGTTCTTATGCCATGTCATGTCTTCTGCAATTTGTTTTGACATGAATAACCTTTGTAGTCTTGGTTTTATGGGAAAGTAGCGAACTATCTTATTAGGGACATTCTTCTTCTTATCTTTCTGCCATCTACTTTTCTTACAAATAGGACACTCATTAAGATTTCTATAGTCTTCTCCTCTATACAAAATACAATCATTATCACAAGCATCTATCTTGACATAATCAAGTCCAAGATCCTTGATAATCTTTCTAACCTCGTACATTGAGTCAGGAAGCACATTACCTTCGGGAAAAGCTTCAGCCAATAGCGTTAGAAGTGAGTCAAGTGAGGTATTGCTCCAACCATACAGACATTTCATTTGAAAAAGGCGAATAATAAAAGATAATTTGGAGAATTTTTTACAACCTGGATATAATGTTTGTTCAACATCTTTTACCAATCCATAAAATCTTTTAGCTTCCTTATTTGGCTCTTCATTGCTATTACTAGATGTAGGATGATCAAACACATTTTCTCTATCTGCATTAAATGATTGATGCATGTCATAAAGCATGTTGAACGTCTGAGCATCATCGCTTCTTTCATGATCAGCACCATAGCCAATGTCATCTGCATCCTTCAAATCACTGTCACCTGATGAATCATCCGACGATTCTCCATGATACTCCCAATTATCATAACTTGGTTCGAATCCAAAATCAAGTAAATCACGATCCACTTCACTTCTTGTCTTAAATTTAATGTTATTGCATCTACAACAGGAACACCTAATGGTGTTTGGAGGGTTGAGCCCAGAAAAAGTAAAGTCTAAAAAGTCATCCATTCCTTTTAAATACTCTGGTAAACTTCTATCTTTAAGGTTGATCCATCCTTTCTTTTGTTTAGGCATTATCACACGGTCTTGCGATTCAAATATAAAATATGCACAACATTAAAAATATGTGACAAATGAAACATTGACTATACAAAATATAATTCTCATAAGAATATGTGATAAATTCACCATACCAAACATAATTCTCAATCATAAAATATGCACAACATTAAAAATATGTGACCAATTCAATGCAGCACCTATTCAGGCCCAGCAACACAACAGCTAGGCCATCACAAAGCTCCCACACCCGCTGCTCCTCCAACCTATTTTGCACAAACAGTCCCAGCACCAAACAACCTTGAAGCACAAAAAAAAAAAACAGCAGCCTAAACGAAATAACTACCTCTTTAGGCACTCTCTCGGATTCCAACACCACTCATAAAAGAGACAAGAATTAATTTCAATCTACTTAGAACCCAATGCCACGATAAGAGCTTAATTTCTTCGACCACCTCCTCAATCCCCTTCCCCCGTATTAGTGAAAATATGCCCATTCCATTCCCTCCAATGATTAATACAACACACCTGACAATTAATTCAGCTCACTATATATACATATATGTAGTCCAGGAAATTAAATTAATATTCCAATCACCAATTATCTAATAATTGTTTACTTTCTTGATTCAGGACTTCAAATGGAAGGATTATTCACGTAATCTAATATTTGCTCATGAGATTTCAGTTATCGTACATAATCTAATATCTCTTCATCATAATCCAATATACATCCCCTAACTAATAAATTAAGTCTAATTAGGGAACTCACCTCAAATGAGCTTCTCTTGATGTCTAAAGCCTCCAACTTCTACTTTTTCTCTAAAACCTCTTTGCCTTTTCCAATTACTTCTATATTGATCCCTGCCATCACAATTTTCAGTCAATACAGCAAACATTCAACACAAATAATCAGATTTTGAGGGAAAATTTGAGAGAGATATGGAAAGGGAAGTGGCTCGGCCACTTTAGAGAAGAAAGGGAGAAAGAAAATTCTGCCACATGAGAGAAGAAAAGGGGAAAGGAAAATTCCTTCAACTTACTCTTTGATTCCTTCAATTGGGTGGAGAAGAAGCTTGAATAAAACACATGCATGGAGAAATTTGAGTGAAAGAATGGATTGAGGTTGGGGTTAGAGCTGGCTAGCGAGGAAGAAGAGAAAGAGGGAGAAGTCTTGTTTCTCTTCTTTTTGTTTTGTTTTTATGTCACGTGAAACATTTTTCTCATTGCTTATTGGCCAATGCTGAATTTTAGTCTTTTTTTTATAATATTTGTTGTTCTTTGATTATTATTTTCTCAATACTAATTAGTTACAAGATATCTCCATATCCTTTTTTATAGAACAAAATTACAGTTTAAAGTTAAGTGGCAATGAACAAGCCTTGAGACTTGGATTCCTAAAAAAAAAAAACTATAAATTTGGAGAAACTTAACCGACTTTACAAAATTATATTATTTCCAACCATAATAATTATCGTTAGGATAAGTCATTTTTTCCAGCGATGGCGAAATTGTTGTGAAAAAAAAACTTATTACAATGACTTAAATAAGTCGTTGCTATATGCATATCAGAAAATTGTATTATTTCCAACGATAATAATTGTTGTTGGGATAAGTCATTTTTTCGCGACGATAACGAAATTGTTGTGAAAAAAGAAACTTATTACAATAACTTAAATAAATCGTTGCTATATGCATATAAAAAAATATTGTATTATTTTCAACGATAATAATTGTTATTGGGATAAGTCATTTTTCGCGGCGATAACAAAAATGTTGTGAAAAAAATAACTTATTACAACGACTTAAATAAGTCGTTGCTATATGCATATCAAAAAATTGTATTATTTCCAACGATAATAATTGTTGTTGAGATAAGTCATTTTTCCCAACGATAACGAAATTGTTGTGAAAAAAACAACTTATTACAACGACTTAAATAAGTCGTTGCTATAAGCATATTATTGACAACAAATTGATTGTCGTTGCGAAAATGTCGCTGCTAAATATCTTATTTCTTGTAGTGTATGTGTAGACATTATGCATGAACGAATTTGGACCTATTTCTTAAAATTGTGCAAAGTTTCAAGAACACTATAGCAACACTAAACTGAAAACCTTGTATAAAGTCCTATATATGTTAACCTAAACACTGGTAAAGCACATGCATCGTCTAACTAATTAACGTTATATCCTTAAGTTTCATTTGTACAACATTTAATCATGACTTAGAACATAAAAGGATACAAAGTGGAGTGATAAAAAAATTGAGATAAGCAATGCTAATATTGCTCAATAACAGAAAAACAAATCAAATGAAACCCGACATTTATTTATATTAACAATTACACTTAATTTGTGATAGAAACCTAAATACAGAAATGCAAGAATGCATACCATTGTGAAATTGAAAGTGTGAACAAAATTCAGAAATCAAAAGCTCAAATCTTATATTAAGTGTGAACATATTACATCCTTGTAAAACTTTGCTTAATAGACAATAAAAATCAATAGCAGCAGAATGACCAATGACATTTTACAGACCTTTGTTGACAAAGGGCTTACCGACCAAAAGATTCAACCAAGTTACTAGCAACATTCACTAACTTGAGTAGGAGTGTTGTAAATATTGTAATTTTAATAACAATTTATATTTGCCACATTAGTCTATTAATCTCACGTCCTTTCTCAAAAAATAAAAAAGTCTATTAGTTTCACCCATTATATTTCGAGATAGTCTATATATACATATTAAGATTAGCCCTTGTACGTACATTATTTAGGTCATTGAAATATATTGAAACTTTTTTCTACAAAGCATTAGTTGCTGCAATTGCATACACTCTATAGATGATAGTCAGTCCACACGAAAAATATATGCTAAATCTTGAACATAAAGATAAACAGATTTGGAACAAATTAAAGAATAAGAAGTTACAAAAATGGAGTTGTTAACAAAATTGATAATCTACTTAAAACTGGAAGGACAAAAAAATCATCAAAATCATTCCTAGTTTTTTTAAGCTCATCTTGTGATGTTTTTTATTATGTTGCATGTATGAGAGAAATGGAGATATTTTGAGAGGTGAGAAAATGAGTACTATGATTTTGAAGGAAAAGGGGGAGATGAGAGGGATATTGATGGTTCTTAAGTGCATGCATGTGAAAGGAGGAACCAAAGGAGAAAGGTGGAAAAACAAGAGAAGTTGGATGGTTTTTTGAAAGAGAAAGGGTAGTAGATGAGAGAAAGAAGAGGGAACTCACACCCACACACCACAAATTTTGGAGCAAAAAGGTGAAGATGAGAGGGATATTGATGGTTCAAATCTCTTAACTTTTCCAATTTTTTTTGAAGTTATATTAGAAAGAAAGGAAATAAAATATCTACAACCAAGCAAATTAGGTGCATTTTGTTAGGATCAATTTCAATTTTCAACGGATAGAAATTGGGAGAGAATAAAGTGTGGAGTTTCTAAACACATGCTTGGTCATTTTCTCAATTGCAAGAGTTTCTAAACCCTTACAAGTGAGAAAATGATAATAGTCATTTAGTGTGTATGTGAAGCTTCTAAATATCACGCTGATTTATGTCTTGGGACGCAAGAATTACAAGCCTAACAATAAACCGAACACATGCGTAGTCAAGACAATTAGAAGTTTAAGTCGTTAAAGAATAAAATTTTGCACAAGTAATTAATCTACTGAAAAATTGGAACAACATCATTAACATATATTAATCTAGGAAAAAATGTGAAAAATATATGAAACAAACATATAGAATAGAATAGGACAAACTTCTTCTCTCAAAAAAAAAAAAAAAAGAATAGGACAAACTTCTAAGGGATGGCATATGATGATCATACATTAGCAAATAGTTGATAATTTTTAGCATCAAGGATTATTTGTCTCACTGCTGCAATTGCTGCAATAGCTCCCAATGCAGAGAAAACCACAGCAATAGTAACATTCAACCAGAAAATGAGGCTTCTCTTAGATGGCTTAAATGTCAAATTAAAGAAAATTACAGGTAAAACAAAGTCAAGTGGCATAAAACCAAAAGCTCCAATGAGTGAGTTTATGTCCCCAAAAAATGGAAGCATAGCTGCTATAAGGGTTGAGATAGTAATGGCTAATGACCGGGAAATCAGTCTGGGGATTACATTGCGGTTGGAGAACTCGGGGCTTTTTGGGTCCCCAAATGTTTGCTCTAACACTTCATTTGTAGGTTGCAAGTACACCTGTATTAAAATCCAATAGTTAGTGTGGAAGTCATATCTAAACCGATAAAAATGTTGAAATTATGGAATAAAAAATGGCTATCATCATTTTGTCTATCAACAAAATACAATAGCTACTTCCTTTAAGATTGCTACCATATCATCATCATCATGCTAATAAAAGGTTTAAAGTTACATTTTTTGTCCTATATTTTCTTTATTCACGAGTTTGGTTCATGCATTTATAAATTCACTATTAATACGATCGCTTAGTTTTTAATTTTTTAAAATGACTTACTTTTTCCCCTATCTATGCATTTGTAATTGAGTTTTGATTATGTGACAAGTAAAATTTTGATATGACAACTACATTTATAATGTGGCTTGTGTAAGGGAACTTTCATGAAGGTGATGATTGTAGTTAAGACGGACAATAAAGTCAACCTACTGAAATATGGTTCAAATCGACAATTAATTCATTGAACACAATTCATAAACAGAATAAATTAAACTTTAGATAGAAATTAAGTCAATTAATTGAATGAGTTCAAATTGTATATAGTTCGACTCAATTGGTTTATTTGAGTGAAAGAATTGAATTTAGTTTTTTGCGACTTAGTCAAAAATCAAGTTAATTTCGAACTTCAATCAAACTTCAAACTAAAATAATTCAATTAAACTAGTTCAACTCGACTCATTTCTATCTCTAATAGGAGTGTTAATTTTTAGTTATTTACCACCTAGAAGGGATTGAGTAACTCCACTAATTTTAAATAATAAATAAGAAGTTGAAGGTTTTAGGATCAACCCCAAATGAAGGAGTAAAAACTAACACTCCAACAAATTACTAACATTTGTCGGGAAAAAAATTACTTACCACACCAACCGCTGATAATTGTACTATAGTGAAAACGTTGGTCATATAAATAAACCACTTGGGCACTAATGGCTTCCCATTATCCACAAAGTTGCTTAAGATAAGGCCTTCAGATTCGTTGCCAAATGCCCAATAACCAGATATAGCTACACTAAAGAAAGTGACAGTAACTATAGTATAACAAACACTTAGTCCCTTGAACATCTTCCCTTTAACTGGGGGTGCTAACGTGGCCTGTAAAAACACATGTAAGAACCAATAAATAATGGAAAAGAATTGTGAAATTTTCTCCATGCACATGCGAGAATTGTGAAATTTGAACCTACTTAAATAATACTCCCTCCGTCCCATAATAACTGAGCCATTTTAAAAAAAAAAGTGTCCTAAAATAACTGAGCCATTTCACTTTCCAATACAATATTAATTACTTTTTTCCCTTTATAACTCTAATTAATATTACTTTCATCATTCCCAATATTAATGCACCAATACTTAACAAGAACACTTAAAACCACTTTTCTCTCTCCTTTATTTATACATTTGTCTTAATATGTGTGAAATGAGCAAATGGCTCAGTTAATCCGGGACGGAGGGAGTAATACTTGATTGGTTCAACCAATACATATATAAAGGGACCGTTCCTATGAAAATAGAGGTTTGGCTCTAAAGTAAAAATAGGCTCCTAATAAAATAAAAAACATAATTTTTTTTAAAAGAGAAATAATCTATTTTAAATTGAAAATAAGATTCGTAAACATAAAGAGTATTCGTCACATAGTGGTGTCGACTTGTGTTCAAATCCATGATAAATCATGTGAAAATCGAGACCCTCTCGTACTAAAAAAAAGTTAATTAAAGAAGAAAAAAGGAAACAAAAATCACTCGGAACAAAAAAAGGATATGTGAATGTTGAACTCATGACCTAGGGAATGCAAAAGCAACCTTAGACCACTAAGACAGCACTACAAATAAGTTATAGCTTGCGCTCTATGTGCATATATTAATATAGAAAATTGCTCTTCTCTCACCAAGTTTTGCACATTTCCAACTAAACTACCCAAAATACCCTCGTGTGAGTTAACTCACGCAGATGTTACATACAACGTGACTTAAGTCACGCTCGCTACATGACTTAAGTCAACGTGAGCTAACTCATGTAGGTTATAACCCCAGTGTGAGTTAGCTCATGTAGGTTATAGCCCCAACGTAAGTTAACTCATGTACGTTATAACCCAACGTGAGGTAACTCATGCAGGTTATAACCCAGCTTATCGAGCGTGAGTTAACGTCAGTTTGTATGAGAGTGGACATTTTTTTGGTGAGAGAAGAGCAATTTTCAATAATATATTATATGCAGTAGCTAAATAAAAAAAAAATTGAGCCCCTAAACTTTGGAGACTCAACTATGTTGAGCCGCTTGCATCCCTCAAACCCATCCTCTGCATATATATTTGAACTTAAATTTATCCATACATAAATTTAAACTTATCCATACCTGAATTTCAGGAATGATTCCATTTCCGTAGGTTGTGGCAATGATGCTGACAGCGTTGAAGATTCCAAATAAGCGATTTTCTATATCACCTTTTAAAGAATAGTTCTTTTCTGGTCCTTTTGATGAATTTCCTATAGTAGTAATAATATTGAGGTTAAGATCAAAATAATTCATTTTATACATCACCAAGTTAGCATAAAGATGTAAATTGGCGAGCATCAAAATAGTATGTAATTTATTTTTTGCAAATACCAATATAGATAGAACCAGCAGCAGCACAAGCACTATAGAGTAAGCATAGAACCAAAGACACAAGATTAATGTGTCTCAATGAGTGAAAAGATGGGATTTGAGCCAAAATCAACATGAAGCAACCAAATATGATGACAAACTCGTAAAGCTTCATAGACCCATTTGGGTTTGACAACACGTAAATTGCCTGCAGGTGATTAATTCCATCGGAAAAATATATATATAAGCATATAGTATAATACAATTAAAATGGTAACAATATGGTTGAGGCACGTAAAAAAATGTGTCTCTATTAGTATATGTATCACAAGAGTTCAAAATGGTTAATATCTTTCCCACTTTGAGTTTCTCGTGCGCCTTATTCGCATTCTAAAATCCAAAATGTTTTAACGTGTTTTTGAGGTTTTTCAGGATGTTTATGTCATTCAATCTGCATAGCACGCACGAGAAATCAATAGAATGAAAAAAAAGGAGTCGGTCAAAATTACCTTCATGCATTGACCACCTAAAAGAGTACAGGCCACTACAGCCCCATAGCATACTGCAAACTGAATTGGCCCAACAAAATAACGACCCCATCTAGGACCTGTCGATGTTAGTTTCACATTAGCTATACATTGGAGCAACATAGGAGGTAATCTCAATGGAGGTCATCTTAGGTGTTTGATATTGTTACTGTAAGATACCTAAAATGTCTCGAGCCATGTCTCTAAATCGTAGTTGACGATTACCCAATTGAGCTTGGTGTTCAAGAACCCTAGATAATAAATTGTATGAATAGAAAGTGACCATAGCTGCTATGACTAAGCAAAATATTCCAGCAGTCCATCCAAGTAATGTGAAAGCATAAGGAAGACTTAGAAGTGGTGGAGCCACAATTGATGTTGTCAAGTGGTAACCACAGTGCACCCATGAACCTAAAACAAACAAATAAAAATAAAACAAGATAAAATGTATTGGAAGCCCTAGTTAGTCGATAACAATTATCTGTAAGAAAGCAAGAATCCATCATCCATAACAATGACTCTATCTTATGTTGGGGAAATTTGTTAAATATACACGTAAGTTCTCATTTTCAATGTTCTCCATTTTTTTCATCACTCAAAGTTCAAAACATTCAAAATTTGCCAAGGTGTCTACACATCACATAACTCAAACAAATATACTGCTCGAGAATACCGAAAATTCTCACATTACTAATAAATTGAGGTTAAGTGTGGTTTATAAATATCGCTTGCATTTTTTAACTTGTAGAAGCACCTATTACAAAGGACAAAATCATAAGAGCATGCATGCAAAATTCCCTAAAAAAAATGAGCATGCAAACAAAATTCTATAGCAAAAAATATCTCGAATATGTGACGCTTGAGTCGGAACACGAATAAAACACCTTCGAGTTTGATTAGATACTAATATCTTTTATGTAAAATTTGTTTAACATATGTATTTATTTTAAAATAAATTAATATGAAAATATAACATAGCATTTAATGATTGGATAAGGAGTACATATTCAAACTAGATAGGTATCATTGTGTTCTTATGATATACGAATACCTATTATTCAGCCAAAAAAAAAACTATTGGAAATGTGAATTCGGTATATTATATTAGTATTTTAGACTAAAGACGGTGCTAAGGGGTCAAATTGAGTATATTATGTATAGGTTTTATCCTGAAATTTATTTGCTGCCTACCCTCCTGTGGGCCAATTATTATTATTCAAACAAGGCAGGCGCAGCAAGAAAGACAAAATTGTAATTTCAAGAAGCTTAAATAGGTCTTTCGTCTCTGTAAATATAAAGTAATTGAATTTTGGTCTCTAAAGTTACTAATCCTTTCAATCTGCCATGCAAAATTTAATCATTTGACTTTTGGTCTTAATTAGGTTTTTTTTTGCTGAGGTGGACTATCATTAGTGACGTGGTGCCCCTGCGGCAAGTGATGATTGAGCGAGGTGGTTTAGGCCTTTCGTCCATGCAAATATAAGTCATTTGAATTTTCGTCCCTGAATTTACTAATCAGATGTAATATTTGCAATAGCAAAATGAAAGGATTAATAACTTCAGTGACGAAAATTTAAATGACATATATTTACAGGGCGAAAGACCTATTTAAGCTTTTCAAAACAAATAAAAAAAAAAAATTGTGTCACTATTTCGGTTCATCTAAGTCAGAACTGAGAAGTAGAAGAACAATCAAAAATGGAAAAATCTTCGATCACATAAAGTCGGCTACTAAATCTATAAATTTTTTTGAGAAAAAAATTAAAACTATAACTTGATAAAAAAAGATTCATATACTCCATTTGGACCGACATAAAAAATATTATCATTCCATTTGAACCTTTACATTTCGCAATATCTAGCATTTGATCCCTAAAGGTGGAAATTTATTTTAGTTGAGATGCAAACATTGATACATAGTCGTGTCCTAATCCCTACTTCCATTGGTTATTTTTATGTTGCTTTTGGATTAATAAGGTGATAGATGGAACAAGAACAAGAAACACAGGAGTATAATGTTCTATACACAAGACTAAACAGAGAACTTGAGAAGTATAAATTAGGAGTACTACCTTTTGATTTGAGGACAAAGAGTGCTCCTGCATCAACATCTTTTTGGTGTTCATCTATTTGTAGAGAAGTATTTTGTTTCTCTAATTTTTCATGTTCTGCTGTTGAGCTTGGAAGCAGGGTACCCATCCCTTCTCTATTGTCTAGCCTCTAACAAATTTTGTTTTTGAGGGGACTAACAAATTACTAATAATATTAGAGGATGGAAGGTGTATAAATACTATACTTATAAAATAATTTATATATTTGTATATAGTGGAGCCGTGGACCACTTTGCTTTAAACAGAATTTAATATATGTCGATTAATTTGACCTATGGGATCGGTAATGTGATTTTCATGGACCCCTCTAGGAAAATGATCATCTTGCACGGTAGAATAGATACTACTATACAAAACCAAATTTTCAATGAATATGTATAATTAGTCAATAATAAATTTGTTTAAAAAATTGTTATCAGAAAATTTTAGAAGATATTAGAATTTTTGAGGAAAGAAGATATTAGTTCTTCTTTCTCCCTTCTTGCAGTTTTTTTCCTCACTGCGGTTTCTTTCTTTTGATTTCAGACTTTTTCTACATGCCTCCCTCCTTTTTTCTTTTTTGTGTTGTTGGCGATGAAACGTTTTTGTTTTCTATCCTATATGGTCATGTGTCATTATTCTCCTACCTTAGGCATTGCAATTTCAATTTCAACATAACAGTGAAAATTTATAATTGAAGGAAGTGTTAGGAGCTAGTACTTATGCTTTAAGCATGATTAGTGAGAATTAGGGTTAGTTTTGCTTAGTTACTTGTAAAGCAAGCTAGCTTAGTTATTTGGATGTTTTTGCTATAAATAGGTATCTAGAGCTGATGTTAGGGCTTGTATAACAAATTAGAAAGCACAACTTTTTAGCAGGAAAATTTGTTATAGTTTGTTACGCATATTGAAATTCTGGCACGTTAGACTTAAGATGTTCTACGAAATGTTCCAACACCAGTTAGATGAATTACGATGTTGAATTAAAGGTTAGAACATTAAGCTAACAAATACAACAAATGAACGGAAACAAACATGAAAGTAAAAATGCACAGAGAGTTTTTTAACCCAGTTCGGTGACAACACACCTACTCTGGAGGCTACCAAGCCAGGAAGGAAATCCACTAGTGTAGTCCTTGTTCAATAGCTCTCAGCAAACCACGTTTGCACTATGGACCTAGAACCTATCCGTACTAACTTCAACCTAGGAACTCCTAGATTTGAGATCTCATCTCACTCCCTTACAACTGATCATAGACTCTGTGATTCTCACAATACATACACAATTAATAAAACGAAGTTACCTTCAAAACACAACAACTAACACCGTACTTCACAGCTTTGGTGCAGTGCACAATCTACCTAACTCTTTGCTTAAAAGCTTCAGAGCAGTGAACAATTACAACTCAAAACACAGTCCTAAACATGTATCAATCTGACACAAGAAAGGCTCACAAAATGACAGACTCAAAACCCTAAAGATCTATTCTTCAAAATGACGTCTTGAATCATGAACTAAGTCTTGCAGTCTTGTCTAAATACAGAAACAATACGGGTCAGATCATTTTGTCGGGCTTTAGATAAAACCGGTGATCCATTTCTCATTCAACAGAACCAGATAAGGAAACTCCTAAAATGTAGGCACATCTTTAGGAACATACTAATCACCTTCAAGACTTTCCTAAGCCGTTAGCACTTCCTCAGGAAATCAAATATGTTCTGATCTTCTAATAAAGAGACGCAGGTTGACCAACACTAATGAAGGCGTGGATTCCTTAAACAAACAAACGCGTGCGTAAAATAAGGCAAGGTACAGAACACACAGAACCATGCCTGGATGTTGGAACATTGTGTTCCACATCTGAAGTGAATATTTGTTTTAGGCAAAAGTGAAGCCAACATCTTCTTGCAAATCAGCTTCCTTCGGATCACTTTCAACAGAATCATCCCCTCCGGTCTCTTTACCAGAGTTGTCCACATCCATGTTTTCAGTACTTTCTATAGCCTCGTTCAAATCTTCTAACCCTAGTTTTCTACTAGAAGTAGGTTCATCAGAAATTAGGGTTGTGTCAGGCTTACCTTTTTCCCATAAGGGAATTGCAACATCTTCCGCTGTTTTGAGGGAATCTTTGTGGAAGCTTGAGCGGGGGTGCCTTCCTTGGTGACAACAAAAGTATTCTCCTTTTCATACATGTCAGACATGGACAATGCTACCTTCGATTCTCCTCTCTTTACAGCCTTCTTCTTCTTGGAAGTGGATTTAGAAACCACTTTCTTTTTAGGTTTCATGGGGGGAACAGTAGTAAGAGGTTCAATCAACTTTGGAGCAAATGAATCGAATTTTTGTTGTTCAATGGTGCTCTTAACATTCGTGACAGGGGCGTTGGTTTTGAACTTCATGGCGGAGTGAAGAAGTTGACGGAAGTAGATGACAAGATGAGAGTTTTGGTGATCGGAAGTAGAGGAAAGAAGACGAACGGTTTTAAGAGGTTCAAAGAGTGATAGAGTGAGTCTAGGGTTTGGAATGGAGTGATTGTGGTTAGTTGAGTGTAAAGAGAAAATTAAACTTTCCTGAATTCGCGTGCACCAATGAGAAATAGAGTACACACACGTTTTCTGCACGCCAACCCCAAGCTAACTGCTATAACTTCTCTTTCAGCGAAATGTTCATCCTGTCCCTTAACTTCTCATATTTCTCTAACTTTAAAATTTCTGAAAATTCCTCAATTAGAGTACCTGTTGTGGGGACACTATTTTCATCAGAATTTTTGATAGGGTGCAACTGATTTTTAATTTGATTGTTCTTCCAGATGAAATTATTTTCACAGACTTTGCTCCTTTCATCTTTACTTTCAAGCTGAGACAGGGCCAAACTCTCCTGATGTTTCAACATAGTATTCGACATGTCATCCTGACTTTTTGGTTCTAGGATCCATTTGTAGCAATTATTTTTTGTTCTAATTCCTCTCATAAACACTTCTCCCTTTTCATCAATTGTCCTGCATCCAAATTTGTCAAAAATGGTTTCCATCCCTTGGTCACACAGCTGGGTTATGCTGATCAAAATAGCACAAAGTCCTTCAACTAGGAAAACATTCTCTAGATTGGGTACTCCACTATTAATCAAGTTTCCAATGCCACAGACATTTCCCTTACCACCATCACCAAAAGTGACATAACCTTTCTCAAAGGGTCTTATATTTTAAATGTAACCAATTTTCCCAGTCATATGTCTGGAACATCCACTGTCAAAATACCAGACTTCATTAGACGAGGGTTTTTGAGAAGTGTGGCCCATTAGTCCAACATTGTTACCTTTAGGTATCCACTCTTTCTTTGCAGTTCTCATTCCTGATTCATGTGGTTTGTGACCATAGTGTTCGGGATAACCATATAATTTATAACAAAAAGGTCTTATGTGTCCTTTTCTTTTGCAATAGTGACAGATCCAAGGACGAGTTGCCTTTTTGCCATTCTGATGTCCTTGAGAATGTTTCAACATGATCTTGTTCTCAGAACCAACATCTGTCCCTACAGAGTCAATTAGCTTGCTCTTTTTACCATGTTCTTCAATTTTAATCATTCCATGGTCTTCTGATGCATACCTAACGTTTCTGTTTCTTTTTACCATGTCTCAGTTACCCTTTTGTAGGTTCATATTCACTATCCTTGTCTGAGATGTCTTCATCAGGCCAAGCACTAGTCAACCTTTTCTTTTGTTTCTTTTGAAAGGTAGCACACTCTGTTCTCATATGACCATACCCTTCACATTCATAACACTGAACTTCCTTGGATTGATTTCCCTTGTCATCTGTGGTAATGTTCTTTTCATCATTTTGTTTCTCCTTGATGTTGAATCCTAGGTTCTGATTATCCGATTTGGATTTCCAGTTTTAAGATTATGTTGAACAATCTTCTAAGAAGCACCACTGATCCAGCCAAGTTCTCATTATTGTCTAGGTTTCCTTGAGTTTCTTCAATGTCAGCATTGGGACCTATGTTCACGTACTTTTCTTTCCTACTGTTGATCATGATTTCAAAGTTTTGTAAAGATTCAATAAGCTCTTCTACCTTTATACTTGCAGTATCTTGGGCTTCTTCTATGGTTGTGACTTTCATGTCAAATCTTTTAGGTAAAGATCTGAGAATCTTTTTGATCAGTTTTTCATTTGACATTTTTTCACCAAGAGAATCAAATGAGTTTGCAATGTCAAGGACATTCATATAGTAGTCCCGTATAGTCTCATCTTCTTTCATATTTAGGCTTTCAAATTTAGTAGTCAGAAGTTGGATCTTTGAAATTTTTATCTTGATCGTTCCTTCATGAGCAGTTTTGAGAATGTCCCAGGCATCCTTAGCAACATTACATTGTTTGATCATTCTGAAGATATTCTTGTCAACACCATTGAAGATGACATTCAATGCTCTAGAGTTTGCAAGAGCTTGTTCATCTTCAAGAGCAGTCCATTCTTCTTCTGGTTTCAAAACCTCAGTTTTGTGACCATCTTTGTTAAGAACAACAGGATGTTCTCATCCTTTCAACACAGCTTTCCAAGTCTTACTGTCAATAGACTTAAGATAGGCACTCATTCGTGACTTCTAGTAGTCATAATTGGTTCCTTCCAATAGAGGTGGTCTATTAACAAATCCTCCTTCTTTTTCCATTATGCCAGAAATAGTCTCCCCTGGATCTCACCCAATAACAGGCAGGGTGCCTGCTCTGATGCCAATTGAAATCCTGGCACGTTAGACTTAGGATGTTCTACGACATGTTCCAACATCAGTTAGATGAATTATGATGTTGAATTAAAGGTTAGAACATTAAGCTAACAAATACAACAAATGAACGGAAACAAACAGGAAAGTAAAAATGCACAGAGAGTTTGTTAACCCAGTTCGGTGACAACACACCTACTCTGGAGGCTAATAAGCCAGGAAGGAAATCCACTAGTGTATTCCTTGTTCAATAGCTCTCAGCAAACCACATTTGCACTATGGACCTAGTACCTACCCGTACTGACTTCAGCCTAGGAACTCCTAGATTTGAGATCCCATCTCACTCCCTTACAACTGATCACTGACTCTGTGATTCTCAGAATACATTCACAATTAATAAAACGAAGTTACCTTCGAAACACAACAACTAACACCGTACTTCACAGCTTTGGTGCAGTGCACAATCTACCTAACTCTTTGCTTAAAAGCTTCAGAGCAGTGAACAATTACAACTTAAAACACAGTCCTAAACATGTATCAATTTGACACACGAAAGGCTCACAAAATAACAGACTCAAAACCCTAAAGATCTATTCTTTAAAATAACGTCTTGAATCATGAACTAGGTCTTGCAGTCTTGTCTAAATACTGAAGTAATACGGGTCAGATCATTTTGTTGGGATTTAGATAAAACCGGTGATCCATTTCTCAGTCAACAGAACCAGATAAGGAAACTCCTAAAATGTAGGCACATCTTTAGAAACATACTAATCACCTTCAAGACTTTCCTAAGTCGTTAGCACTTCCTCAGGAAATCAAATATGTTTTGATCTTCTAACAAAGACACACAGGTTGACCAACACTAATGAAGGCGTGGATTCCTTAAACAGACAAATGCGTGCTTAAAATAAGGCAAGGTATAGAACACACAGAACCATGCTTGGATGTTGGAACATTGTGTTCCACATCTGAAGTGAATATTTGTTTTAGGCAAAAGTGAAGCCAACATACAAATATCCAACACATATTTCTCCTTCTTCTTCCTCTCAAACTCCAAGCATTCATCCATGGCGGATTCTACAAATTTCGCACAACCTTCTATTCCTAAGTTTGATGGCTTAAATGATCATTGGACCATGCATATGGAAAATCTACTTTGTTCCAAAGAGTTTTGGGATTTGATTGAAACTGGTGTCGTCAATGCTCTTAAGAATCCAACACCAAAACAAAAGAAAGTTGTGAAGGATAGTAAACTGTGTGATCTTAAAGTGAAGAATTATCTCTTTCAATCCATTGATAGAACAATCATGGAAACAATCTTGGTTAAAGATTCAGCTAAGGATATTTGGGATGCAATGCGTAGGAAATATCAAGGTTCTACCAAAGTGAAATGTGCTCAATTGCAAACTTTAAGCAAAGAATTTGAGATTCTTGCTATGATGGAAGGTGAAACTATTGATGAATACTTCACAAGAACACTTTCTATTGCAAACAAGATGACATCACATGGTGAAAGATGGATCAAACACTGGTTGTGGAAAAGATTATGAGATCTTTAACAAGTAAGTTCAATTATGTGGTGTGCTCTATTGAACAATCTAATGATGTGACTGCACTCTCCATTAATGAACTTCAGAGTAGCTTACTTGTTCAAGAACAACGTGTTGGAACAAAATGTGTTTAACAATACCACTTTTGAGTTTTGATGATAAAAAGGTATTAAAATATGTCAATTGGATATGCTAATATTTATTCAAGTGTGCAGGACCATAGACAAAAATTTAAATGTCTTTAAGTCAAGAATAGGTTCTGGAAGAACAAATGAAGAGCAACGGAATCTACGAAAAGGAAGCTTGTGTTGCAAGAAAGCATATGAAGAATAGAGGTTCTGAAGAATATAGGTTCTGAAGATCATCATAAGCATCCTCATCATAAGCACTCTCATCAGAAGTTGTTTCACCAGAAGCTAACGTCATTAGAAGCTAAAGATCATCATAAGCTCAAGACAGAAGTTGAAGTATATTGAAAGTTGTCATTTCATTTGGATATCAATGCAGAAGGAATAGAAGCTTGGAGTAACAATCGTTTCAGAGGAATTTGAAGGCATTGGATGCTTATCCACTGAAGAACGCAGAAAAGGACAATAGTACAATTGTACAACCACTACCTCCACTACTCCACTACCTTTGTCTGTAACAGTACTATTCAATAGTTGTAACTACGCTGGTGTGTCTCTATTCAGAGAAAGGATTTGAAATTTTTCTCTCATAGGACGATAACCAAATCAGGCAACAAATCATGAGTGATTATCAAGCTTCAACAAACGACTCTTTTGATTTGCTGGCAACCTACAACGTCTATTTCACACCTCTATATAAAGGAGTGAAGACCTGAAGAATTGAAAGACTCGACAACAATTTATAAGAGTCAGACCTTTGCTGAATTTGTTTCACATTAAAGTTCACTTAGAATTTCTTAACAAACTTTCATATTCTTAGAAATTCTAGAGTCTTAAGAGTCTTATCTGATTTGTATTGTGAACACTACTGATTGTATATCAAGTGTTCAACCTCAAACATTTTTCTTTGTAATTTTGTTTGAATAGAAGTCTCTTGTAGTTGTGCTTGAGGAAGTCTCTTGCAGTTGTGCTTGAGTAGTTTGAAGTATCTTGCTAGTTTTAGCAGTGATCATTTGTAATCAGATATTGATTTTAGTGAACTCTCCTTGGAAGTGCAAGGGGGAGAGGACTACTTCCGGGTTGTGGAAGGAACCTGTATAATTGCTTGTGTCTTTCTTCTATCTCTCTCTCTCTCTCTCTCTCTTTTATTTATCCGCTGCATATAGACTCTGATCACTACTCCAGAAGCTGAACTCTATCAGGTTCTGAACTGTGAATTCAATATTAGGAGAAGAAAAAGAAACCACAATTCAATCCCCCCTTCTTGTATTTTTCTCACCTTCACAATGCATGAAATCTCATAATTCGGAAATTGATATTGAGCAAGCATTGAAGGTTTCTAATGGTGGAAGAGGATCTATGGGATATGGTAGAGGAAGAGGGTGTTCAGGTGCAAGAAGAAGGGGTATATGAAGAATCAACAAAGATTCTATTGAGTGTTATAAGTGTCACAAGTTGGGACAATATCAAAATGAATGTCCTCTATGGGAAGAAAATGCAAATTATACTGAGTTTGAAGATGATGAATTGCTTCTGATGGCTCAATCCTGTTTGAACACAAATGCCAAAGATGAGGTATGGTTTCTTGATTCAGGTTGCTCAAACCATATGATAGAGACAAAGGATTGGTTATTTGATTTTGATAATAACTTTAGAGAATCATTAATGAAGTTAGGTGATGATTCAAGAATGTCAATTATGGAATAAGTAACTTGAAGTTACTCATTGGTGGTATGATTCAGGTCGTAACTGATGTGTATTACTTTCATGGACTTAGAAACAATTTACTTAGTATTGGACAATTTCAACAGAAGAATTTAACAATTGTGTTTAAGAAAGATACTTGAAAATTTTATCATGATGAGAGGGGGATGATTATGTTAACACAGATGAGCACCAATAGAATGTTAATCATATGTACATCAGTTATTGTTCCTGAATGTTTGAAAATTGAAAAATGTGAAGATGCTAAAATATGGCATTATAGATATGGCCATCTTAGCTAGAAGGGTTTGAAGATTTTGATGAAGAAATAAATGGTGATAGATTTACCAAAACTTCAAGAAACTGAGGCAAAATGCAAGAATTGCTTGTTAGGGAAGCAACGTAGAGAAGTTATTCCAAAGAAAGCACAATGGAGAGCTTCAGAGAAGCTTGAATCGGTTCATTCTAATCTATGTGGCCCTATTAAAGCCAGTTCCAACTCTGGTAGCAGATACTTCATGATATTTACTGATGATTTCAGTAGAAAAACATGGATATATATTTTGAAAGAGAAATCAAGGGCATTTGAGGTATTCAAGTTTTTCAAGAGTTTAGTTGAAAAGGAATCTTGTTGCTTGATCAAGTGCTTAAAATCATATAGAGGTGGTGAGTATACTTCTGCAAAGTTCAATGAAGATCAAATGGGATCATAAGGCAACTTACTGCAGCTTACACACCTCGACAATATGGTGTTTCGGAAAGAAAGAATAGGACCTTGATGAACATGGTGAGAAGTATGCTTGCAGCTGGAAATGTACCAAAGGTTTTGTGGCTAGAAGCAATTGTTTGGGCCACTCATATTTTGAACAGAAGCCATACATTATTTGTGAAAGATATGACTCTAAAGGAAACATGGAGTGATGTAATAACTTCAGTGCAGCATTTTAGAGTATTAGGATGTATTGCATATTCCAAAGTTCAATGGAGATCCTGAAGGGTTCTCTTGGTGGAAAACCAACTTCTATAGTTATATCATGGGCTTAGATGAAGAGTTATGGGATATTCTGGAAGAAGGAGTTGGTGACTTGGATCTTGATGAAGAAGGAGCTACTGTAGACAGAAAGAAACCTACTCCTACTCAAAAGAAGATGTACAAGAAGCATCACAAGATCAGAGGTTCACTTGTTACTGCTATACCTCGTGTAGAGTATATGAAGATGAGTGATAAATCTACTGGAAAGGCTATGTTTGCTTCTCTTTGTGCAAACTATGAAGGTAGCAAGAAGGTTAGAGAAGCTAAAGCACTTATGCTTGTTCATCAGTATGAGTTGTTCAAGATGAAAGATGATGAAAGTATTGAGGAGATGTACTCAAGACTTTAGACCCTGGTCTCTAGACTACAAATACTGAAGAAAAGCTATGTTGCTTCTGATCATGTGAGCAAGATACTAAGAAGTCTACCTGGTAGATGGAGACCAAAGGTTACTGCTATTGAGGAAGCTAAAGATTTAAACACTTTAAGTGTTGAAGATCTTGTTAGCTCTCTCAAAGTTCATGAGTTAAGTTTTAATGAACATGAGTCTGCTAAGAAGAGTAAATCTATAGCTCTACCATCTAAAGGGAAGTCATCAAAAGCTCTTAAGTCATAGAATCTGAAGAAAACGAATCACCTAATGGAGATTCTGATGAAGATCCTGCTGAGATGATGACTATGCTCTCCAACAGGCTGCAATATCTGGCCAAGAAGAACAAGAAGTTCTTGAGCAGAAGGAGTGGTTACAAAGGCTCAAGGAAAGAAGATCAGAAGGGTTGCTTCAACTGCAAGAAGCCTGGACATTTCATTGTTAATTGCCCTGATCTTAGAAGGAGAAATCAAAGGACAAGTCTAAGAAGTCAACTTTCAAGTCAAACAAAATCAAGAAGCAGATCAAACAGAGTTTGATGGCAACATGGGAAGATTTAGACAGTGAATCTAAATCTAATAAGGATGATGCTGATGAAGGTGCATAGTTTTTGGGTTAATAGTTACAACAACTTCAGAAGCTGAACCAGAATCAGACTCAGAAGAAGAAAATGAGGTATATTCTATAATTCCCAGAGAAGAACTTATTGAGTCTCTTAAAGAGCTCCTTACACATTTTGAACTGAGAACCAATGAGTTGAAAGATTTAAAAGAAAAATATGTTGATTTAATGAAACAACAAGAATCAACTCTATTGGATCTGAAAGCTTCTGAAGAACGACTTAGAGGCTTTGACTTTATTTGTAAAACCTATGAAGACAAGCTCAACTTCTTATGTCAGAAGCTACAAGAAAAGTCTAATGAAACCAATCTCAAAGCATTTTGTGAATGTATCAAGGAAGGATTGAAAATCTTCTTTGTACCTGAAGGTGTTAAAGTTGAAACTGTTGTTCAGTCAGAACCTGAAGCTTCCAGCTCTAAAGCTAAGATTACTTCAAAGTCAAAGAACTTTAAGCCTAAGGTTATGACAAATTCTGACTCTAAGACCTCAAATATCAAGATTCTAAGGAGATCAGAACTTGTTCCTCAGTGTCTGTTGAAGCCAGAATCTGGTGTCTTGAAGTCTAAGTTTGAGAAGAACAAAACAGTTGCTGCTTCTGGGGAATCAAAACCAAAAGGTGTTAAACCTAAGGTAATGATCAATGGGTGGTTGGTCAGAGATCTGAATATGTGAGGAAGATGAGGGTTGGTTAGAATACAAGGGTGGTTTTGTGTTGGTTCAGAATTTGAAACAGACACAGTGGGTTCAGACTCTGTCACTTGGACAGACTCTGTAGCCACTGTCTTCATAACAGATTCTGGAATGGTCTGTTCTTGAGTTTTGGTTGATTGGGGTGGGTTGACAGAAGTCTATTGTTGTTGGTATTCAGGAAGTTCTCCTGAATAATGGCTTTCTAGATTTGATAAGTCATTCTGTTCAGAGGATTTGTTTTGTGGTGAAGAGGTTGTTTGTTGTTGTTTGCTTGTAGGTGAGTATGAGAGAGGTAGTTCAGAAGTTGTTGGTTTTTCAGTAGCTACTTGCTCTTCAGCAGTAGCTGTTAAGTTAACAACTTTTGGACTTCCTTGGTTTGAGGAGGATGGAATGGGTACACCGGGGGGTAGCATGGTTAAAGGTTTAATAACAGGGGGTTGGAAAGGATGGTTAGCAGGTAGTTTGTTGCAAATACCTATTCTTTTCTCAAATAACTCCCCTATTGTTTTATAAACATCAAAGGAAGCTTCTTTGAAAGGTTTGGCTTTGGGAGAGAGTTTGGTTTTTGATGTTGTTGTTTTGGTTCTTACGGTTCGTTTGGCTTTTGGAAAGGGTTTGGCCAGGTTGTATTTCTGACTTATAGGAATGTCATCTAAGTCAGAGTCAGTAGAAGATGAGGATGAAGATGAAGAAGAGGTTTAGGGAACTGAAATCTGATTTACCTGTGCAGACTGGGTGGCTTCTGAGACAGCAGCCTCTGAAGGAGCAGCTTCTAGAGCAACAACTTCTGATCCAACAGCTTCTGAACCAGCCCCTTGAGGAACAGATCCTGAAGCATCAGCTACTGAAGTTCCTTGAGCCTCTTCCAAAATCTTCTTGGCTCCCTTCACAACGCCTTCCTCCAACTTTCTGGCCAGCGTCTGAAACTCAATAACCTTTTCAATGAAGTGTTGATCATCATGTTCAATACCCATTGCTGCCAAAGCCTTGTCTCTGTCAATTCTGCACTGAGCTTTCATCCGCTTCTTCTCATTCTTCAGATTCTCATAGTATTCATCACATTTCTTTGCCAACTCTGGAGTTACTTCGAACATAGGGCACACAATCTCCTCTCCAGCTTGCCTCTTGGGTGGCCTTACAATACCAGCAGCTTCATCAGCTTCAATCTCTTCCCAAGCTATTTTAGCTCTTTCCAAGGTGATATTAGAGTCAGCTTTTCCCCTTTTTCTCTTTGGAGCAGCCACAACTTCAGAGTTTGTTGCTTCAGATGTAGCAGTCTTCTGCTTTCTGGCCATAGTGTAACGCCCTCTTTAATTATTCAATTATTTTATTAGATGTTATGATATATGTTTATATATTATGTGATTTTGATGATTATGTGACGTGTGACGTGTTATTATTTTATTGTTTAATAAAATAATATTAGTGATGTTTATATGAATATTTAATTGGTAAATAAATAGATGTGGTAGAAAAAGATAGAATTTTAAGAGATGGGGTTATAATTATAATTAAGAAGAGTTGTGTGGGTTAAGAAGGATTTAAGTAAGTTGTGAGGGAGTATATAAGAGAGGTAGGTTAAGAAAGGAAACATTTTTGGAGAACGCGCATTAGACTTTTGGTTGGAGAGAAAGAACGGTTGAACAAGGAGGAAGCTAGGCTGCAACTTTCTGCATAATTTCCAGGTAAGGGTGAGCCTAACTCCAGTAGTATTAATGTTAAATCATCTGTTCTTGATTAGCTTAGAGATGGGGAAGAATTGGGAGAAGTTTTGAGAATTAGGGTTATAGTGATTTTGATGAATTTGATGTGAGAATGTGTTGCATTGCTGTTTAAATGTGTTACAGAACCTAGATTATTCCCTAGGATGTTATTGCTGATGAATTAGAAGCTTAAGTGGAGAGAATTGACAGGTTTAGGTGTGAATTGGACTGAACCCGTAGTGGTTCTGAGATCGCTCGCCTGAGGCGAGCAGATCACTCGCCGTGGCGAGTAACCCTTGGTTGCTCGCGAGGCGAGCAGTATAGCTCGCCGTGGCGAGCTTGACCCTTAAACTTAGGATTTTTGCCAAACTTTAGGTGGTTTTGAGTGCCCTCATATTTATAGAGATGACCTGTGAAGTTGGTTTGGTCAATTTTGATTTAGGGAGCTTAAAAATGAGGATTTTGTCGAAAAATGTCAAAAAGGCCGAAGCACCCAGTATTTCTCGCCTCCAGCTCGCCCCCAACTCGCCTTTGGCGAGTGAGCTGCTGGGAGTACTCGCCTGTGGCGAGCAGATGTACTCGCCGTGGCGAGTTAGATGGTTCAGGACTGTTGTTGTTTTTGCGATCTGTTTCGCATGGGACTTTGAGAGGAGCCCTTGGGGTAGTGTTAGTGAGGTTCTATGCCCTTTAATGTATGCTGTAAAGATGAATGATGATGGTTCTGTTAGACCTTTGATAAATGATGTGTTGTTGAATATAAGTGATGTATGAGTATGATGCTAATTGAATATGATGATGCTATGTGTTGCAACGTGTATGTATAATGAGATGATGTTTTGCCATGTAATTATTATTAACTGCATGTGTCAGTCTTGAAAATGCAATGATGTTGAGACGGTGTATTAAGTTGTTAACGACGAGTCCATGCATTTGCATAATTATGAGACGGTGGAGCTTTATGCTCAAAGCGACGGTGGAGCATTTGCTCAAGCGACGGTGAAGCATATTAATGCTATAATCATATGGTACCACATGCATGATGTTGAGACGTTAGGTGTTGCATAAAGTAGAGTCCATTGTGACATATATGAGATGATGTTTGAGACGTTGATATGTGATGTAATGTTGTTTAAGACGATGTTATGATGTTGTTATGATGATGCTTATGATGATGCCATGAAATGCTATAATGTATATGTGATGACTTGGATGTATGATTTGTTAATCTTAACTTATGATTATATATTAATATTATTGTTGTGAATCTCACCCCTTCTGCTGGAATTGCCGCCTTGTGGGCAAGTGCAGGTACCCAGTCTTAGATGCGTTGATGCGAGGATGTGTGAAGTTAGGGTTGTTCTGATATGTAACGGGATGGGGTCTTTTGTGGAGTCTATTCCTTATGTATCGTGTTTGAATAAATGATGTTGACTTTTGTGATGTAGAATCCTTAAATATTTTGAGACGTTTTTGCTGGCTTTTAAGCCAAGACATTTATGAGATGAAACCTTTTTGAATTCCACTGCCTAACTGAATGTTTTGTAATTTGATAAATTATTATCTAAGCTATTTTTAAAGATGAAAATGTGACACTCCTTTATGACGAATACTCTGATGTATGATTTATTTAATGAAATTTTTAAGACGGGAAATTGGGGTGTTACAATTGGTATCAGAGCAGGTCGGTCCGTCCGGCCAAGTAGAGAGTCGAGTGACGTTGTCTTAGAGTTAGAATAGTAGTATTGTATTATTCTGACTTATGTTTGTTTCCAGAGAACTAGATGGCTGGTAGAAACGATGCTGCTCTTGCTGCTGCTTTGGAAGCAATGGCTCAAGTTGTGGGTAATCAGAACAATGCTGGTGGGAATGACGGAACTAGAATGTTGGAGACGTTTCTGAGGAATCACCCGCCTACCTTCAAGGGGCGTTATGATCCTGATGGAGCTCAGATGTGGCTCAAGGAGGTAGAGAGGATCTTCAGGGTCATGCAATGTGACGATGTTCAGAAGGTGCGGTTTGGTACGCACATGCTAGCGGAGGAGGCTGATGATTGGTGGGTTAGTCTCCTACCTATTTTGGAACAAGATGGAGCCGTGGTGACGTGGGCTATTTTCACGAGGGAGTTCCTTAATAGATACTTTCCAGAAGATGTTCGTGGAAAGAAAGAGATAGAGTTCCTGGAGCTTAAGCAAGGGAACATGTCGGTGACCGAGTATGCGGCCAAATTTGTGGAGTTGGCTAAGTTCTATCCGCATTATGCACCCGAGACGGCTGAGTTTTCAAAATGCATCAAGTTTGAGAACGGGTTGCGCGCTGATATCAAAAGGGCTATCGGTTATCAGAAGATTCGTGATTTTTCTGAGTTGGTGAGTAGCTGTCGGATATATGAGGAGGATACTAAAGCTCACTACAAGGTAGTGAACGATAGGAAAGCTAAGGGCCAGCAGAGTCGCCCTAAACCTTATGATGCCCCTAGAGATAAAGGGAAGCAAAGAGTAAATGATGAGAGGAGACCCCAGAAGAAGGCTGCTCCTGCTGAGATTACTTGTTACACTTGTGGCGAGAAAGGCCATAAGAGCAATGCATGTACTGTTGAGGTGAAGAGGTGCTACCGTTGTGGTCAGAAAGGGCATATTACTAGTGATTGCAAGTTTGACGATGTGGTGTGTTTCAACTGCAATGAGCAAGGACACATTGGTTCGCAGTGTAAGCAACCCAAGAAGACTAAGACTACTGGGAGAGTGTTTGCATTGACCGGCACTCAGACTGAGAATGATGATCGCTTGATCAGAGGTACTTGCTATATTAATAATACTCCTTTAGTTGCTATTATTGATACTGGTGCTACGCACAGTTTTGTTGCTTTTGATTGTGTTTCTGCGTTGGGACTTGATGTTTCTGATATGAATGGAGAAATGGTTGTCGAGACTCCAGCTAAGGGTTCGGTGACTACTTCTCTCGTATGTTTAAATTGTCCTTTATCTATGTTTGGCCGTGACTTTGTGATGGATTTAGTGTGCCTACCTTTAAGTGGTATGAATGTGATTCTGGGTATGAACTGGCTAGAGTACAACCGAGTTCTTATCAACTGTTTTAGAAAGACGGTGCATTTTTCTTCTGTCGAAGAAGAGTGGGGCGCAGAGTTTCTATCTACTAAGCAGCTGAAGCAACTAGAACGTGATGGGATGTTGATGTTTTCGTTGATGGCTTCGTTATCTTTAGAGAACCAAGCTGTAATTGATGGGCTGCCTGTTGTGAAGGAATTTCCTGAAGTTTTCCCTGATGAGATTCCAGATGTGCCACCAGAGAGGGAAGTTGAATTTTCGATAGACCTTGTGCCGGGTACGAAGCCGGTGTCGATGGCACCTTATCGTATGTCTGCTTCTGAGTTAGCAGAGTTGAAGAAGCAGTTGGAAGAATTGCTTGAGAAGAAGTTTGTGAGACCTAGTGTTTCACCATGGGGAGCTCCGGTGTTGTTGGTAAAGAAGAAGGATGGTAGCATGCGGTTGTGCATTGATTACCGTCAGCTGAACAAAGTGACGATCAAGAATAAGTATCCACTTCCGAGGATTGACGACTTGATGGACCAGTTAGTGGGTGCAAAGGTATTTAGCAAGATTGATTTGAGGTCAGGTTACCATCAGATTAAGGTAAAGGATGAAGATATGCAGAAGACGGCCTTCAGGACGCGTTATGGTCACTATGAATACAAGGTGATGCCTTTCGGTGTTACTAATGCGCCTGGTGTGTTTATGGAATATATGAACAGAATTTTTCATGAATATCTGGATCAATTTGTTGTGGTTTTTATTGATGATATACTGATCTATTCTAAGACTGAAGCTGAGCATGCAGAGCATTTGAAGATTGTATTGCAAGTGTTGAAGGAAAAGAAGTTGTATGCTAAATTGTCTAAGTGTGAGTTCTGGCTAAACGAAGTAAGTTTTCTTGGCCATGTTATTTCTGGTGAAGGTATTGCGGTTGACCCGTCTAAAGTTGAAGCGGTATCGCAATGGGAGACGCCTAAGTCGGTTACGGAGATTAGAAGCTTTTTGGGACTAGCTGGTTATTACAGGAGGTTTATAGAAGGATTTTCTAAGTTGGCTCTTCCGTTAACGCAGTTGACGTGTAAGGGTAAGTCGTTTGTATGGGATGTGCATTGTGAGAATAGTTTCAATGAATTGAAGAAGCGCCTGACGACGGCTCCAGTTTTGATTTTGCCAAAGCCTGATGAACCTTTTGTGGTATATTGTGATGCGTCCAAGTTGGGTTTGGGAGGTGTGCTTATGCAAGAAGGTAAGGTGGTAGCATATGCTTCCAGACAATTGAGGATTCATGAGAAGAATTATCCGACGCATGACTTGGAGTTGGCAGCTGTGGTCTTTGTATTGAAAATATGGAGACATTATTTGTATGGTTCGAGGTTTGAAGTATTCAGTGATCATAAGAGTTTGAGATATTTATTTGATCAGAAAGAGTTGAATATGAGGCAGAGGAGATGGCTTGAGTTACTTAAGGATTATGATTTTGGTTTGAACTACCATCCTGGTAAAGCAAATGTGGTTGCGGATGCCTTGAGTAGGAAAACTGTGCATATGTCCGCGTTGATGGTGAAAGAATTTGAGTTGTTGGAACAGTTTAGAGATTTGAGCTTGGTGTGTGAAAGAACACCTCAGAGCATAAAACTGGGAATGTTGAGAATTGATAATGATTTCCTGAAGCATATCAAAGAAGCCCAAAAAGAAGATGTCAAGTTTGTAGACTTGTTGATTGCTCATGATGAGACTGTGGATGGTGACTTTAAGGTTGATGATCAAGGAGTGTTGAGATTCCGAGGGAGGATTTGCATTCCTGACAATGAAGAGATTAAGAAGATGATTCTTGAAGAGAGTCATAGAAGTAGCTTGAGTATTCACCCGGGAGCTACGAAGATGTACCACGACTTAAAGAGGCTGTTTTGGTGGTCTGGTTTGAAACGCGATGTGGCACAATTTGTGTATTCTTGCTTGGTTTGTCAAAAGTCGAAGATTGAGCATCAGAAGCCGACTGGTATGATGGTACCTTTAGATGTGCCAGAGTGGAAATGGGATAGTATATCCATGGATTTTGTGACGAGTTTGCCCAATACTCCTAGAGGGAACGATGCTATTTGGGTAATTGTTGATAGATTAACGAAGTCTGCGCACTTTCTACCAATCAACATTACTTTTCCTGTGGCTCAGTTGGCGGAGATTTATGTTAGAGAAATAGTTAAGCTGCATGGTGTTCCTTCGAGCATCGTATCTGATAGAGATCCAAGATTTACTTCTAGATTTTGGAAGAGTTTGCAAGAGGCGTTAGGGTCTCAGTTGAGGTTGAGTTCGGCTTATCATCCGCAAACAGATGGTCAGTCGGAGAGGACGATTCAGTCGTTGGAGGATTTGTTGAGGGTTTGTGTACTTGAACAAGGAGGAGCTTGGGATAGTCATCTTCCATTGATAGAGTTCACGTACAACAACAGTTACCATTCAAGTATTGGAATGGCGCCGTTTGAGGCCTTGTATGGTCGGAGATGCAGGACTCCGTTGTGCTGGTTTGAGTCGGGTGAAAGAGTGGTCTTAGGACCAGAGATCGTTCAACAGACTACTGAGAAGGTGAGAATGATCCAAGAAAAGATGAAAGCGTCGCAGAGTCGACAAAAGAGTTACCATGATAAGCGTAGAAAGGACCTTGAGTTCCAAGAGGGGGATCATGTGTTCCTGAGAGTGACTCCTTTGACGGGTGTTGGACGTGCTCTGAAATCGAAGAAGTTAACTCCGAGGTTTATAGGACCGTATCAGATTTCAAAGAGGATTGGACCGGTGGCGTATCGTGTTGGATTACCACCGCACTTGTCGAATTTGCATGATGTTTTTCATGTATCTCAGCTGAGGAAGTATGTTCCGGATCCGTCTCATGTGATCCAAAGCGACGATGTGCAAGTTAGGGACAACCTTACGGTTGAGACCTTACCCGTGAGGATTGATGATCGGAAGACAAAGACGTTGAGAGGCAAGGAGATACCTCTTGTGAGAGTTGTTTGGGACGGAGCGACGGGTGAAAGTTTGACTTGGGAGCTAGAAAGTAAGATGCTGGAATCCTATCCAGAGTTGTTTGAGCGAGGTAAATTTTCGAGGACGAAAATCCTTTAAGAGGGGGAGAGTTGTAACGCCCTCTTTAATTATTCAATTATTTTATTAGATGTTATGATATATGTTTATATATTATGTGATTTTGATGATTATGTGACGTGTGACGTGTTATTATTTTATTGTTTAATAAAATAATATTAGTGATGTTTATATGAATATTTAATTGGTAAATAAATAGATGTGGTAGAAAAAGATAGAATTTTAAGAGATGGGGTTATAATTATAATTAAGAAGAGTTGTGTGGGTTAAGAAGGATTTAAGTAAGTTGTGAGGGAGTATATAAGAGAGGTAGGTTAAGAAAGGAAACATTTTTGGAGAACGCGCATCAGACTTTTGGTTGGAGAGAAAGAACGGTTGAACAAGGAGGAAGCTAGGCTGCAACTTTCTGCATAATTTCCAGGTAAGGGTGAGCCTAACTCCAGTAGTATTAATGTTAAATCATCTGTTCTTGATTAGCTTAGAGATGGGGAAGAATTGGGAGAAGTTTTGAGAATTAGGGTTATAGTGATTTTGATGAATTTGATGTGAGAATGTGTTGCATTGCTGTTTAAATGTGTTACAGAACCTAGATTATTCCCTATGATGTTATTGCTGATGAATTAGAAGCTTAAGTGGAGAGAATTGACAGGTTTAGGTGTGAATTGGACTGAACCCGTAGTGGTTCTGAGATCGCTCGCCTGAGGCGAGCAGATCACTCGCCGTGGCGAGTAACCCTTGGTTGCTCGCGAGGCGAGCAGTATAGCTCGCCGTGGCGAGCTTGACCCTTAAACTTAGGATTTTTGCCAAACTTTAGGTGGTTTTGAGTGCCCTTATATTTATAGAGATGACCTGTGAAGTTGGTTTGGTCAATTTTGATTTAGGGAGCTTAAAAATGAGGATTTTGTCGAAAAATGTCAAAAAGGCCGAAGCACCCAGTATTTCTCGCCTCCAGCTCGCCCCCAACTCGCCTTTGGCGAGTGAGCTGCTGGGAGTACTCGCCTGTGGCGAGCAGATGTACTCGCCGTGGCGAGTTAGATGGTTCAGGACTGTTGTTGTTTTTGCGATCTGTTTCGCATGGGACTTTGAGAGGAGCCCTTGGGGTAGTGTTAGTGAGGTTCTATGCCCTTTAATGTATGCTGTAAAGATGAATGATGATGGTTCTGTTAGACCTTTGATAAATGATGTGTTGTTGAATATAAGTGATGTATGAGTATGATGCTAATTGAATATGATGATGCTATGTGTTGCAACGTGTATGTATAATGAGATGATGTTTTGCCATGTAATTATTATTAACTGCATGTGTCAGTCTTGAAAATGCAACGATGTTGAGACGGTGTATTAAGTTGTTAACGACGAGTCCATGCATTTGCATAATTATGAGACGGTGGAGCTTTATGCTCAAAGCGACGGTGGAGCATTTGCTCAAGCGACGGTGAAGCATATTAATGCTATAATCATATGGTACCACATGCATGATGTTGAGACGTTAGGTGTTGCATAAAGTAGAGTCCATTGTGACATATATGAGATGATGTTTGAGACGTTGATATGTGATGTAATGTTGTTTAAGACGATGTTATGATGTTGTTATGATGATGCTTATGATGATGCCATGAAATGCTATAATGTATATGTGATGACTTGGATGTATGATTTGTTAATCTTAACTTATGATTATATATTAATATTATTGTTGTGAATCTCACCCCTTCTGCTGGAATTGCCGCCTTGTGGGCAAGTGCAGGTACCCAGTCTTAGATGCGTTGATGCGAGGATGTGTGAAGTTAGGGTTGTTCTGATATGTAACGGGATGGGGTCTTTTGTGGAGTCTATTCCTTATGTATCGTGTTTGAATAAATGATGTTGACTTTTGTGATGTAGAATCCTTAAATATTTTGAGACGTTTTTGCTGGCTTTTAAGCCAAGACATTTATGAGATGAAACCTTTTTGAATTCCGCTGCCTAACTGAATGTTTTGTAATTTGATAAATTATTATCTAAGCTATTTTTAAAGATGAAAATGTGACACTCCTTTATGACGAATACTCTGATGTATGATTTATTTAATGAAATTTTTAAGACGGGAAATTGGGGTGTTACACATAGCAACTTCAGCTTTCTTTGTGGCATCTGCAGACTCTTTAGCAATTGCTGCTAGATAAGCAGTCAATGCTTCAGGATTGTCTTCCTTGAGAATAGAAGGAAAGTCTCTTATGGTCTGAGAAGGTGTTTCAGATTCCTTCAGATCCTTTGTATCAGTGAGAATCATCTCGATGGCCTTCATGTTGTAAAGGGTCTTGCCACTGATCATCCTTCCAGTGTTAATACCCAGGACTCTGTCAGACACAAGATTGAACTTGTCCAGAGTCTTTAGCACACCGCCTTGGTAGAAGATTTCAGATAGAAGTCTTCCACAAGGAACTTGTTTCCTCTTTCCTTTGGAGGCTTCCATGATAGCCCAACATAAGTGATGCATGATATATCTTGGAAGATTTATTTGTTGAAATCCAGCCAAGAAATATAGCACCAGTTTGTGATCCAGATTGGGTTGATCAGCACCTCCTCCCTTCTGAAAGAAGCACTCATTGATAATCTTCAGAAGCACCCTGTGCTCAATATTCATGTCAACCAACTTGGTTGCTGGATTTCCCTTCAGCAACAGATTTGTGTAGCTCTCCAGCAGAGCATCTTTCCTGCTGACGTTCCACTGGAACCTTCCTTCAGGAGCCATCCTGCAGGCTTTAGCAATCACCCCTTCGGTGATAGATACTGGGATACCCATCACTGCTGATTTGATTTCTAAGCCGTAGAAAGGTTCAAGACCCGTCTCTTTTCTTGATTTCCCTTTCAGATTAGGGTTTCTTGACACAACTTGATTTTCTTGAGCCTTAGCAGATTCAACATCAAACACTTCAGCCCGAATCCAGAATTCCTTGACCAGATTCACATAAGTTGGTCCGTTAAGCATCTGAAAATACCCAGCCATCTTCTGAGCAATAATCAGAGCATCCATGTCTACTCCGTTTCTTTTCAGAGATGCGAAGTCTACAGGTGATTCGATTTGAACTTCCAACGAATCGATTGGAATCGACACAGTCACTGGTTTAATGGAGTAGTTTGATCCTGTGCCTTGTTGCATGCTTGAACCGCTTGTAGAAGTAGCCATTGTAGAAGTTGAAGTTTGGGGGTAAAGGTTTTCTAAGGTGAGAGAAGAGAGAAAACAGATTTTCTTTCGTAACTGCTTAAAAAAACTTGAAAGTGTAGGAAAGTGAGTGAGTAGTGTGTGTTTGGTATTTATAGTGATTTCTGAAAAACAACTTTTCACATTTCAGAGGCGACAGCCAGACACACGCATTAATGACTTCAGGGGCGCAAGAATATTTGTTAAGGAGAATAACCATCATTGCCCTAAAAGTGTTGTTTCCCAATGCAGATAGACGTGTCAGAAGTCTACAAAAGTAACTTTAACCTTTTCCACTTCTGAGAATTTATCAGAGTCAAAAAGATTCCAACCCAGAGTCTGAGAATTTTTTTAGAGGTTGTGTCTCTTCAAATTCTCCAAGGAGAGTCTGATATTCCATCAGCTTCTGATAATTTTCAGAGTCTAGTTTTTCATTCAGAGTCAAGCATTACTCAGAGACAGAATGCATGTTCAAATTTTTCTTTATAAAATTGAATCTTTCAACAGTTAAGGGTTTTGTAAAAATATCAGCCCATTCATGATCAGTATCAATGAATTGAATATCTAAAACTCCCTTTTGAACATAGTCTCTGATAAAATGATGTTTAATTTCAATGTGCTTGGCAACTAAAACTCCCTTTAGACAAACAGATAGCAGCTGTGTTATCATAGTAAATTGGAATACAGTTTTCAGTTATTTGGTAGTCTTCCAACTGATGTTTCATCCAAAGCAGTTGTGTATAGCAACTAGCAGCTGAGATGTATTCTGCTTCTGCTGTTGACAAAGCAATAGTTGCTTGTCTCTTACTGGCCCAGGATATCAGATTCTCACCAAGAAACCGACAGTTTCCACTAGTTGATTTTCTTTCAATCCTGTCACCAGCATAGTCAGCATCGCAGAATCCAACTAGCTTATAATCTGAAGATTTCTTATATAGAAGTCCAAGATTAGTTGTTCCTTTCAAATATCTAAAGATTCTTTTAACAGCAGTTAAGTGAGATTCTCTAGGATCTGATTGAAACCTTGCACACAAGCATACACTGAACAAAATATCAGGTCTGGATGCAGTGAGATACAACAGAGAACCAATCATACCTCGATACAGCTTCTGGTCAACTTTAGATCCTTGATCTTCTTTGTTCAGAGTGCAGGTAGGGTGCATTGGAGTGTTCATTTCCTTGTAGTCTTCAAGTTTAAACTTTTTCAGAAGCTCTTTGGTATATTTGGACTGATGAACATACACTCCTTCTTTGCATTGGTTGATCTGAATTCCTAGAAAGAACTTCAGTTCTCCCATCATGCTCATTTCAAATTCCTCCTGCATCATCTTAGAAAATTCCTTGCAAAGAGATCTATTAGTTGAACCAAAAATAATATCATCAACATAAATTTGTACAATCAGAATGTCTTTCTCAAGTGTCTTCTTGAAAAGTGTTGTGTCAACCTGTCCTCTTTTAAAATCATTTTTAAGCAAGAAATTACTCAGTCTGTCATACCAGGCTCTGGGAGCTTGTTTCAGACCGTACAGAGATTTCTTTAGCTTATAAACGTGGTCAGGATGTTTTAAATCCTCAAAACCAAGTGGTTGTTTCACAAACACTTCTTCAGAAATGACTCCATTGAGAAATGCGCTTTTAACGTCCATTTGATACAAGGTTATGTTGTGATTTACTGCGTAGGAAAGAAGTAACCTGATTGCTTCCAATCTTGCAACTGGAGCAAAAGTTTCAGTGTAGTCAATGCCCTCTTGTTGGTTGTATCCTTGAGCAACAAGTCTGGCTTTGTTTCTGATTACTTCTCCCTGTTCATCCAGCTTGTTCCTAAACACCCATTTAGTTTCAATAATGTTCTTGTGTTCAAGCTTAGATACAAGATCCCATACATCATTCCTTTAAAATTGATTAAGCTCATCTTGCATTGCTAAGATCCATCCATCACCAGCTAGTGCTTCATCAACTGTTGTAGGTTCTATCATGGACAGCAATCCCAGGGCAGACTCTTCAGGTCTGAAATGAGATCTAGTTCTTCTGGGACTTTCTCTGTTGCCAATGATTTGATCCTCAGGATGAGAAGACTTGTACTTGAATGAATTTCTGGACTGGATAACTTGCTGTGAATCATCTTGAGCTTCTGAATTCAACAATTGGGACAACAGGAGCTGTTACAGCTTCTGAAGTATCATTCAACTCTGAAGTCTGATCAGGTTCTGAATAATCATCAGACTCTTCTGAACCTGCAATACTTTCATTCTGCTCTGGAATTTTACTTCCAGGCTCTTTGTCATCAAACTTGACATGCATAGACTCTTCAACACAGAGTGTTTCCAAGTTATACAGTTTGTATGCCTTAGACCTCTCAGAGTAACCTAGAAAGATTCCCTTTTGTGCCTTTGCATCAAATTTCTTCAGATAGACTTTATTGTTCAAAATGTAACATGTACATCCAAACTGATGAAAGTAAGAAATGTTAGGTTTCCTGCCTTTAAAGAGTTCATATGCTGTTTTATTCAGTATGGGTCTGATATAGATCCTGTTCTGAACATAACATGCTGTGTTTACTGCTTCTGCCCAAAAATGTTTTGCCAGACTGTTTTCGTGAATCATGGTTCTTGCCATTTCTTGTAGAGTCCTATTCTTTCTCTCTACAACTCCATTTTGCTATGGAGTTCTAGGAGAAGAGAATTCATGGATAATTCCAAATTTTTCACAAAATATTTCAAATGGCTCCATTTCCAAATTTTTCACAAAATATTTCAAATGGTTATGCCTTAGTCCATCTACAAACCACACATTATTGATTGAGACTGAGGAATTACCAATTGTTCCACTACCAATGATTTTGCCAGTTTGGTTTCCTCCAAATCCCACAGTTCCTCCCTCTTTCATGGTCAGGGTTAGGAACATAGACTTTTCTCCCGTCATATGTCGCGAGCAGCCACTGTCCAGATACCAGGACTTCTGCTTTTCTTTTCCTTTTAGACATATCTGCAGCATCAACAATTTCTGTCTTAGGTACCCATATTTTCATGGGTCCTTTTGGGTTAGTCCTAGAAGTTTTGAGTCTCATTTGTGTTTTCTGTCTGAATTTTTCTTTTTCTGTCTTCTTCCAGACTTTGGGTTCAGAACCTTTAGTCTTAGAATGTGACTTAATAAAGACAGCTTCCTTCCTCTGAAATCTAGGCTTTTTAGTTTCAGACTCTGTTTTCTTCAGAACCTGTTTGTTAGGTTCTGATCTCTTCAAAATCTGTAACGTTGGAGCTTTTGATTTAGAGTCATTCGTTACCTTTGTCTTTTGATTCTCAGGTTTTGACTTAGTCAATTCCTTTGAGTTTAAAGACTTAGATCCTGAATGAGAAGCTTTTTCAGATTCAGACACAAAATGAGTTTTCAGACCCTCTTTGATGTTATCAGAACAAGGTTTCAGAATCACTTCACTAGAGTTTCCTCCTGTGAAACCAATTCCCTTTTTGTTGTTTTGATTTATGCTATAAATCATGGATGAAACTTTGGTTCTATCAATTCCTGTGTTAATAAACTCTTGAAGAGCAGCATCCTGCTCAGACAAGGTTTTATTATCACCTTTCTTAGTCATTGTTTTCAAATCATTATTTTCTTGTTGTAAAACATCCATTTCCATCTTAGTTGATTCATGGAGTTTTAGCAGCTTAATGTATCGTTGCTTAACTCTCCTCAACTCAGTGGATTGGTTTTCATAATGACAAAGAAGTTTCTTGAGAGAATCAATTAATTCAGATCTAGTGAGTTTAGAATATACCTCAGCTTCAGTTTCAGAATTTGTACTTGACTCAGCATCAAATGAATCTTTTTCATTATCAGCAGTAGCTACCAAAGCCAGAGCTATTTTTGCTTCATCTTCAGCATCATCTTTGTCAGACTCAGACTCATTATCCAGATCTTCCGAAGTTGCCATCAAGCTCTTCTTGAATTGCTTCTTGAATTTGTTGGACTTGAAGATTGCTTTCTTTGATTTTTCTTTGGATTTCTCTTTCTGCAGGTCTGGACATTCAGCAATGAAGTGTCCAACCTTCTTGCAGTTAAAGCAACCTTTCTGATCTTCTTTTCTAGAGCTTTTGTGACTACTGCCTCTGCTCATGAATTAATCACTGTTTCGAGACAACGCTCGGTTTAGCCACCGCACTACGCCCTAAGAAAAGGCCAAAGATGGGTTTGGTAACTACGATCCATAGCATCACCGGTCAATTGGAAGTAAAGTGCCTAAGCATGACAACACACGCCGACAACATCACCTCTAAAATGCCTCAGCTATGTGAGATTGATCGCATAACCCAATACACGAGGCAACCCCTGGATTGGATTGTCGATTATATCTCCACCTATTCCTAAGTTCACTCAGCCCGGGTGTAGGACTTTTGATATTCTCACCCCACACGTTGCATGAAAATATTTACATATAACAATAAAGTAAAGTGTAAAACATAAAGCATGAAAAACTAGGCGTAGCCCTAAAGTCCCCAGTGAAGTCGCCATTTCTGTTATCGCGATTTTCGGGTGTCAAGTCATTAATTAGGCTTGAACCTTTCAATCATTGATATCTCTATTTTTTTTTTGGGAAGGGTAAAATTGAGAAAACCCTTAGAAATTCTAAGTTCGGGGCAATTTTCGCTACGGGAAGGTGTTAGGCACCCATAAAGACTATAGTACTCTATAGTAGCCGTTTTTTCTAGATTTATGTTTACGCTTTATTTTTAATGCTATTTATTGAAAATGTTGTTTTTAAGAATGGGGGGAAAGAAGTGTTTGGATTTTATTTTTATTGGACTTGGAGAGGTTTTGACTGAAGGGGAGAAAAACACAAGAAGGGGGGTTGAATTGTGTTTTCAAATTATCGTTTTCTCTTTGAAACTCAGAACACGAATGATCAGAAGCAGATTAGACAACTTCTAAAGATACTGTTCAGGAGCGTATGCAGCGGAAAGATAAACAGAGAGAAAAGAGAAGAAGTAGGACACAAGCAATTTATACAGGTTCCTTCCACAAACCGGAAGTAGTCCTGTCCCCCTTGCACTTCCAAGGAGAGTTCACTAAAGTAATATCTGATTACAAATGCTCAAGCACACAAGCAAGAGACTTCAAATGCTCAAGAACACAATCAAGAGACTTCTAATGCTCAAGCACACAAGCAAGAGACTTCTAACAAACAAAATTACATAGAAAATGTTTGAGGTTGAACACTTGATATACAATCAGTGGTGTTCACAATACAAATCAGATACAGACTCTTAAGACTTAAGAATTTCAAAGATATGAACTTGAAAACTGAAATTCTAAGTGAACTTTTGGATGCTTAGACAATTTTACAGAGTTTTGGCACTTTCAATATGTTGTAGAGTCTTTTTGTTCTTCAAGTCTTCACTCCTTTATATAGAGGTGTGAAGTGAACGTTGTAAGTACCAACACATCCAAAAAGAGTCGTTAAAGAAGTTTGATCTTTCACCAGTGATTCTTTGCCTGATTTAGTTAATGTCCTATAAAGAATCAATTTCAAATCCATTCCAGTTGAGAGGGAACAAGGATGCAGGCTTGGTTGTACATGAGAGCTGTTATTCTTGTCTGTTAGCTGAGACAAAGAACAGAGTAGTGGAGAAGGTGGTTTTACAGTTCGTACAGAGTACAATGTCAATGCTTCTTGTCTCTTTGCAACAAAATGACTTCAAAACTTTCTGAAAAGACCGTTGCTTCAACCCACTAGTCTTCTGCCAATGCTCTATAATTTTCGCTCCAAAATACAACACTTGAATCTTGAAATATAAAGCTTCTGGTGAAATACTGTTGCTTCTGAAGGAACAGCTTCTGAGGACCTTCAGCTTCTGATGACGTCATACTCTTCAGGAGCGCTTGTCTTCAGGAGCGCAAGTCTTCAAATAGATACTTCCTTTGCTCTTTATTTGTTCTTTTAGAACCTTGTTAAAATATAACACTTTGTTTATGGTCCTGTACACTTGAACAAATGTTAGCAATACCAATTGTCAATTTTTAATACTTTGTTATCATCAAAACTCTTTAGAGTTTATTGTTAAACACATTTTGTTCCAACAATCTCCCCCTTTTTGATGATGACAAACAATAGTATTTAAAAGTTGATCAATTGTTGTTAATCTAATTAACAAGTTGACTTAAAGAGTATGAGGTTTGTAAGCTCCCCCTGAGTCTAAAAGTACTTTAAGGTGAGGTTTGTAAGCTCCCCCTGAGTCCTATCTTGTTAATTAAATTCATTTAACGCTCAATAAAATTATAAAAAAAAATAGAAGTGATAGAGAGAGATAATGGTTCAGTTAAGTTATTTTGAAATAAAATTACTCCCCCTAACTAAAAGGATTGAGTGACATTAATTTTCAAAAAAAAACTTAAACGAAATGGGGCTCAGGACCTTTAAATACTATCACACTTACTCCCCCTTTTGTCATTAACAAAAAGAAATCAACAAAAGAAAGAGAAAAACATAGTAAAGAAAAGGTGTGAAGCATAATCATATCACAAATTAAGTGCGTTAAAAAAAATAAATAAAGAAACAAAGAAATATTCAGAAGCAATTAAGTTCAGCAGCATACAAGGTAAACAATGTTAAAGATAAATAAAAACACAACAAGCAACAAACAATAGGTGTGCAACTAAGGGTTGGATTGTTTGAGGGTGTTTTCAAGAATCTTCTTCAGCAGCTCATTTGTTTCCTCTTGCTTCTTCTGCATTTCAGCTAGGCTTCTGGCCATATCTCTCTAATCCTGGCTTCTTCCAGCTTATCATCAGTTTCAGCTTTATGTTCTAGAAGCAGTAGCCTTTGTTCGAAGAGATCTTTTTCCAGCTTCTGATTCTTCTCTTTAATAATCTTGTTCTCTTGAAGTAAAGCCAGATCAGGAGCTAATGCCTTTAAATTCACCTTTGATAGGAAAGATAAGTCTAGGTCCTTGGGGTGAATATAATGAGGCAGAAAATCAGTTGGTTCTCTTCCTCTGATACTTAAAGACGATCTAGCCCAAGTTCCCGTTATCTTTACCTCTTCAAGGTCTTCATTGATACCGTTCAGCCAGTCCTGAAGCTTCTGCTTAGCTTGCTCCTGAGCTTCAACACAAGTGGAGGATAGGGCATTCATAACATTTTCAACTCTTTCCTTGAGCCTATTCCACTATTTTTCATAGCTCTCTCTGTGACTCAAGTCATTTCTGGATGAAATGAGCTTGATCATCTTATCAGCTATATCCTCACACACACCCTTTAACACATTAGAATCTAAGAATCTGGTGGGTGGTGAAGGTTGTTTTCTGGGTCTGGGAGCAGCAAAAGGTTGAATCTGAAGGTTGTTGGAAGTTGAAGATTGAGAATTGCTAGAGGATTGTGATTGTGATTGATCAGAAGTAGACTGGTCAACCTCCATAGATGAGGATTGATCAGCTTCTGCATCAAGATCAATGACAGAATCATCAATCTCCATTGCATTTTAAGTAAAAAGAAATTTAGGAGTATGGTCAGAATTGGTTGGTTCAAGAACATCTAGTTCAGGAATAGTTTGTTCAGGAACAGATTGTTCAGGAACGGTTTGTTCAGGAACGGTTGAGGGCATTTGTTGTTCAGATGTTTGTTGATATGGGCTTTCTGAAGCAACTTCAGAAGTTATTACTTCAGAGGCTTTATGTATTGGTAGGTCAGTGTCTAGAAGTTCACCGGATAGATGACTGCTGAGATTATTTATAACAGAGTCATCTTCTGGCTTGTCAGGTAAAATCATGTTGATGGGTTGAATAGTTTGTGGTTGAAGTGGATGATTAGGGGGTAATTTGCTGTATTTTAACTCAAGCAAACTACTGACCCTAGCTTGAATAGAAGATTCCAAAGGTTTAAAGGGAGAATCAGGTTTGGAAGGATTTTTGTGGAGTTTAGAAAATGGTGATTGGCCTTTTATAAGTACGCTGATTGGAATATCATCCAAATCAGTAGAAGAGGATGATGAGGTTTTGGATTGGGAGGAATATGAGGGAGAGGAGCCAGATTCTATATGTATCAATGGTTGTGTAGAAGATGTACCTGATATAGATTCTGATCTAGGAGCTGACAGAATGCTTGCAGCTTCAGCAGCAACTTCAGCTTGCAGTTCTACAGTACTCTTTAGAGCTTGCTCAGCAACTTCAGCAGCATTCTCCTTGAGCAAGGCTGAAGCAGGCACTTCAATCTCCTTAGCACGGTCCAGAGCCTTCTGTAAAGCTTCAGTCTCAGCCTTCTTCTTCTTCCTTACCTCCCTGGTAACCAGTTCGGTAGCCTCTTCTTCTTCTTGTGCTTCTACAACTGCACTTTCTTCAGCAGTGTACACAGATTCCTTCAGTTTCCTTAGCCTTTGAGTTCTTTTCTTCTTTTGAGGAATCTTTTTGACAGTTGTTGTTGTAGATGCTGAAGCCAGTTGTTTGCCACTTCTGGTCTTCTGAGGAATAATAGCTCCTGGGTTCAGATCCTGAACCTCTTCCTGAATAGAGAGTACCTCAGGAGCACCAGATATAGACTTTTCAGGAGCCTTTTCCTTCTTCGCCTTCTTAGAAGGATTTTCACCTTCTAAGTACTCTTCTTGAGTGAGTACCTTCCTTTTAGATTTTCTTCCTTTAGCTATAGGAAGTTCTTGTCCATACATTTCCTCTAGAACTTCATCCAGACTGATCAGCTTGCCATGGGTCTCATAATGATCAGCAATGAGAGCCATTTGTACAGCCAGGGTGTCCTTTTTGCAGATAGGAGGGAAGTCCTCCATTAGATTCGATACCACCCTTGATTCACAGATGTCTGTCTTTAGTTTGGTCACTTCAGGAATCAGTTTCATATGCTTCAAGGTGCTTGCATTCAACACCTTTCCACTCTCAGTTTCCAGCTGTTCATCAGTGAAGTAGTTTACTTCATTTAGAGCTCTAATAATGCCTCCTTGATGGAAGATTTCTGAGATCAGTCTTCCATAGGGAACCCAGACTCTGCACTTATTCTGGCTTTCCCTGAGCTCTTTAATCATGTGCCTGAAGATGTACTTGGGTAGATTTATCTTTTCTCCATTGATGAGATGATGAAGAAATACCTTGTGAGCCAAAGATGGTTGATCACCACCACCTCCTTTAGGCAACAGGTTCTCGTTTAGGATCTTCAGGAGCATTTTGTTCTTCATGCTTAGATCACAATATTTTCCAGCTGTTGTTGAGTTGAAGAGAGACTTGTTCACAAGATCATTCCAAGAGCTTGTCTTTGAGTTTGGTATAACAATACCAGAATATTTTCCAGATGCTTCTGCTCCAATGACAAAAGCAATAATATCCTCAGAGATGTAGACTGGAATTCGCATCAGACTTGACCTAAACTGAACTTCTTTGAAGGGTTCCAAACCCATTTCTTCTCTTGTTTTTCCTTCGAGAGAGGGATCGATTAGAACTTTTTCTTGTTCCTCCAGTTCTGATGCTTCCTTATCATACACTGAAGCTCTGAACCAGAAATGCCTGACGAGCGTCTTGTAAGTAGGGCCATTAAGCATATTGAAATAGTTCATCAGCCCTTGAGCTTCATAGTAGCCTTTGATATCACATCCATGAAATGCTAGAGATTCAAAATCCACTGGATTCTCAGTTTGAATCTTCAGTTGCCATTCCTTCAAACTCATTGTTACCCCTTTCAATTCATAAGCTGCGCGTTCTTGCTGACCTTCAACTTGTTGAACTTGAACATTTGATTCTTGAGCGGAGCTTGAGGAAGCCATTGATGATTGAGGAAGATGATGAATTTAGGGTTCTTAGGGTTTTGAGAGAGAGAAGGAGAGCTTTTTACTTAGCAGATACGAGAGCAAAAACAAAAAGTGTAGGTTGTGAAGTGAGTAGTGTGTGTTTTTGTTTAAGTGCTTTTAGTAAAAACGTTTGAATAACAGGGGACAAACAAACACAGCATTAATGACAGTTGGGGGTGCGAGATAGTACTACGAAAAGCATAATGATCATCATTGCCCTTTGAGTTATACGCCAATACATTTATGCCACGCTGTCAGATTTCAAATGAGCTGTATAAGTTAGTGAGACAGATGTCGCCAGGAGCAACTCTAGAAATTCCACTATCTTCTACTATTCAGGAGCACAAAGATTCTCTTCTGAAGTTTGAAGTTCTGATGACTCATCAGGAGCACATTTTCCTCAGAACCTTACTCAGGAGCTTCTGAAGGACTATGTCTTCTGAAGTGCATAAGCCCTCACCAGATGAATGACTAGCATTCCAGGGCATGAGCCCTCACCAATTGAATGTATAAACATTCCAGGGCATGAGCCCCCACCAATGAAAATGAGTTATGAAGACTCTGTGGTGTATATCTGCATACAACCCTACAACATCTAATGGTGCATATCAACATGCAACCAACACCAACAACAACTAGGACATCCTCCCCAACCAGACACAACCACTCACCACCTCAATAACGACTTCAAAATTAGCAAAGTATATTTCATTTCATATAATCATACATATATCCATCATAAACATCTGCATTTTATAGTTTTATCACCCTAATAATTCTTAATAAATCCAATAAACAACTTAGGAAGCTTAGGTTTGGGTTAAGAACACTCCAGGAAAATCACAAAATGGTCGTTCAGGACCAATCTCGCTTAAGCGAGCAGCATCTCGCTTGAGCGAGTCAAATGACGAAAGTCAGGTTGTTCCTCGCTTGAGGCTCGCTTGGCGTTCGCTTGAGCGACGCTCACAAACTACAGGTTCTGGGCAGCTTTCGCTTGAGCGATGGGAATTTCGCTTGAGCGACGCAAATGACGAAAGTTGGGATTTCGCTCGCTTGGCGTTCGCTTAGCGTTCGCTTGAGCGAATGGACGCGAAGCGATTCTGGACAGGGAAAAGTGCCGCTCGCTTGAGCGACGGCTATCTCACTTAAGCGAGAATTCATCTGGGCAGAATAAAAAACTACGATTTTCTAACCCCATTTTCATCCAAAAACCCAATTTTAATCCCCCAATCACCCAAAATGATTTAGAATAAGGTTTATGGGTTCAAGATACAATTAAACAACAGAAACAATTCACATAACATCATCATCAACACAATAATTCTCCAAAATTAGCATTCTTCACATTTCATAAAACCTAGAACAACTATCACCAATTCCAATCTATTTTCATGAAATCACATATGTATATATAGCATTTGAATCATAAACCCACCCTTACCTCAATTAAGCAAATTCTACAGCAAAAATGGCAGCTTCTCCCTTCCTAGTTCTTCCCCTTGGTTTCTCTCAAAAAGCTATGTTCTTCTCTTGTTTTTCTCTGATACGTGAAATGTTTCTTTTCTTTCCTTACTGACTAATTCTATTCTTCTACCAACCAAAGCATAACTCCTATTTTTCTCTTTACTCCCCCCACTAAATTCTATTAAATTTCTCCTTAATCCCTCCTTAATTCTATTAACTCCAAATGAATCCCTCTTTCAACCACATAAATATTATTTCTCCTATTTTCATAAAATACTACAAATAATTATATAATAAAATATATATCAAATATCAACACCACAATTATTCACATAGATCAACATATATTATTTATAAATTCAAATAGAATATTCTAAGCACCTAAAAATAGTAAAATATAAACTAGGGCGTTACAACTCTCCCCAACTAGAAAATTTCGTCCTCGAAATATTACCTTAAGCAACAAAACAACTCAGGATAGGATTCTTGCATCTTGCTCTCCAATTCCCAAGTCAAACTCTCACCGGTTACACCGCCCCAAACAACTCTTACTAGAGGTATCTCCTTGCCTCTCAGCTGCTTCACCTTGCGATCATCAATCCTCAAAGGCGAAGTCTCAACGGTAAGATTATCTCTAACTTGCACATCATCTCTAGGAATAACATGCGAAGGGTCTGCTACATATTTCCTCAACTGCGACACATGAAACACATCATGCAAGTTCGATAGATGTGGTGGCAATCCAATCCGATATGCCACGGTTCCAACTCTCTCGGAAATCTGATAAGGACCAATGAACTTTGGAGTCAACTTCTTCGACTTTAATGCACGTCCTACACCCGTCATCGGAGTAACCCTCAAAAACACATGCTCACCCTCCTGAAACTCAAGGGCTTTTCTACGCTTATCATGGTAACTCTTCTGACGATCCTGTGATGCTTTCATCTTTTCTCTTATCATCTTGACATTTTCTGTAGTCTGCTGCACTAACTCAGGTCCTAACACAAAACTTTCACCTGACTCAAACCAACATAGAGGAGTTCTACACCTTCGACCATACAAAGCTTCGAACGGTGCCATACCAATACTTGAATGGTAACTATTATTATAGGTGAACTCTATCAACGGCAAGTGGATGTCCCAAGCTCCACCTTGCTCGAGTACACACACCCTCAACAAATCCTCCAAGGATTGGATAGTCCTCTCCGACTGACCATCTGTCTGCGGATGATAAGCCGAACTCAATCTCAATTTCGAACCCAATGCATCTTGCAAGCTCTTCCAAAACCTCGAAGTAAACCTCGGATCTCTATCCGACACAATACTAGATGGAACACCATGCAACTTCACAATATCACGGATATAAATCTCCGCCAACTGGGCTACCGGATAAGTAATATTAATCGGAATAAAGTGCGCCGACTTAGTCAACCTGTCGACCACGACCCAAATGGCATCATGCCCTCTTGGAGTATTCGGCAAACTCGTTACAAAGTCCATAGAAATGCTATCCCACTTCCACTCAAGCACATCTAATGGAGTCAACAGCCCTGCAGGCTTCTGGTGCTCTACCTTAGACTTCTGACAAGTCAAACATGCATACACAAACTGAGCAACATCTCTTTTCAAACCGGACCACCAAAACAATTTCTTCAAGTCGTGATACATTTTAGTAGCTCCAGGATGAATACTCAAATTACTCTTGTGACTTTCTTCTAAAATCAACTTTTTCAAACCCTCATCATCAGGGATACAAATCCTTCCCCTAAACCTCAACACACCTTGGTTATCAACCTTGAAATCACTATCCGCATTTTGATCACTAGCAGCCATCAAGTCCACAAACTTAACATCAATCTTTTGTGCCTCTTTAATACTATTTAAGAAATCACTATTAATCTTTAACATGCCCAACTTCACACTCTGAGGTGACCTTTCACACACAAGACTCAAGTCTCTAAACTGTTCATGTAGCTCGAACTCTTAACCATCATAGCAGACATATGCAACGTCTTTCTACTCAACGCATCCGCAACTACATTGGCTTTACCAGGATGGTAATTCAAGCCAAAATCATAATCCTTAAGTAACTCAAGCCACCTTCTCTGCCTCATGTTCAATTCCTTCTGATCAAACAGGTACTTTAAACTTTTGTGATCACTAAACACCTCAAATCTGGAACCATACAAATAGTGCCTCCAAATTTTCAAAACAAATACCACGGCTGCTAACTCTAGATCATGTGTAGGATAATTCTTTTCATGGATCCTCAATTGCCTAGAAGCATACGCTACTACCTTACCATTTTGCATCAGAACACCACCTAAGCCCAACTTAGATGCATCACAATAAACAACAAAAGGTTCTTCTGGCTTCGGCAAAATCAAAATAGGAGCAGTCGTCAATCTTCGCTTCAACTCATTGAAACTATTCTCACATTGAGTATCCCACACAAATGCTTTTCCTTTACAAGTCAACTGCGTCAAAGGAAGTGCTAACTTCGAGAATCCTTCAATAAACCTGCGGTAATAACCAGCCAACCCAAGAAAACTTCTTACCTCAGTAACTGACTTTGGTGTCTCCCACTGCGACACAGCATCAACCTTCGAAGGATCTACAACAATACCATTACCAGAAATAATGTGGCCAAGAAAACTTACTTCATTCAACCAGAACTCGCACTTGGATAACTTGGCATATAACTTCTTTTCCTTCAGCACTTGCAATACAATCTTCAAATGCTCTGCATGCTCAGCTTCAGTCTTGGAATAAATCAATATATCATCAATAAAAACCACAACAAATTGATCCAGATACTCATGAAAAATTCGGTTCATATATTCCATAAACACACCAGGCGCATTAGTAACACCGAAAGGCATCACCTTATATTCATAATGACCATAACGCGTCCTAAATGCCATCTTTTGCATATCCTCATCCTTCACCTTTATCTGATGGTAACTTGACCTCAAATCAATTTTGCTAAACACACGGGCACCCACGAGTTGATCCATCAAATCGTCAATTCTCGGAAGTGGATACCTATTCTTGATCGTCACTTTATTCAACTGACGGTAATCAATACACAACCGCATGCTACCATCCTTCTTCTTTACCAACAACACCGGCGCTCCCCATGGTGAAACACTCGGTCTCACAAACTTCTTGTCAAGCAAGTCTTCTAATTGTTTCTTTAACTCAGCTAACTCCGAAGCTGACATACGGCAAGGAGCCATCGACAAAGGCTTCGTACCCGGCACAAGGTCTATCGAAAATTCAACCTCCCTCTCTGGTGGCACATCTGGAATCTCATCAGGGAAAACTTCGGGAAACTCTTTCACAACAGGCAGCCCATCAATTACGGCTTGGTTCTCCACCGACAAGTACGCCAACAAGGAAAACATCAACACACCATCTTGTTCTAATCGCTTCATCTCCTTAGTGGATAAGAATTCTGTTCCACTCTCTTCTTCAACAGAAGAAAACCGCACCGTCTTGGTAAAGCAATTAATCAGGACATGATTGTACTCTAACCAATTCATTCCCAATATTACATCCATTCCCACCAACGGCAAACAAACAAGGTCCACCTCAAAATCTCTACCAAATACAGACAACGGACAACTTAAACAAACAAGGGAAGTAGTCACTGAACCCTTAGCTGGAGCTTCAACAACCATCTTCCCATTCATATCAGACATAAACAGACCCAATCTTTTTGCACAATCAATAGCAATGAAACAATGTGTTGCACCAGTATCTATAATAGCAATTAAGGGAGTACTATTAAAGAAACAAGTACCTCTGATAAGTCGATCCTCATGATCAGTCTGGGTACCAGTCAATGCAAACACTCTCCCACTGGCCTGCGTCTTCTTAGGCTTAGTACACTGGGTGCTAAGATGACCCTCTTCATCACAATTGTAACAAACAATATCTCCACGCTTGCATTCAGCAACAGTGTAGCCTTTCTTACCACATCGGAAGCACTTCTTTTCATCACGGTTGCAGGCATTACTCTTGTGGCCTTTAACACCACACTTATAGCAAACAACATCAGCCGGAGCATCTCTTCGTGCGGGTCTCCTCTCATCATGCATTCTCTGCTTGCCCTTATCAGCCGGGACACTATAAGGCTTCGGGCGACTCTGCTGCCCCTTTCCTTTGCGGTCATTCATCACTTTATAATGGGCCTTTGTATCCTCTTCATAAATCCGACAACTGCTTACCAACTCTGAGAAGTCTCTGATCTTCTGATAGCCAATGGCCCGCTTGATATCAGCTCGCAGACCATTTTCAAACTTAATACATTTGGAGAACTCAGCAGTCTCCGCTGAATAATGTGGATAGAACTTGGCAAGCTCCACAAACTTCGCAGCATACTCTGTAATGGACATGTCTCCTTGCTTCAGCTCAAGGAATTCTATTTCTTTTCTACCACGAACATCCTCCAGAAAGTACCTCCTTAGGAATTCTCTTCTAAAAACAGCCCATGTAATCACAGCACCTTCATTCTGCAAAATAGGTTGAGTGCTTACCCACCAGTCGTCAGCCTCTTCAGCCAACATGTGAGTGCCAAACCGCACCATCTGAGCATCGGTGCACTGCATCACCCGGAAGATTCTTTCAACCTCCTTCAGCCAGGTCTGCGCTCCATCAGGATTGTACCTTCCCTTGAAGGTTGGTGGATGATTCCTTAGGAATGTCTCCAACATCCGTACACCTTCACCACCGCCAGCACCTTGTTGTTGTCCAACAACTTGAGCCATTGCTTGCAAAGCAGCAGCAAGAGCAGCATCATTCCTTCCAGACATCTTGATAGTTCTACATAACAACAAAAATTAGAACAACAAGGACAGTTTAAAGCTGTCACACAACACTACATGGCTCGACACGACTCTACTAATGGTCTGACAGACCGACCTGCTCTGATACCAATTGTAACACCCCGTTTTCCCAAAATGATATAATAATATCTAAACATCAGAGTTAATCATCATACAACGGAGCATTACATACACATTTCAAAAATTATTTAAATAGAAGAAATAAAACTATTTAAATATCCTCAATAATATCATCTTTATAAAATATCTGCAGCGGAATATTCATTTGATAATTAACCAACAACAAAATTCAACATCCTTGGCACAAAGGCCTCATCATACTACAATTTATTTCATAATAATAAAATCTCCAACAACATGTCCTTCAAATAAAATGATACATAAAGGAATGAAAGAATTAAACATCAAAATCCCCATCCCGTTACGTATCAGAGCCTAGGACGCAAGAGCCAAAATCTACTAGCCTTCATTACCTGCACTTGCCCACAAGGCGGCAATTCCAGCAGAAGGGGTGAGTTCACAAAACAAAAGTAATATATAAATATATGAATCATCAAATTGCATTGGAAAACAACAACAATAATAACAACCATCATCAGCATAATTCAACAACTTCATCAATATTATCTCAGCAATTAGATTCATCTTCAATTAACAACAACGACAACACTTGTGGCGACACCTCACCAACAACAACTCACAACTGACAACTCACACCTATGACAACTAATGCAAGACCTCAACAACGAATGCATTATGCAAATGTGGTACCAACTACGCGCGTTGAATGCTAAGCATTCCGGGGCATAAGCCCCCACCAATTTGGATGGTTAAAGCATCCCAGGGCATAAGCCCTCACCAGATGAATGACTAGCATTCCAGGGCATGAGCCCTCACCAATTGAATGTATAAACATTCCAGGGCATGAGCCCCCACCAATGAAAATGAGTTATGAAGACTCTGTGGTGTATATCTGCATACAACCCTACAACATCTAATGGTGCATATCAACATGCAACAACACCAACAACAACTAGCACATCCTCCCCAACCAGACACAACCACTCACCACCTCAATAACGACTTCAAAATTAGCAAAGTATATTTCATTTCATATAATCATACATATATCCATCATAAACATCTGCATTTTATAGTTTTATCACCCCAATAATTCTTAATAAATACAATAAACAACTTAGGAAGCTTAGGTTTGGGTTAAGAACACTCCAGGAAAATCACAAAATGGTCGTTCAGGACCAATCTCGCTTAAGCGAGCAGCATCTCGCTTGAGCGAGTCAAATGACGAAAGTCAGGTTGTTCCTCGCTTGAGGCTCGCTTGGCGTTCGCTTGAGCGACGCTCACAAACTACAGGTTCTGGGTAGCTTTCGCTTGAGCGACGGGAATTTCGCTTGAGCGACGCAAATGACGAAAGTTGGGATTTCGCTCGCTTGGCGTTCGCTTAGCGTTCGCTTGAGCGAATGGACGCGAAGCGATTTTGGACAGGGAAAAGTGCCGCTCGCTTGAGCGACGGCTATCTCGCTTAAGCGAGAATTCATCTGGGCAGAATAAAAACCTACGATTTTCTAACCCCATTTTCATCCAAAAACCCAATTTTAATCCCCCAATCACCCAAAATGATTTAGAATAAGGTTTATGGGTTCAAGATACAATTAAACAACAGAAACAATTCACATAACATCATCATCAACACAATAATTCTCCAAAATTAGCATTCTTCACATTTCATAAAACCTAGAACAACTATCACCAATTCCAATCTATTTTCATGAAATCACATATGTATATATAGCGTTTGAATCATAAACCCACCCTTACCTCAATTAAGCAAATTCTACAGCAAAAATGGCAGTTTCTCCCTTCCTAGTTCTTCCCCTTGGTTTCTCTCAAAAAGCTATGTTCTTCTCTTGTTTTTCTCTGATACGTGAAATGTTTCTTTTCTTTCCTTACTGACTAATTCTATTCTTCTACCAACCAAAGCATAACTCCTATTTTTCTCTTTACTCCCCCCACTAAATTCTATTAAATTTCTCCTTAATCCCTCCTTAATTCTATTAACTCCAAATAAATCCCTCTTTCAACCACATAAATATTATTTCTCCTATTTTCATAAAATACTACAAATAATTATATAATAAAATATATATCAAATATCAACACCACAATTATTCACATAGATCAACATATATTATTTATAAATTCAAATAGAATATTCTAAGCACCTAAAAATAGTAAAATATAAACTAGGGCGTTACAAGCCATTTTGTGCTTCATCAGAAGCAACTTCATCAGGAGCTACTTCATCAGGAGCAACTTCATCAGGAGCGACTTCATCAGGAGCAACTGATGTGGGTGCTGCTTCTGGACTATCTTCAGATTCAACTGACTGACCAGGTTCTAGAATGTCTTCAGGAACCTGTATCTCTGCAAAACCTTCATCTTGCTTTGAAGTTTTATCTTCAAGCTCTTTGTCATCAAATTTAACGTGCATAGATTCTTCAACACAGAGTGTCTCTGAATTATACACTCTGTATGCCTTTGACCTTTCAGAGTAACCTAAAAAGATTCCTCTTTGGGCCTTGGCATCAAATTTCTTTAGGTAGAGCTTGTTATTCAGAATGTAACATGTACATCCAAATTGATGAAAGTAAGAGATATTGGGTTTTCTTCCTTTAAACAGTTCATATGTTGTTTTCTCCAAGATAGGTCTTATGCAGATCCTATTCTGGACATAACACGTTGTATTCACAGCTTCTGCCCAAAAATGTTTTGCCAAATTGTTTTCATGGATCATGGTTCTGGCCATTTCTTGTAACGTTCTATTCTTTCTTTCTACAACTCCATTATGTTGTGGAGTTCTAGGAGAAGAGAATTCATGGAAGATTCCATGTTTTTCACAAAAAGCTTCAAATGGCTCATTTTCAAATTCACCACCATGATCACTTCTGATTTTCAAAATTTTGGCTTCTTTTTCAGATTGAATAAGGGTGCAGAAGTTACTGAATACATCGTATGCATGATCTTTGCTTTTCAGAAATTTCACCCAAGTCCATCTGCTATAATCATCAACAATAACTAATCCATACTTGCTTCCATATAAGGATGCAGTGCTAACTGGTCCAAATAGGTCAATATGAAGCAGTTCTAAGGGTCTTGAGGTGGAAACATTGTCTTTTGCTTTGAAAGATGATTTAACAATTTTTCCTTTCTGGCATGCACCGTAGAGTGCATCTGAATGATAATCAATGTCAGGAAGGCCTTTGACAAGCTGTAACTTGCTAAGCTTAGAGATTAATCTCGAGTTAGCATGTCCCAGCCTTTTATGCCACATCCATTTCTTATCATTCATTGATAGAAGGCAAATTACCTTCTGATCAGCCAGTTGAGAGAAATTGATTTTGTAGACATTTTCCACTCTCTTTCCCTTGAACACAATGGACTTGTCATTCTTGTTGATTATTGTACAGTTGGCTTTTTCAAATAATACATCATAACCATTGTCACAGAATTGACTGATGCTCAATAGGTTATGTTCAAGCCCATCTACCAACCATACATTATTAATAGAGGTAGAGGAGTTACCAATAGTCCCCGTACCAATAATCTTCCCAGACTGGTTGCCTCCAAACTTTACATTTCCTCCTTCTTTCATTGTGAGAGATAGGAACATTGACTTCTCTCCTGTCATGTGCCTTGAGCAACCGCTGTCCAGGTACCATGATTTTTGCTTTGTTCTTGCTTTTAGACAAATCTGCAGTATTGACAATTTCAGATTTAGGTACCCATTGTTTTATGGGTCTTTTGAGGTTAGAGCTGGAGAATTTACTCACCATTTCCTGATCCTTTAGATGCTTTTTGGGTAGCTTCTGATTAATCATTACCTTAGGTTTTTCAACTTTTGGTTTTGATACTTCAGGAGCAACAACTGCTTTGCCCTTCTGAACCTTAGACTTTAGGACATCAGATTCTGATTTTATCAGACTCTGAGGAACAGGTTCTGATCTCTTCAGAATCTTAATCTTTGTGGTCTTAGATTCAGAATTTATCATATCCTTAGGCTTGAAGTTCTTTGGCTTTGATGTAATCTTAGCCTTAGAACTGGAAGCTTCAGATTCTGACTGAGCAGCAGTTCCCATTTTTGCACCTTCAGGAACAAAGAAGGTTTTCAATCCTTCCTTTATGCATTCACAATATGCTTTGAGAATGGTTTCATTAGACTTAGCTTCTGAAAATCCAATCCCTTTACCATTGTTTTTGTAAATGCTATAAATCATAGAAGCAATTCTGCTTCTGTCAATACCAAAAATAATGAAATCTTCAAGAGCAATCTCATGGTTACTTAAAGACTTTCCATCACAATTTTCTTGCAGCTTCTGACACAAGAACTTAAGTTTGTCTTCATATGCCTTCCATATGAAGTCAAAACCTCTGAGTCCTTCTTCAGAAGCTTTTAGATCCAATAGAGTTGATTCTTGCTGCTTCATCAAAGCAACATATTTTTCTTTCAAAACTTTCAACTCATTGGTTCTCAATTCAAAGTGAGTGAGGAGTTCTTTAAGTGACTCTATCAGTTCTTCTCTAGGGATTTTGGAATATACCTCGTTTTCATCTTCTGAATCTGATTCAGTTTCAGCTTCTGAAGTTGTTGTAGCTACTAACCCAATAGCTATCTTTGCACCTTCATCAGACTCTTCTTTGTTAGATTCAGATTCACTATCCAAGTTATCCCATGTAGCCATCAAACTCTGCTTTAACTGTTTCTTGAACTTGCTTGACTTGAATGTTGGTTTCTTTGACTTTTCCTTTGCTTTTTCCTTCTAAAGATCAGGGCAATCAGCAATGAAATGACCAGGCTTCTTGCAGTTGAAGCATCCCTTCTGATCTTCCTTCTTTGAGCTTCTGAAACTACCTCTTCTGGACACAAACTTTTTGTTCTTTTTGGCTAGATACTGAAGTCTGTTTGAGAGCATAGCCATCATCTCAGTAACCTCTTCATCAGAATCTCCGGTTGGTGAATCTTCTTCATCAGACTCAGCCACTTTAAGAGCTTTGGATGACTTGCCTTTGGATGGAAGAGCTATTGATTTACTCTTTTTAGTAGACTCATGTTCATTAAGACTTAACTCATGAACTTTGAGAGAACTAACAAGATCTTCAACACTTAAAGTGTTTAAATCTTTAGCTTCCTCAATGGCAGTCACCTTTGGTCTCCATCTGGCAGGAAGGCTTCTGAGAATCTTACTCACGTGATCAGAAGCAACATAGCTTTTCTTCAGTATTTGGAGTCCAGAAACTAGAGTTTGAAATCTTGAGTACATCTCCTCAATACTTTCATCATCCTTCATCTTGAACAGCTCATACTGATGAACAAGCATCAGTGCTTTGGCTTCTCTAACTTTCTTGCTTCCTTCATAGTTAGCACATAAAGATGCAAACCTAGCTTTAGCAGTTGATTTATCACTCATCTTCATGTACTCTGCTCGTGGTATAGCAGAAACCAGAGAGCCTCTGATCTTGTGATGTTTCTTGTACATCTTCTTCTGAGAAGGAGTATGTATCTTTCTATCAACAGCAGCTCCTTCTTCATCAAGGATTAAGTCACCAACTCCATCTTCTAGTATATGTTGGAACAACGGATGTTTCACAAGTATACCACTTAAGTTTTGATGATAACAAGGTATTAAAAATTATCAATTGGATATGCTAAATATTTATTCAAGTATACAGGACCATTATCAAAGTCTTATTTACAAGAGGTTCTAATTGAATAAATTAAAGAGCAAAGGAAATTTAGACTGAAGCTTGAAGAACATCTGAATGAAAGCGCTCCTGGAAAATCAGAGTCAGAATGCGTCTGAAGAAAGATCTTCTGAAGATGACGTCATCAGAAGCAAGTTCTTCAGAGGCAGACTCATCAGAAGCAAATGGTCTCCAGAGGCAGATTCATCAGAAGCAAAGATTCTTCAGACACTGAAAAGCGTTGACAAAGCATAACGTACGAAAAGTACAACCACTATGCCTACGCCTGTTCCTGCAACCACCAACTCTGCACAGTGTCTTCTATACACGACAAGAATAACAGTAACTAAAGCAGAAACTTTTCCATATTTGCTGGAATGGATTTGAATTTGATTTCATTGTACAAGCCTCAAATCAAGCAAAGGATCAAAGGTGTCAAATCAGCTTCGGTAAAGAAAAAGTGATGAGCTGGCAGTTTCCAACGTCTCTCAAATTCTCTATAAATAGAGATGAAGACTTGAAGAACATAATACAACAACAGAATATACACGCGAATTAAGTTCTTCTCTCATATTCCAAGTCGCAAACACTGCTCATCAACAACTTAGATAATTCTTACAAAAGCTTACATTTTAGAATTTCTAAGTATCTAAGAAAAAAAAAACAGAGTCTGTTCTGTTTCGTTTTGTCTTGTGAATACCTCTGATTGTATATCAAGTATTCAAAACTCTTTTCAATTCTCTGTAATTGTTTTGAAGTCTCTTGCTTGTGTGCTTGAGCATTTGAAGTCTCTTTATTGTGTGATTGAACAAAGGAAGTCTCTTACTTGTGTGTTTGAGCAACTTGTAATTTGATATTACATTTTAGTGAAACTCTCCTTGGAAGTGCAAGGGGGACAGGACTACTTCCGGTTTGTGGAAGGAACCTGTATAAAATTGCTTGTGTCTTCTTTCTTTCTTGCATCTGTTCTACATTCCGCTGCTAAGACTCTAAACTCTGATCAGAGTCTGAACTCTATCAGACTCTGTATTCTGAGAACATTGTTATTTTTCGTAAGAAAGAAACGTTTTTGAAAACACAATTCAACCCCCCCCCCCCTTCTTGTGTTTTTCCCACCTTCAGTTGGTATCAGAGCTTCGGCTCTGTAGTTAGCACTTAACCGTGTTACAGTAAACGATCGGTGAAAAACATGTCTGGGGATGAAGCTTCTGCATCTGCATCTGGTTCTGGTTTTGGTTCTGGAGCTGCTGTGCATTATGACTACAGCAACATCAACAAAAGTGAAAGATTCTCTAATCACAACAAACCTCCTATGTTTAATGGTGATCCTGAAATGTTTTCTTGGTGGAAGACCAAGATGTATAGTCACATCATGGGAATGGATGAAGAGTTATGGGATGTTCTTGAAGATGGCGTTGGTGATCTGAGGTTAGATGAAGAAGGTGCTGCTCTTGATAGGAAAGCTCATACTCCTGAGCAGAAAAAGCTTTATAAGAAACATGAATGAAGGAGGATGAAAACATTGAGACCATGTACTCAAGGTTTCAGACTCTTGTTTATGGACTTCAGATTCTGAAGAAAAGCTACGTAACGTCTGATCATGTGAACAAGATTCTGAGAAGCTTACCTGCAAAATGGAGACCAAAAGTGACAGCCATTGAGGAAGCTAAAGATTTAAACACCTTGAGTGTTGAGGATCTCATAAGCTCCTTGAAATGTCATGAAATAGGTCTTAACGAGCATGAACCTGTCAAGAAGCCCAAGTCCATTGCATTAAAATCCAGAGGCAAGTCAGGTAAGGCTCTGAAGGCTTTGGAGTCTGAAGAAGAATCTACATCTGAAGATTCTGATGAAGACTCTGAGATTGTTCAAGAGATGGCTATGCTCACCAACAGATTACAATATCTCGCTAAGAAGAACAAGAAGTTTATGAACAGAGGTAGTAATCACAAAAGTTCAAGAAAGGAAGATCAGAAAGGTTGCTTCAACTGCAAAAAGGTTGGACACTTCATTGCTGAATGTCCAGACTTGCAAAAAGAGAAATCCAAAGAAAAATCTAAGAAAGCGTTCTTCAAGTCTAACAAATTCAAGAAGCAATTCAAGAAGAGCTTGATCGCAACTTGGGAAGATCTAGATAATGAGTCTGAGTCTGACAAAGATGATGCTGAAGATGAAGCTAAAATAGCTCTGGCTTTGGTAGCTACTGCTAATAATGAAGAAGAAGCATCTGATGCTGAGTCAAGTACAGACTCTGAAACTGAAACTGAGGTATACTCTAAACTCACTAGATCTGAACTAATTGATTCTCTCAAAGAACTTCTTTGTCATTATAAAAACCAATTCACTGAGTTGAGGAGAGTTAAGCCACGATACATTAAGCTGCTAAAACTCCATGAATCAACTAAGACGGAAATGGAAGCTTTAAAACAAGAAAATAATGATTTGAAAACAATGACTAAGAAGGGTGATAATAAAACCTTGTCTGAGCAGGATGCTGCTCTTCAAGAGTTTATTAACACAGGAATTGATAGAACCAAAGTTGCATCCATGATTTATAGCATAAATCAGAACAACAAAAAGGGAATTGGCTTCACAAGAGGAAACTCTAGTGAAGTAATTCTAAAACCTTGTTCTGATAACATCAAAGAAGGTCTGAAAACTCATTTTGTGTCTGAGTCTGAAAAAGCTTCTCATTCAGAATCTAAATCTTTAAATTCTGAGGAGTTGACTAAGTCAAAACCAAAGAATCATAAGACAAAGGTTACAAATGACTCTAAATCAAAAGCTCCAACGATACAGATTCTGAAAAGATCAGAACCTATCAAACAGGTTCTGAAGAAAACAGAGTCTGAAACTCAAAAGCCTAGATTTCAGAGGAAGGAGGCTATTTTTACTAAATCACATTCTAAGACTAAAGGTTCTGAACCCAAAGTCTGGAAGAAGACTGATAAAGAAAAATTCAGACAAAATACACAAAAGAGATTCAGAACTTCTAGGACTAACCAAAGAGGACCCATGAAAGTATGGGTACCTAAAACACAAATTATTGATGCAACAGATATGTCTAAAAGGAAATACAAAGCAGAAGTCCTGGTATCTAGACAGTGGCTGCTCGCGACATATGACGGGAGAAAAGTCTATGTTCCTAACCCTGACCATGAAAGAGGGAGGAACTGTGGGATTTGGAGGAAACCAAACTGGCAAAATCATTGGTACTGGAACAATTGGTAATTCCTCAGTCTCAATAAATAATGTGTGGTTTGTAGATGGACTAAGGCATAACCTACTTAGCATAAGTCAATTTTGTGATAATGGTTATGACGTCTTGTTTAATAAGAACAACTGCACAGTAATCAACACTGATGATCAATCTGTGGTGTTTAAGGGAAAGAGAAAGAACAATGTTTATAAGATCAATTTTTCAGAACTGACTGATCAGAAGGTATTTTGCCTCCTGTCAGTGAGTGATAAGAAATGGTTGTGGCACAGAAGGTTGGGACATGCTAACTGGAGATTAATCTCCAAGCTTAGCAAGTTACAACTTGTCAAAGGCCTACCAGACATTGATTATCATTCAGATGCACTATGTGGTGCATGTCAGAAAGGAAAAATTGTTAAAACTTCTTTCAAATCTAAAGACATTGTTTCTACCTCCAGACCCTTAGAACTACTCCATATTGATTTATTTGGACCAGTCAGTACTGCATCCATATATGGAAGTAAATATGGATTGGTGATTGTTGATGATTACAGTAGATGGAGTTGGGTTAGGTTTCTCAAATCTAAAGATGATTCATATGATGTGTTCACAAAATTCTGTATTCAAGTCCAATCTGAAAAAGAACTTACAATTCTAAAAGTCAGAAGTGATCATGGGGGAGAATTTGAAAATGAGCCATTTGAAATATTTTGTGAAAAATTTGGAATTGTCCATGAATTCTCTTCTCCTAGAACTCCACAGCAAAATGGAGTTGTAGAGAGAAAGAATAGGACTCTTCAAGAAATGGCAAGAACCATGATTCATGAAAACAATCTGGCAAAACATTTTTGGGCAGAAGCAGTGAACACAGCGTGTTATGTTCAGAACCGGATCTACATCAGACCCATTCTGAACAAAACAGCATATGAACTCTTTAAAGGCAGGAAACCTAACATCTCTTACTTTCATCAGTTTGGATGTACCTGTTACATTCTGAACAATAAAGTCTATCTGAAGAAATTCGATGCAAAAGCTCAAATTGAATCTTTCTAGGTTACTCTGAGAGATCTAAGGCATACAGACTGTATAACTTGGAAACACTCAGTGTCGAAGAGTCTATACATGTCAAGTTTGATGACAAAGAGCCTGGAAGTCAAATTCCAGAGAAAAGTGAAAACAATGCAGGTTCAGAAGAGTCTGATGATTATTCAGAACCTGATCAGACTTCAGAGACACATGAAACTTCAGAAGCTCTGACAGCTCCTGATGTCCCAATTGTTGAAGCTTTTGAAGAAAATCAAGATGATTCCCAGCAAGTTATCCAATCCAAAAATTCATTCAAATACAAGTCTTCTCATCATGAGGATCAGATCATTGGTAGCAAAGAAAGCCCCAGAAGAACTAGATCTCATTTCAGACCTGAAGAGTCTGCCTTGGGTCTGCTGTCCATGATAGAACCTACAACAGTTGATGAAGCACTAGCTGATGATGGATGGATCTTAGCAATGCAAGATGAGCTCAATCAATTTAAAAGGAATGATGTATGGGATCTTGTATCTAAGCCTGAACACAAGAACATTATTGGAACTAAATGGGTGTTTAGGAACAAGCTGGATGAACAGGGAGAAGTAATCAGAAACAAAGCCAGACTTGTTGCTCAAGGATACAGTCAACAAGAAGGCATTGATTACACTGAAACTTTTGCTCCAGTTGCAAGATTGGAAGCAATCAGGTTACTTCTTTCCTACGCAGTAAATCACAACATAACCTTGTATCAAATGGACGTTAAAAGTGCATTTCTCAATGGAGTCATATCTGAAGAAGTGTTTGTGAAACAACCACCTGGTTTTGAGGACTTACAACATCCTGACCACGTTTATAAGCTAAAGAAATCTCTGTACGGTCTGAAACAAGCTCCCAGAGCTTGGTATGACAGACTGAGTAATTTCTTGCTTAAAAACGATTTTAAAAGAGGACAGGTTGACACAACACTCTTCAAGAAGACACTTGAGAAAGACATTCTGATTGTACAAATTTATGTTGATGATATTATTTTTGGTTCAACTAATAGATCTCTTTGCAAGGAATTTTCTAAGATGATGCAGGAGGAATTTGAAATGAGCATGATGGGAGAACTGAAGTTCTTTCTAGGAATTCAGATCAATCAATGCAAAGAAGGAGTGTATGTTCATCAGTCCAAGTATACCAAAGAGCTTCTGAAAAAGTTTAAACTTGAAGACTGCAAGGAAATGAACACTCCAATGCATCCTACCTGCACTCTGAACAAAGAAGATCAAGGAACCAAAGTTGATCAAAAGCTGTATCGAGGTATGATTGGTTCTCTATTGTATCTCACGGCATCTAGACCTGATATTTTGTTCAGTGTCTGCTTGTGTGCAAGATTTCAATCAGATCCTAGAGAATCACATTTAACTGCGGTTAAAAGAATCTTTAGATATCTGAGAGGAACAACTAATCTTGGACTTCTCTATAAGAAATCCTCAGATTACAAGCTAGTTGGATTCTGTGATGCTGATTATGCTGGTGATAGGATTGAAAGAAAATCAACCAGTGGAAACTGTCAGTTTCTTGGTGAGAATCTGATATCCTGGGCCAGTAAGAGACAAGCAACTATTGCATTGTCAACAGCAGAAGCAGAATACATCTCAGCTGCTAGTTGTTGCACACAACTGCTTTGGATGAAACATCAGTTAGAAGACTACCAAATAACTGAAAACTGTATCCCAATTTATTGTGACAATACAGCTGCTATTTGTTTGTCCAAAAATCCTATTCTTCATTCAAGAGCCAAACACATTGAAATCAAACATCACTTTATCAGAGACTATGTTCAAAAGGGAATATTAGATATTCAATTCATTGATACTGATCATCAATGGGCTGATATCTTTACAAAACCTTTAACTGTTGAAAGATTCAATTTTATAAAGAAAAATTTGAACATGCATTTTGTCTCTGAGTAATGTTTGACTCTGGGTGAAAAATCAGACTCTGAAAATTATCAGACGCTGAAGAAGTTTCAGACTCTCTTTGGAGAATCTGAAAAGACTCAGCCTCTGAGAAAATTATCAGACTCTGGAAAGGAATCTTTTTGACTCTGAAAGTACTAGGAAGTGGAAAGGTTAAAGTTATTTTTTGTAGGCTTCTGACACGTCTATCTGCATTGGGAAACAACGCTTTTAAGGGCAATGATGGTTTTTCTCTCTTAAATTTTTTCGCGCCCCTCAAAGTCATTAATACGCATGTTTGGCTGTATCTCCTGAAATGTGAAGAGTTGTTTTTCAAATCACTATAAATACCAAACACACACTACTCACTCACTTTCCTACACTTTCAAGTCTTAAGCGGTTTCAATCGAAAATCATCTTTCTCTCTTCTCTCAACTTAGAAACCCTAAACCCCCAAACTTCATCTTCTCTAATGGCTTCGTCTACAAGCGGTTCAAGCTCGAAATCAAACTACTCCATCAAACCAGTAACAGTACCCATTCCAATCGATTCGTTGGTTGTTCAAATCGAATCGCCGGTGGATTTCTCCTCTTTGAAAAGAAACAAAGTAGACATGGAGGCTTTAATCTCTGCTCAAAAGATGGCTGGGTACTTTCAGATGCTCAACGGTCCAACTTACGTGAATCTGGTAAAAGAATTCTGGATTAGAGCTGAAGTTTTTGATGTTGATTCAGCAAAGGCACAAGAAAGGGAAGCTGTGTCAAGAAACCCTTCTTTGAAAGGGAAAACAAGAAAGGAAATGGGTCTTAAACCTTTTCATGGCCTTGAAATCAAGTCTGCTGTGATGGGTATCCCTGTATCTATCACAGAAGGAGTGATTGCTCAGGCATGCAGAATGCCTCTGGAAGGAAGGTTCCAATGGAACGTCAGCAGTAAAGATGCCATGTTGGACAGCTTTACAAGACTGCTGCTGAAGGGAAACCCTGCAACTAGGTTGGTTGAAATGGATATTGAGCACAGGGTGCTTCTAAAGATCATGAATGAATGCTTCTTCCAAAAGGGAGGAGGTGCTGACCAACCAAATTCAGATCATAAACTGGTGCTGTATTTCTTGGCTGGATGTCAGCCAATAAATCTTCCAAGATATATCATGCATCATTTATGCTGGGCTATCAAGAAAGCCTTTAAAGGAAAAAGAAAACAAGTCCCTTGTGGAAGACTTCTCTCTGAAATCTTCTACCAAGGAGGTGTACTAAGGACTCTGGAGACATTTAATCTGGTGTCAGACAGAGTATTGGGTATCACTACTGGAAGGATGATCAATGGCACATCCCTCTTCAACATGAAGGCCATTAAGTCAATCCTCACTGATTCAAAGGATTTGAAGGAGTCTGAAGCCCATTTCCCATTCATCAGAAATTTTCCTTCTATTCTTAAAGAAAACCACCCTGAAGCATTATCTACTTATCTAGCAGCTTTTGCTAAGGAGTCTGGAGAGGCTCAGAGGAAATCTGAAGTTGCAGTGGCCAGAAAGCAGAAGGCTGCTAATACTCAAGCAACTACCTTTGGAACTGTAACTGCTCCAAAGAGGAAAAGAGGTAAGGCTGATTCAAATATTGAGGAAAGATTTCAACGAGCCCAGGAGGAAAAAGAAGCTGGTTTTGTTGAAGTTGTTAGACCACTCAAGAGGCTAGCAACAGGGGAGATTGTGATGCCTATGTATGAACCAACTCCTGAACAGCAGAAGAGCAATGAGGAATACTATCAGAGTCTCAAGAATGAGAAGAAGAGGCTGAAAGCTCAGTGCCGAATTGACAGAGACAAGGCTCTGGCAGCTATAGGCATTAACCATGGTGAAGATCAACACCTCATCGAGAAGGTTATTGAGGCTCAGAATTTGGCCAAGAAGCTGGAAGAAAGTGCTGTGAAGGGAGCTCAGAAGGTTCTGCAAGAAACTTCAAGAACTTCTGAAGCTGATACCTCAGATGTTGTCCCTCAAGTGAATGCTTCAGTAGCTGCTGGTCCTCCACCAGTAATGCGGACAAGTGTTTCTCTCCCAGAGAGATCAGTCACTGGGATTGCATCAGAAGCTACTGCTTCAGAAGCTGCTGGACCCTCACCAGTAATGCGGACAAGTGTTTCTCTCCCAGAGAGATCAGTCACTGGGATTGCATCAGAAGCTACTGCTTCAGAAGCTGATGGACCCTCACTAGTAATGCGGACAAGTGTTTCTCTCCCAGAGAGATCAGTCACTGGGATTACATCAGAAGCTGCTGCTTTAGAGGCTGCTGCCTCAGACGTTCCCAAAATGTCTAAGGTAACTCAGAATCCAATTCCCCCACCTTCTACTTCTACTTCATCTTCTACAGACTCTGACTTAGACAACGCACCTCTAAGTCAGAAATTCAACATATCCAAACCTGTCCCTAAGGCCAAACGAATCCTTAGAACTAAAACAACCACTACAAAATCTAAACTCTCTCCTAAACCCTACAAAGAAGTTTCAGATGATGTCTATAAAACAATAGGGGAGTTAGGTGAAAGGAGGATAGGTATCTGTAACAAGCTACCTGCCAACCATCCCTTCCAACCACCTATTATCAAACCACTAAATATGCTTGCTCCTGATGCTTCTATTCCACTCTCCTCAACCTCCAACCAAGGTAGTCCACAAGTGGTTGATTTAACAGCTACTGCTGAAGAGCAAGTAGTCACTGAAAATCCAACTGCTTCTAAACAACCTATCTCAGAGCCACCAACAAACAACCAACAACAACTAACCTCTTCACCACAAAACAAACCCACTGAACAGGATGATCTATCCAACCTTGAAAGCCATTATTCAGGAGAACTTCCTGAATATCAACAACAAAATACCACTGTAAACCAACCACCAGTACAAACCATTCCAGAATCTGTTATGGAGACTGTGGCTACAGAGTCTGTCCCAGTGACAGAATCTGAACCCACTGTGTCTGTTTCACCTTCTGAACCAACACAAAACCATACCTCTGATTCTGACCAATCCACATCCTCTTCACCAATCCAAATGTCTGACCAACCTCCCATAAACATTTTGGATTCTGAATACCTGGACGAGCGTCTGGTGGCACTTAATGATGAAATGCAGAATTTGGTGCTTCTAAGGAACACTCCATTTCTACCTTTCGTTTATCAAGACAGCTGGTCTAATCTCACGAACAAAGCATTGAATTTCTTTGATGGTGTTGCTCAGAAGTGTTGTCATATTCAAGCTCGCGCCATGAGACGTCGTTTGCAAGAATCGCACTCTTCTCCTCAACTCCAAAGCAAGCCTTTGTATCTGGCTAATGCTCCGTTCTACACTGAGTCTGAGTATGTAACAAGAGACTCCAAGGTCTTCAAGATGCTGAAGCAAAAGGTGCTGAAGCAGCAAGAAGAAGCTAAGGCTAGGGAAGACCATCTTCTTCAGAGGCAATTGGCTCTGGAAGAAACTGTTAGGAAGCAGTCTGAAGACATTAAGCGTCTGATGGCTCTTGTCCAACAGCAACAGCAACAGCCCCAACCCAACCCTTAGTTGCACACCTTGTTTTGTTTTCTTGTTATATGCTTTAAATGCTTGCTCTAAATTCTCTGTACTTTTCTGACTATCTCTTATATACAAGTTTTTATCTCTTCACTTTTGTTCATTGCGTGTTTTTCTGTTTTTTGTTCTTTTTAATTGATGACAAAAGGGGGAGTAATAGAAAGTATTTAACAGAATCTGAGCCCAAGAATGAAATAAAACTTAACAAATTTTATTTGAGAACCCAATTTTATGTCATCTGCAATTTATGAAAGTATTGTTAAGCTTAAAAATGAACTTAATTAACCTGGATAGGACTTAGGGGGAGCTTACAAACCTCACCTTAAAGAATATCAGACTCAGGGGGAGTCTGAGCTTACAAAACTCAGAACCTTTAAGAGTCAACTTGTTAATTCAGTTAACAACAATTGATCTTTTTAAATACTTATGTTTGTCATCATCAAAAAGGGGGAGATTGTTGGAACAAAGGATGTTTCACAAGTATACCACTTAAGTTTTGATGATAACAAGGTATTAAAAATTATCAATTGGATATGCTAAATATTTATTCAAGTATACAGGACCATTATCAAAGTCTTATTTACAAGAGGTTCTAATTGAATAAATTAAAGAGCAAAGGAAATTTAGACTGAAGCTTGAAGAACATATGAATGAAAGCGCTCCTGGAAAATCAGAGTCAGAATGCGTCTGAAGAAAGATCTTCTGAAGATGACGTCATCAGAAGCAAGTTCTTCAGATGCAGACTCATCAGAAGCAAATGGTCTCCAGAGGCAAATTCATCAGAAGCAAAGATTTTTCAGACACTGAAAAGCGTTGACAAAGCATAACGTACGAAAAGTACAACCACTATGCCTACGCCTAATCCTGCAACCACCAACTCTGCACAATGTCTTCTATACACGACAAGAATAACAGTAACTAAAGCAGAAACTTTTCAATATTTGCTGGAATGGATTTGAATTTGATTTCATTGTACAAGCCTCAAATCAAGCAAAGGATCAAAGGTGTCAAATCAGCTTCGGTAAAGAAAAAGTGATGAGCTGGCAGTTTCCAACGTCTCTCAAATTCTCTATAAATAGAGATGAAGACTTGAAAAACATAATACAACAACAGAATATACATGCGAATTAAGTTCTTCTCTCATATTCCAAGTCGCAAACACTGCTCATCAACAACTTAGATAATTCTTACAAAAGCTTACATTTTAGAATTTCTAAGTATCTAAGAAAAAAAAACAGAGTCTGTTCTGTTTTGTTTTGTCTTGTGAATACCTCTGATTGTATATAGTGTATTCAAAACTCTTTTCAATTCTCTGTAATTGTTTTGAAGTCTCTTGCTTGTGTGCTTGAGCATTTGAAGTCTCTTTCTTGTGTGATTGAGCAAAGGAAGTCTCTTACTTGTGTGTTTGAGCAACTTGTAATTTGATATTACATTTTAGTGAAACTCTCCTTGGAAGTGCAAGGGGGACAGGACTACTTCCGGTTTGTGGAAGGAACCTGTATAAAATTGCTTGTGTCTTCTTTCTTTCTTGCATCTGTTCTACATTCCGCTGCTAAGACTCTGAACTCTGATCAGAGTCTGAACTCTATCAGACTCTGTATTCTGAGAACATTGTTATTTTTCGTAAGAAAGAAATGTTTTTGAAAACACAATTCAACCCCCCCCCCCCCCCCCCCCCCCTTCTTGTGTTTTTCCCACCTTCAGTATATCCAATAGTTCTTCATCTAAGCCCATGATATAACTGTAGAAGTTGGTTTTCCACCAAGAAAACTCTTCAGGATCTCCATTAAACTTTGGAACCTTCCCTGAGTCAGTTTTCTTGTCACTATAATCATAGGATACAGCATGATGATTACCACCAGAGCCAGCAGAAACAGAAACAGATGATTCAGCAGACATGTTTTTCTCAGATCTTGGACTGTTACACTGTTAGGTGTTGACAATAGAACCAAAGCTCTAGATACCAATTGAAGGGGAGAAAAACACAAGAAGGGGGGTTGAATTGTGTTTTCAAATTATCGTTTTCTCTTTGAAACTCAGAACACGAATGATCAGAAGCAGATTAAACAACTTCTGAAGATACTGTTCAGGAGCGTATGCAGCGGAAAGATAAACAGAGAGAAAAGAGAAGAAGCAGGACACAAGCAATTTATACAGGTTCCTTCCACAAACCGGAAGTAGTCCTGTCCCCCTTGCACTTCCAAGGAGAGTTCACTAAAGTAATATCTGATTACAAATGCTCAAGCACACAAGCAAGAGACTTCAAATGCTCAAGAACACAATCAAGAGACTTCTAATGCTCAAGCACACAAGCAAGAGACTTCTAACAAACAAAATTACACAGAAAATGTTTGAGGTTGAACACTTGATATACAATCAGTGGTGTTCACAATACAAATCAGATACAGACTCTTAAGACTTAAGAATTTCAAAGATATGAACTTGAAAACTGAAATTCTAAGTGAACTTTTGGATGCTTAGACAATTTTACAGAGTTTTGGCACTTTCAATATGTTGTAGAGTCTTTTTCTTCTTCAAGTCTTCACTCCTTTATATAGAGGTGTGAAGTGAACGTTGTAAGTACCAACACATCCAAAAAGAGTCGTTAAAGAAGTTTGATCTTTCACCAGTGATTCTTTGCCTGATTTAGTTAATGTCCTATAAAGAATCAATTTCAAATCCATTCCAGTTGAGAGGGAACAAGGATGCAGGCTTGGTTGTACATGAGAGCTGTTATTCTTGTCTGTTAGCTGAGACAAAGAACAGAGTAGTGGAGAAGGTGGTTTTACAGTTCGTACAGAGTACAATGTCAATGCTTCTTGTCTCTTTGCAACAAAATGACTTCAAAACTTTCTGAAAAGACCGTTGCTTCAACCCACTAGTCTTCTGCCAATGCTCTATAATTTTCGCTCCAAAATACAACACTTGAATCTTGAAATATAAAGCTTCTGGTGAAATACTGTTGCTTCTGAAGGAACAGCTTCTGAGGACCTTCAGCTTCTGATGACGTCATACTCTTCAGGAGCGCTTGTCTTCAGGAGCGCAAGTCTTCAGGAGCGCAAGTCTTCAAATAGATACTTCCTTTGCTCTTTATTTGTTCTTTTAGAACCTTGTTAAAATATAACACTTTGTTTATGGTCCTGTACACTTGAACAAATGTTAGCAATACCAATTGTCAATTTTTAATACTTTGTTATCATCAAAACTCTTTAGAGTTTATTGTTAAACACATTTTGTTCCAACATTGACCTCTTGCCTACATACCCTTTTAAGGGATTAAACTCCATGTAGTTCTCTCTCAAAAAATATCTTTGTGAGTTTTGATTGATTTTAATTTTCGAAAATGGTTTTGAAGAAGAGAAAGAGGCCGTAAAGGCTTGAGAAAAAAGAAAATGTGAGGTTGGCTCAATTATTTAGAAAAAAGGTCTAAGTAAGAATTATTTTCATTCGCATTTGATTAAGAAAAAAAAGAAAATACAATGGAGTTTTGACTCCAAGGTTTATTGGAAAAAAAATTGTTTTCGAGTGATGAAATTGTTAACACTTTTTGGAAAATGATTTTTCTAAGTTTCGCGTTTCCTAAACATACGTCTAACGGTAAATCATACAACGTGTGTGCGTGTCGGTGCTTGTGTCGGTGTACATCATTATAGTGTCCATTGTCCTTTACATTGGCCCTAGTTTACATTCTATGGTCTTGCAAGAAATTGAAATAAAAGAAACTACCTAAAAAATTAAATGATTGAATAAAACCTAAACTTAAAGGAATGGAGATGAAATGGAGTGCTCAATGTGCATGAAACATAAAATGGTTAGTGAAGCAATATGAAATGATAGTAAAAAATGTTAGGCAAAGAAAAGTAATGACAAAATATGAAGAGGTGGGAAGGAAGATGCATGCAAACTAACATTACTTACAAAGCAAGAAACTAAAAAATAAACTTTGTAAAATTGGAAGTTAGCATATAAACTTGCAAGACAAAAGCTAATCAATTATACTAACAAGACTGAAAATATTGCAAAATTGTAAACAAGAATCCAATTTAACAAGATTGAAGAAAAATTGTAAAAAAATGGTAAACACACATCAAACTAACACAATTTGAACATATTGTAAAAACTTGCAAACAAAGATCAAACTTAACAAAATTGAACATATTGTAAAAAATGGTAATCAAAGATCAAACTTAACAAAATTGAGCATATTGTAAAAGTGGTGAACAAAGATTGTAAAAATGGTAAACAAATATCAAACCAACAACATTGAACATATTGTAAAAAATGCAAATAAGAATCTAACTAACACAATTTGATGAATTAGCATGAAATTATAGGTAAATCTATCATGGAATCAAATGACAAGCATCCAAATCATATGATAAATATTGGATTGAAAATTATGCAAGAAACTTCTCACAAAAATACAAAATACACCAATCAAATGAGAAATTAGCACATATCATTTTTATCCATTTTACACATGTGAAAATATCACAAAAACAGTTAGAAACACATCAAGAACGCATAGTAATTTTTGGCATTTTTGTAAGAAATTCAAATCGCACAGATGGTCCAAATAGCAAAAATAGGGGTGCACGTAGCAAAGAAACTCAAGAAACTGAAAAGAAGCTGAAAAAACCAAAGCTACCCGGCCCAAACCCACGCGGGTGATGGATCCGGATCTCCAGAACGCTTCAGAAGCGTTGGATTGATCCAGATCCATCAGGACCTAAATCTAAGGGCTTAGAACGTGGGGCGCTGGATCGGGTCAGAACCCACCCGGTCCAGTGCCTTATATAAAAGGTTTTAACCCGGATTTCCTTCACTTTTTCAATTCAATTCTCTCTCTTCCTCTCTTCTTCTCCGTTCTTCTCTCTTCCTCTCTGAAACTCTAACCCTAACCTCGTTCAAAACAGCCCAGAAATTCAAGAACCATGGCTCAATCGCTTCCATTGGTTGTTCTAAGCATGAATCGACCATCGAAAACTACATGCACTCACTGAATCAACGCAGATCTTGAATTCTTCTTTACGGATTCCAAACGGTTTTGGTTTGATTTTTTTGATTCAAATCTTTTTCTGATGAAATCCTTATGGATTCATACAGTTTACAACCGTTTTTACACGTTGTAAACCATAGAATCCTTTTACGATTTTGGAAAATTTTAGGGTTTCACACTTTTTGAACCAAACTCGTTTGAAAACTTACGGATCTATGTTGATTCAGGTTCGTTAACGTTCTTGAGTATGAAGAGGTAAGCTTTTGATTTTCACCTGTGTTTTATTCGGAGATTTGGATTAGAATCTTCAGAACTCCTTGATTTGATTCTGTTTTTGCTGGTTCTTGCTTGAAATCCGGAAATAAACCGGTGATTCTTCTTCTTCTTCTTCACTGGTTCAAAACCTTTGCAATTCTTCCCCTTTTCTTCTCAAATTCTTCTCTGTGATCGCGCTTGAATTTGCTACCTTTGGTGGTGAATTCGCGCTTGAATTGCAGAGAAAAGGCTCAGTGATGAAGATTCAACCATGAATCTCTGAGACCTAACGAAAACTCCATTGATTCAGCTTGAATTTGCTTCTGGAAATTTTAGGGTTTTGCGAATTTGTTCTTCAATTTTTCTGAGTTTTTGTGATTTTGATCTAACTGAATGGAGAGAGAAATGTGAATCTTGTTGGTGATGTGGCATTCAATCTGTGGCTTTTTTTCTTGACTGGTGCAGCGCGTGGCCTTATATAGGCTGCCATGTGGCCTTTGAACCAATGAAAACGTGACACCTGGACTGTATTACTTGCGTGGCATTTTTGGACCAAACTGCAAAAAGAGGACTTAAGGACCAATTTGTAATTAAAAAGAAATAAAGACTGTTTTTGAAAATAATAAAAAAAATGGAACTTGGACAGTTTTGAAATTAAAATTGGACACATTTGCAATTAAAACAAAAATTTGGACTTACTTGCAAAAAGTAAAAATAAAACTGGTAAAAAAAATGAAATTTGAAAGTAACGTAAAGTGAAACAGTTAAAAACGACAAAACGGACTAAAACGAACAAATTACCAAAATGAGGTATTTTAAAATACCTCTCTGTCAAAAAGTTATTTGATGTGAAAAGACCAAAATGCCCCTTAAGGACTAAAACGACTCAGACTGACCCAGACTGACTCAGACTGACTCAGATGCAAAACTAAAATGATTTTTAGATAGAAGCTGGTTGATGATCCATGCAGACAAGTTGAAAAGACTCAGAAACAAATTGTAGGGACTAAAATGGGTTCCCCTGTAGGAAATGACTAAACTGCCCTTTTGTATGATTTTATGCAAAAAGGATGGTATAAATGCAGGAAAATATGCAATGGTTTTAGAGACCCTTTTAAATGGCTTGTAATGCAAGAAAACGCTTTGGATGATTTTACACGCAAGAAAATTGGAGACAGAAGAAGTGAAATGTGCGTTTGAAGCACAGTGAATCGGAAAATATCGGGGATAGGAAAGAAATTTGAACTAGTATTTTTAGGTCCAAAATGAGGGTATGACGGCCTCTGATCGTATGATGTTTCTTATAAAGCTTTTTCTGCTCAGCAGTGTGAGCTTTCCTATCAAGAGCAGCACCTTCTTCATCTAACCTCAGATCACCAACACCATCTTCAAGAACATCCCACAACTCTTCATCCATTCCCATGATGTGACTATACATCTTGGTTTTCCACCAAGAGAACATTTCAGGATCACCATTAAACATAGGAGGTTTGTTGTGATTAGAAGATCTTTCACTTTTGTTGTTGTTGCTGTAATCATAGTGCACAACATCTCCAGAACCAAAACCAGAACCAGAACCAGAAGCTTCATCCCCAGACATGTTTTTCTCCGATCGTTTACTGTAACACGGTTAAGTGCTATCTACAGAGCCGAAGCTCTGATACCAACTGAAGGTGGGAAAAACACAAGAGGGGGGCGGGGGGGGGGGGGGGGGGGGGGGGGGGGGGTTGAATTGTGTTTTCAAAAATGTTTCTTTCTCGCGAAAATAAGCACTGTTCTCAGGATCAGAGTCTGAAAAAGATCAGAGTCTGAACAGAGTTTAGAGTTTTAGTTTGCAACGGATAAGAATAAGAGAGCAAGAGAAAGAAGAAGACACAAGCAATTTATACAGATTTGTCATCGCGATTTTCGGGTGTCAAGTCATTAACTAGGCTTGAACCTTTCAATCATTGATGTCTCTATTTTTTTTTTGGGGAAGGGTAAAATTGAGAAAACCCTTAGAAATTCTAAGTTCGGGGCAATTTTCGCTACGGGAAGGTGTTAGGCACCCGCAACGACTATAGTACTCTATAGGAGCCGTTTTTCTTGACCTATGTTTACGCTTTATTTTAAGTGCTATTTTTGAAAAGGTTGTTTTTTTTAGAAGGGGGGAGAGAAGATGGTTTGGATTTTATTCTATTGGACTTGGAAAGACTTCGGTCTCTTGCCTACATACCCTTTTAAGGGATCAAACTCCATGTAGTTCTCTTCCAAAAAGATTTTTGTGGGTTAGTTTGTTTTTTAATGTTGAAAATGATTTTTGGAGAAGAGAAAAGAGGCCTTAAAGGCATGAGGTTGGGAAAAAAGTGAGGTTGTTCCAATTTATTAGAGAAAAAGGTTAAAGTTGGCATTTAGGGTTCATTTGCATTTTGATTAAGAAAATAAAGGAAAAAGGTTGTGGAGTTTTGATTCCAACATTATTATGAAAATGATTGAGTGAGGAGTTAATTTGCTTTGAAAAAGGCATATTTTCTAAGTATCGCGTTTCCTAAACATACATCTAAGCGGTAAGCATACAACGTGTGTGCGTGTCGGTGCTTGTGTCGGTGTACATCATCATAGTGTCCAATGTCCTTTACATTGGGCCCTAGTTTACATTCTATGGTCTTGCAAGAAATTCAAAAGGAATAACACTATCCTAAAATATTACATGAGAATTAATGGAAAATTGCATAAAAGAGTTTAAAGAAAAGAATGCAAGTGATGCAATGCTTGCACTATGAATGAGAAGTAAGCGAGGAATGAGAAGTAAAATAACAAGAAACACTTAGTAAAAGCAATGTACAACACATAGCAAAAATGGTAGCAACACATGGTAAAATGCACAAAATCTAGATGCGAAGCTTTCCTAACACATGACCTAAAATATCTACCCTAGCATGATTTTAGAGACTTATTTCAAGCATGAGAATGTGAATTACAAAGCAATTTTGGACACAAAGTCATCACATATGCATATTTTAACCTTCACACCATTCAAATCACTTGTAACACAAGAAATTAAAATCTAATACTCAAACAGTAGCAATAACATTGAATCATGAGCAGAAGCTATCACAAAATCATATCACAAGCATTGAAATTATGAGGTATTGAATTAGCACCAAAATCATGCAAGAACTTTCACAAAGACCACAAAAATACACAAATCAAGAGAAACACATAACACACACACTTTTTCATAACACACACACTTTTTCATTTCAAATATAAAAATACCACCAAATAGTTAAAAAGGCACCAAGAAACACATGGTAAATTTTTTAGGAATTTTTTGTAGGAAAATTAACACACACAGGGGTTCAGATAGCAAAAATATAGGTGCAATTAGTAAAGAATTCAAAAGAACTGAAAGGAAGCAAAAATGCCTACACTACCCGGCCCAAATCCACACATCTGATGGATCCGAATCTCTAGAACGCATCAGGGGCGTTGGATTGATCCGGATCCAATAGGATCTAGATCCAAAGGCCACGAATGCGGGAGAATGGGTCGGGTTTGAACCGACCCGGTTTGCGAGCTTATAAAAGGGAAAATGGCCCGGTTTCCTTCATTTCTTTCATTCTTTCTCTTTCTTCCTTCTTCTCCCTCACGCTCTTCTCTCTTCTCCGGCGAAAAACCCTAACCCTAGCTCTCAAAATCTAACCCAGAACTCCATGATTCATGGCTCAAAAGCTTCGTTGTTTCACTCTAAACACGAATCTAACACTGAAATTCTTATGCATCAACTATAACGATGTAGATCGTGGATTTTGGTCTACGGATTTCGAAAGGTTTTGGTTCTATTTTTGGTTCGAATCTTTTTCTAAATGGTTTTGTTCGTTGATTCATTGGTTTACAACGATTGATATGCGTTGTGAGCCTTGGAATCTTGAAAATTTTCTGGAAAATCTTAGGGTTTTACGATTCTGAACCAAAACTCTTTGAATCCGTACTGATCTACATCGATCTGGGATTCATTGTTGTTCTTGAACGAAAAGAAGAGGTAAGTTTGTGATTTTACCTGGTTTTATTCGGAGATTTGATTTGAATCTTCGGGAATCCTTGAATTGATTCTGTTTTGTGTTGATTCTTTTTGAAATCCGGGAATAAACCGGTGATTTCTTCCTCTTCTTCTCAAACGGTTCAGAATCCTCGAATTCTTTCCCTCTTCTTCTCAAAACCTTGCTTCTGTGATCGTACTGAGTTTGTTGCCATTGGTGACGAACTTGGTGCTCGAATTGCAGAGGAAATGATTCGATGATGAAAATTCAGCAATGAATCTCTGAGAATTGCTACGCATTTCACTGCATTTGGGTTGAATTTGGTTCTGGAAATTTAGGGTTTGTTCTTCGTTCTTCAATTTTTCTGAGTTTGTTACAATTTGATCTAACTGATATGAGAGAGAAAATTTCTGAACTGTTTCTGATGTGGCGTTGATTCTGTGTGATCCCTTTTCTGACACTGTGTACTATTTATAAGCTGCCATGTGCGCATTGGACCAATGAGATGGTGACACCTGTATTTGGACCTGCTTGCGTGGCTTCTGGACCAAACTGTAAAAAGGACTAAAATGCAATTTTGTAAAATTAAAGGACTGAACTGAAATAAAAGAATTTGGACTGCTTTGAAAAAAAAAGGAATTGGACGGTTTTGAAATTAGAAATTGGACACTTCTGCAATGAAATATAAAATCTTGGACTAAATTGCAATTAAAATAAAATTTGGGACTTATTTGCAAAAAGTAAAAATAAAATTGGTAAAAAATGTAATTTGGAAAAACGTAAAGCGAAACAATTAAAAATGATAAAATGGACTAAAACGAACAAACTACCAAAATGAGGTATTTTAAAATACCTCCCTGTCAAAATTTTTGATGTGAAAATACTAAAATGCCCCTGAGGACTAAAATGACTCAGACTGACTCAGACGCAATATTGAAATGATTTTTTAGAAAAAGTTTGAATAATGATTTATGCCGACAAGTTGAAAAGTCTCAGAGACAAATTGTAGGGACTAAAATGGGCTCCACTGCAGGAAATGACCAAAATGCCCTTTTTGAAGACTTGTAATGCAAAAAACACTTTGGATGGTTTTAAATGCAAGAAGGTTGGTGATAATAACAGTAAAATGTGCGTTTGTAGCACAGTAAAAATTGTAAAATAGACACAGTGAATTTGAAATGACCAGAAACAAAAAGAAGTTTGAACGAGTATTTTTAGGTCCAAAATGAGGGTATGACAAGGTTCCTTCCACAATCCGGAAGTAGTCCTGTCCCCCTTGCACTTCCAAGGAGAGTTCCACTAAAAATGTAATATCAAATTACAAGTTGCTCAAACACACAAGTAAGAGACTTCCTTTGCTCAATCACACAAGAAAGAGACTTCAATGCTCAAGGACAACTCCAAGAGACTTCTAAACAATTACAGAGAATTGAAAAGAGTTTTGAATACTTGATATACAATTAGAGGTATTCACAAAACAAAACGAAACAGAACAAACTCTGTTTTTCTTAGACACTTAGAAATTCTAAAATGTGAACTTTTGTAAGAATTATCTAAGTTGTTGATGAGCAATGTTTGCGACTTTGGATATGAGAGAATAGCCTTGTTCACGTGTATGTATATGTGTATCTATCTTTGTTCTTCAAGTCTTCATCTCTATTTATAGAGGATTTGAGAGACGTTGGGAACTTCCAGCTCATCACAGTCTTGACCGAAGCTGATTTGACACCATTGATCCTTTGCTTGATTTGAGGATTGTACTATGAAATCAAATTCAAATCCATTCCAGCAAATATGGAAAAGTCTCTGCATTAGTTGCTGTTATTCTTGTCGTGTATAGAAGACACTGTGCAGAGTTGGTGGTTGCAGGGACAAGCGCAGACATAGTGGTTGTACTTTCCATACACTGTACTTTGTCAATGCTTTTTAGCCTCTGGAGAATATTAGCTTCTGATGAATCTGCTTCTGGAAAACTGGCTTCTGATGACGTCATCTTCAGGAGCTCTTTCTTCAGACGCACTCTGCTTCTGACTTTCCAGGAGCGCTTTCATTCAGATGCTCTTCAAGTTTCAGTCTTAATTTCCTTTGCTCTTTAATTCATTCAGTCAGAACCTCTTGTAAATAATTCTTTGTTAATGGTCCTGTACACTTGAATAAACTTTTAGCATATCTAATTGATAATTTTTAATACCTTGTTATCATCAAAACTTAAGTGGTATAATTGTGAAACACCCTTTGTTCCAACACTCACTGCATCTAGGCCAGATATTTTATTCAGTGTATGCTTGTGTGCAAGATTTCAGTCAGATCCTAGAGAATCTCTTTTAACATTTGTTAAGAGAATCTTCAGGTATCTGAAAGGAACAACTAATCTAGGACTCCTTTATAGGAAATCCTTAAATTATAAGTTGGTTGGATTCTGTGATGCTGACTATGCTGTTGACAAGATTGAAAGAAAATCAACCAGTGGTAACTGTCAGTTCCTGGGAGAGAATCTGATATCCTGGGCTACCAAAAGACAAGAAACTATTGCTATGTCTACAGCAGAAGCAGAATACATTTCAATTGTAAGTTGTTGTACACAACTACTCTGGATGAAACATCAATTGGAAGATTATCAGATTAATGCTAACAGTATTCCTATCTTTTGTGATAATACTGCTGTTATTTGTTTGTCAAAGAATCCAATTCTACATTCAAGAGCCAAGCATATTGAAATCAAACACCATTTTATTAGAGACTATGTTCAAAAAGGAATCTTGGATATACAATTCATTGATACTGAACATCAGTGGGATGATATATTCACTAAATCTTTAACTGTTGAAAGATTTGACTTTATAAAGAAAAATTTGAACATGCACTTTGTGTCTGATTGAAATTTCTTGCTCCTGAACTAGAAGTTAGGTTCTGAAGTCAGTTCAGAAGCTATGGTCCATCAGAAGCTCTTAACTGAGATTCTGAGGAAAATGTGCTTCTGAAGATGACATCAGCACTTTAACTTCAGTAGCTGGATTTTATGCTTCTGAATAGCAGAGTTAGTGGAATTGTGGGGGTTGTTCTAGTAAGACCTGTCCCACTAACTTGACAGCACATCTGAAGTTCACTGACGTGGCTTATTTGTATTGGTGTATGACTTTAGAGGGATATGATGATGTTTATGCTTTGAATGTACTATTCTCACGCCCCCAACTCTCATTAATGTTGTGTTTGTTTGTCCCCTACTGAAATTGCAATCGTTTTTACTTAAAACACTTAGGCAAATCACACACTACTCATTTCACTACCTACACTTTATATTCTCAAACTGTTCTCTACGAATTAAACGCATTCTTCCCCAAATCAAAAGCTTAGAACCCTAAAAACTTCATCATCATCATCAATGGCATTTTCAAGCCCTGTTCCTGAATCAACAATGGGAGAATCTACTTAAGGCACTTCTACTTAACAAAAAACTCTAGCTTATGAAATTAAAGGGAGAACAATATGTATAGAAGAATGGGAGCTAACTGTTCAAACTGAGAGACCAGTTGATTTCGCATCTCTCGTATACCATGGTTGTGACATCAAAGGTTATTACGAGTCTCAGGACCTCATTCACTACTTCAACATGCTTAATGGTCCAACATATGAGAACCTGGTAAAACACTTCTAGATAAGAGCCTCTGTTTATGATAAACATGCTGCTAAGTTGGAAGAAGATTGATCCTACTATGGAAGGTAAGACTAGAGAACAAATGGGTTTGGAACCATTTGTGGATACTGAGATCAGGTCGAGTATAATGGGTGTACCAGTCTTCATCAACCAAGAAATCATTGCATATGTGATTGGAAGGGCTTCTGAAGGTAACTTCAAAGATGGGTTGGACAACAACAAGAAGAGCCATTGGAATGATATTGTCAATGAGACCATGTTCAACAACAAGAAGAAAGGTGCCTACAACAACCTTTCTGTTGAAAAGAAAATGATTCTAAAGATACAGAAGGAGAACCTATTGCCCAAGGGAGAAGGTTCTGATCAACCATCTCTTGAGCACAGAGTGTTCATGCACTTCTTCATCAAGAAGGAGAAAGCCAACGTGCCAAAGTATATCTTCAAGCATATGATCAAGACTCTGAAGGAGAGTCAGCTAATCAAGAGAGCATGGATCCCCTATGGAAGATTAATTTCAGAGATTCTGAATCAAGGAGGATTTCTGAAGGCTCTAAGTGAAACAAGAGGCTTCACAGATGATATGTTGGGCACAGTCACTGGTAAGATCATAAATGGAAGCACTCTAGGGAATATGAGGCTAATCAAGCAAGTAACTATCACAAAGCTGAATACAGACCTAAAGGAATCTAGAGTCTCTTCGAATCTGATGGAAGGATTTCCCCCTATCTGCAAGCAAGATCCATTAGATGTTTAACTGTTTTACATACATGATCATCTGGAAAGCACTGGTGAAGAAATCCAACTGGAAGATATTCCAGAAGAGATGTATGGTGGTGCTCTCAAAGTGGCTAAGAGCAGGAAAATAAAGAAAAAGCCACTTTCAAAAGCTGAGTACCTTGAAGAAGCTTTTGAACAACCAGCAAAGAGAGCCAAGAAGGCTAAGAAAGAAAAAGCTACTAAAGCAACTGGTCCTGAAGTAGCAACCATTCAGGAAGAGGTTGAAGATCTTGAAGCTGACAAGATCTTACCTAAAAGAACAAGAAGTGGTAAGGCTGCTACTACTTCACAGTCTGCTCCTAAACAACCTTCTATTCCAAAGAGGAAGAGAAAGCTTAATGTAAGGAAGTTGAAGGAGTCCAGATATATTGAAGATGAAAACCAGATTGCAGAAGAAAATGACTTGGTCACTAGGGAGTTGAAGAAGAAGAAAGCTGCCAAAGAATCAACTATACAGAAGGCTTTGGAGTTAGCAAAGCATATTGAAGTTCCTGCATCCAGCATTGCAAGGGAAAATGTTGGTGCAGATGCTCAGGAGGTGATCAAGGCTGCTGAGGTTGTACAAGAGGTTGTAGCAACTGAAGCTGAAGGTCTGGCAATGGTGACTGCTGAAAAAGCTCAGGAGGGAAACACTGCTGTATCAGAAGCTCCTGAAGGTAATTCTGAAACTTTTGAGATAGTTGAATTAGGATGCAGTTCCCCATCTGACATTAGGTCAAACTCACCCTCATCATCATCAACCACATCATCTGATCCAATTGATATACTCCTCAGTAAAGTTTACTCCACTCTTAACAAAGCTTTACCCCCATCACCATCAACCAAAACCACTAAAAAGCCTGATCATGATACATTTGTGCCAATGTATCCCTCTGTTCAAGAGAGGATTATTGATATGCAACAAATGAGAATTAAAGCATGCAAGAATCTACCTGCAAATCACCCATTACAACCACCCATGATTGATCCAATTCAATATATCCCTGCTGCTGCAGAGGGTGAAGGTGATTGTGTAGGGACAGATCTTGCAAACACAAATGTATCATCATCTACACCTAACTCACCAACAACTCAAACAACTGAAATTACTGAACAATCAATCATCCCAAACTTAGAAAGCCATTATTCAGGTGAACTGCCTAAATATGTGTCAAACTCACAGATAGCCTCTAACATAGCTTCTAATGAAGTTATGACAGAATGCCCCCCACAACATGAACCAAACCAGGAAATGGCCTCAACAACAAACACTGACTCTGTTCTTATTCCTGAAATACCTATTTCTGAACTAGTTGTTCCTGAACAAACTGCTTCTAAACAGAGTGCTACTGAACTAACCATAAACAGCCAATCAACAACACCAACACTCAAACTGACACTAAAACCTCCATAAATGACCAACCTTCATCATCAAACCTAGCTATTCAACCTGTAGCCCCTGTAAAAACAAATGTCCCCTCTCCACCCACCTTATTCCTACATTCAACTATATTAGCAAATGTAAGTGAAGGTATCTTTCAGGAGCTGAACAATCTTGTTAAAGCAAGGAACAACCTCATTCATGAGGAAAGCTATGAAAAGATGTGGACAAGGTTGAAGGACAGAGTGGAATTTGTCTTGTTAGAGCTACAAAGATCCTGTTTTGATGCTCAAGAGTTTGCTCAGGCAAAGCTACAAGAATGGCTGAAGGGAGTAGTTTCCAACTTGCATGAAGTTAAAGTCCTTAGAACTTGGGTGAAGACTCCACTATGCTTGGAAGCAAGAAGTCTTATTCCATCAAGCATACACCCAAGAGAGCTTAATTTGGATTGGCTAAACAAGATAAATCTTAAGGAAGCCTCTTTTGAACTGGCACTGCTGCAAAGAAATACTCTTCTAGAGAAAGAGAACAAGCAGCTGAAGAAAGAGCTTTTGGAGCAGAAACTAATGTTGTTAGAATACAAGACTACCACTGAAGCTCAGCTGGAGGAAGCAAGGATTAGAGAAGAAAGGTTTGTCAAGAGCAATGAAGTATTCAAGCAAGAAATGAAGCAGCAGGCAAAGGAAACTCAGAGAATGATGAAATAGATGATGGAGATGACGCTCCAAAAACAAGCCCAACCTTAGATTGCACACCCTTTAGCTTGTTTATCAATTCATATATGTTGTTTGTTAATTCCTAACTGCTTCTGAACTTGTTTATACTTATAAGTTATTGCTCTGATTAATTCTTAACTTATATATTGCTTCTGAACTGTTTTTATGCTTGATATAAATCTCATTCTGCTCTAATTTATTGATTTTTCTCACTTTGTTTTTCTCATCTCTTCTCTTTTGTTCATTGTTTATACTTTTTGTTGATGACAAAAGGGGGAGTAGTAGATAGTATTTAAAGGATCTGAGCCCCATTAATTTAATTTCCAACAATTAAAATTAATAGGACCTTCTTCTCATCTCTTAATCTTTATAATGTGAAATTATTCTGAGAGTTATTACGTTTTTCTAAATGAATTTATTTAACAAGAATAGAACTCAGGGGGAGCTTACAAACCTCACCTTAAAGTACTATTGGACTCAGGGGGAGCTTACAAACCTCATACCCTAATAGTCAACTTGTTAATTAGATTAACAACAATTGAACATTTTTAAATACTAATATTTGTTATCATAAAAAAGGGGGAGATTGTTGGAACAAAATGTGTTTAACATTACCCTTTGAGAGTTTTGATGATAACAAGGTATTAAAAATTGTCAATTGGATATGCTAATATTTTTTCAAGTGTACAGGACCATAGACAAAAAATTGAAGATCGTTATTAGGTTCTGGAAGAACAAAAGAGAGCAAATAATATATCAAAAAGGAAGCTTAAAAGCATCTGAAGAATAACTGCTCCTGAATCAAAAGTGCTCCTGGAGTGATGACGTGTCATCATAAGCTAGTTCATCAGAAGCTGAAGATCACCAGAAGCTGCAGTTCATCAGAAGATGCAAACTTAAAGCTTCAAATGTTGTTCATTTGATTAAATGTCGTCTAAGCATTGCAGAAGAGTGAAAAAGAAGAGCAACGACTAATTCAAAAGGATTCAAAGGCATTGGATGCTTGTTCTTTTGTAGAGCGTTGACAAAGTACAATTGTACGAAGTGTACAACCACTACCTCCACTACACATAGTTTGTCTCTGCTACAAGACAAGGATAACAACTCTACTTGCAACAATGTTCCTACATACATGGAATGGATTTGAAATTGATCCTTCATAGGACAACAACAATATCAGGCAATGGATCATTGGTGATTGATCAAAGCTTCAAACGACTCTTTTTGGATGTGCTGGCAATTCACAACGTTCATCTCACACCTCTATATAAAGGAGTGAAGACTTGAAGAAAAAATAAGACTCTACAACAATTTGAAAGCGCCAAAACTCTGTCAAAATTGTTCAGCATCCAAAAGTTCACTTAGAATTTCTTTTCAAAGTTCATATCTTAGAAATTCTAGAGTCTTAAGAGTCTGTATTTGATTTGTATTATAAGCACCTCTGATTGTATATCAATTGTTCAGTGTCAAACATTTTTCTTTGTAATTCTGTTTGGTTAGAAGTCTCATGCTTTTGTGCTTGAGCATAAAAGTCTCTTGATTGTGTTTAGGAGCATAGGAAGTCTCTTGCAGTTGTGCTTGAGCATTTGAAGTCTCTTGTTAAGTTTAGTAGTGAGCATTTGTAATCAGATATTACATTATAGTGAACTCTCCTTGGAAGTGCAAGGGGGACAGGACTACTCCCGGTTTGTAGAAGGAACCTGTATAATTGCTTTGTGTCTTTCTTCCTTCTCTCTCTCTGTTTTTATCCGCTGCAAGTTAGTTTTGAACATCACTTCAGAAGCTGTTCTTGAACTGCTTCTGATCAGTGTTTTTCAGCTTAGGAGAAATCGAAGAAAAAGCTAACACAATTCAACCCCCCCCCCCCCCCCCTCTTTTGTGTTTTTCTCACCTTCACAGCGCACTAAACATATAGAGATGGACATTCACTTTGTTCGAGAAAAGGTTGCTCTTGGCCAGGCACGCGTGCTTCATTTTCTCGTCATCAGATTGCTGACATCTTCACCAAAGGCCTACCTCGTGTTCTTTTTTATGATTTTCAAATCAGTCTAAACGTTCGTGAACCTCCCGCTTCGACTACGGGGGTGTAATAGAATAGTTATATTTGTAATTATTTGTAATTAATTTCATTGATGTCTGTCATTATTCATAGGTTTGACTAACCTATCCTTATTGTATATATGTACCCTTGATCAAATGAAAAGCATAAGACATTACTCTATAATATTTTAGATATTATTCATCTCTCTTTCATCAGCTTTATTTAAAGGACCGGTTTTGATCGAAGAAGCTTACGACTAGGGATGGGAATAGGCCAGGCCATGCCAGGCTTTGATAGGCCTGAGCCTGGCCTATGAATTTTTTTTCAAGCCTGAGCCTGGCCTATGGCCTTTCATAGGCCTATTTTTTTGGCCTGGCCTGGCCTATTTAAAAGTCTGGCCTTGCCTGCAAGCCTATTTACATGCCTACTTCATATTAATTTATTAAAAATTCAATTTTGTCTACTTTTAAATAGGCCAAATTGGCCTTAAAGCCTATTTCATCGTAAGGCCTGCCTATTGCTATAAGGCCTTAAAAACCTATTTCAATACAAGGCTTCAAAGCTTATTTAAAAAGTCTATTATTTGAGTTTTTTTCTTGATTTTTATTCTAATATAAATTAAATTTTAAGATAAATAAAAATTAAATTTTTATAATATGCATAAATAGGCCGGCCTATCAGGCTTCGTAGGCTTTTTTTGATAGCCTAAGCCTGGCCTATTTACTTAAATAGGCTTTTTCAAAAGCCTAAGCCTGGCCTCTTTCATAAAAAGGCCAAGCCAGGCTAGGCTTAAACAGGCCAGGCCGTACGCCCCTGTAGGCCGGCCTGGCCTATTCCCAACCCTACTTACGACACTCAAGCATATTCACGTACATACATACAAGTTTAACATGTTTATATACATTATTATAATTAGGCTTAATTACACTTTTGGCCCCCTAAGTTTTCTAAAGTTGTGATTTTGGCTCCCTAAACAAACAACTCTTTCTAAGTCCCCTAAGTTTACTTTCTGTTGCAATTTTAACCCCTCATGGCAATTTTAGCCCCCTAAGTTTACTTTCCAGGCCCCCTAATTTCGAGTCAAAAAGTAAACTTAGGGGGCTGAAATTGCCATGAGGGGCTAAAATTGCAACAAAAAGTAAACTTAGCGGCTTGAAAAGAGTTATTTTTTTAGGGGGTCAAAATCATAACTTTAGAAAACTTAGGAGGCCAAAAGTGTGATTAAACCTTATAATTATATACATACTTGTCTAAAAATAGTCAAAAGAAATATTTGTATGGAATAAACTCTAAGTGTATTATGTTTCAAATTTGTTTACTTACAAACACTATTTTTTTTGTAAACAACTTGTTGTATATCTCTTGATTGAGATTATGAAATCTTTTAGGTTGAGGCAAGGAAATCTAGGACAAGGTTGTATTAGTGGTGTTGTTGTAATGAAGATTTGCTTATAGTGAAAAAATCTCTTGGAACTGCAAGGGGACTCGAAGTAATCTCGGGTTGTGGGGTGAACGAGGATAAATTTCCTGTGTCGTTTCTATCTCTTATCACTTTACTTTCTGCTGCTATCTATATTCATAAAAGAGTGTCAGAAAGCGACAAACACAATTCAACCCCCCCCCTCCCCCCCCCCCCCCGCCTCCCTCCCTTTTATGTTTTTTTCACCTTCAAAAGTTCATGTAGAAATCAACACGTCTTACTCGTGTTCTTTGCTCCTTTCTCCTATTTATCCGTATGTCGTAGCTTTACCCAAAAAAATAAATTGATTGCTCTTTTGAAAAGCATTGCACGACCACAACGTTGTTTGGTTTGGGTGACTTTCGATGGTTTCAAGTCCATTTTTACATCTTTGCTCTTTTATGTCTTTTTGTTGAATCCTTTGCAAAACTACTTCAAACTTGCTAAACCCAATATGATTGCCTGTCATCAGGACAAAGGATGAGCTCAAACTTTACTGGGTAAAGTGTAGTCATATTAATAAACATTGATATCTTGTCTATGTTGAGAACACAAATTTCATCTTTGTACCTATAATCTTCAAATATTTGTCCTATGTATCAGCCCCTAGCATTAATACACATTAGTTTATGAGAATACCAAGAACAATGTATTACAGTTTGATCTGGAAGTGATATATCACTAATTTCATTGAAGATTGATGAAGTGAAATAATTGAACACATTTGATGCTAGTTAGACTTTATATATAGAATGTGAATCACTACTAACTGTCTAAACAGATGCCTCATAAGTCTAACTAACTCTAACTGAATGAAATGTCACCAAAACTAATTCTAATAACTAAGCAACAGACTGTAACAGATTTTTACATCTAGATTAATTCTCATCCTAATACAATGTGTCAAATATTTAGTATTATATATAGGAACCAAGGTTTTCAATTATTGTTGCATTGCGATCCTTATATTATGTGAATTGTCATTAAATGGAGATCTGCCAGGGCCTTACTATGGTTGTGTTACTGTCGTAGAGACATCATCGACCCTGATGTCGCATACCTTTGTAAGAACTAAAGTGAAGTTTTTTATTTAATTTGTTCCTACTGTAAAATTCTGCAGTGATTAGTTTGTTTGTTTGTTTATTTTTTTCGTTGTTATAGTGTTTGTTGTTTTCACGGCATTGTTGTTTTGGATAGGCAACTTTATGACTCTGTGTACTGGTTATCATGGCTAACTTCGGAAATAGGTTTTGCACTCCTGTCATCTATTCTCAAATCATCTTCGGCTTCTCCATATTTATTATCGGCTTTGCGACTCGGGCATGAACCAACACTTCTCATTCTTACAGGACAAGGTTTATTGAATACAATGGATGCTCGTGTTCTTTTATGTCTTCAATTTTATTGCTTTGCAGCTCATGGTACACCCAGGATTCCCAAACACAAATTTTATTGCTTTTGCTCAACGCCTGCGCATGCTTTCACATGCCGTTTTGAACCCCTGAAAGAAAACGGGGGATCATGCGCCTCTAAAGACGATGGCTGTACGAAAACTGGGTCAAGCAAAGTTAATGTATTGGTCCTAATTTTTTAACCAAATACATCAACTTTTGTTGACCTATTTTTGCTTATAATTTGGGAAAGTTGGGTAATGAGTGGCGGTTACTAATTAAGTGTGGAGAAGATCTGATGTTCCGGCCTAACATTAGTTAATATGAAATTTTGATGCTGGTTGAAGTGCCAAATTTTATTTATGTACGTACATATTAAGTATTTTGATTTGATAGTATACCTTAAGTGTTTGGGTTCCTGTTAGTAAAATGTATTACAATTTCTTGACTTTGACATATTCATTTAGATGAAATATTCCTCCTTGAATGAGTTTCCGAGATTAAATTTTGGTGATTGATATATCGTGCTTGATGAAATTTTAGGCTTGTGTTAATTAGCGAGAACATTTGGATTTGAATTTTGCTCTGCCCCCAGCACAAAACACTCGCGCCCTGCAGCCATGTCAAAAATACCCTTACGCTGGTTAAGTAGCGCAACAAGATATTTTCTGATCCACAATCACTTCTTATTTCAATGCGGATAAAGTTGGTCTATGTAAGGTGGTAAACGAACTTCAAGGATAAACAACAATAGTATATAATGGCAGGCATTAAGAAAAGGGAGTGTTATGTGGTGTTTGTTTAGTATTAGTCCATAACTTTCTTTGCAGGTATTTTGTGGAGTTTCTTAGGATAATTTTAGTGAAGTTGTGGTGGTACCATTTTGCGTTTTCTCATTGGGTTAGTTTGTATTGAGGCTTACAGTGAGTTATTGCATTATTACTCTTATTATTGGAGATGAAGTTCATTTTGGAGGATACCTTGTCCTCTCGTGTTTTCCGGATCCTATATAATAATATTTATATTTATATTTATAATACAAATGACAAAAGTGGTTGCATGTACAATCAAACTTTCAAAACCATAGTTTGCATGGCCCCTAAAGAATGCTAACAGAATCAAGAAAATAATCGGACTCATCAATGCGATAGCGATGCAGCAAAAAAGCACAGCCAATTTTACAATCAAATGCTTGGGTGCGCTAGTTAAGTCACGCTACGTGACTTAACTAGCGCAAGAGTAAATTTGGAAAGCTTGCAGGGCGCGAGCAAAATGTGCAGGGTGAAGAGCAGAATTCTTTGGATTTTGTCATAAAATCGACTTGTTTCAATGTTTTGTACTCTGATATGTTGTGACTAGTTGTATGCTCCTTCAAATGAGGGGGTGCCTGCAAAAGATATTGTGAAGCCAAAGTAAAGAGATGCGCTAGCAGGTAGCAAGTAAGACATGCGAGAGTGATTACGATAGGTCAAGCTAGACCAAATTTTTTTTTTTAATAGAAAAAACTTAAACTTTTTTAGAAGTTTAATTAATTAAGAAGGTCGGACCATGAGTCATATAAAAAAAAACTTTTAAGCCTTTCAAAGTATAGCTTACTTAAGTAAATATGAAAAATATTATTAATTACTGATATAATTATAGTATATTTAGTACTTTGAATTAACTTATAAATTTACATTTTCAATCATTTAAGTTTATTAGTAAACATTAAATTTTCGCATATTTGAATGTATTAATATAAATTAGAATTGAAATATCATATCACCGCGTGAAATGATTCGGAACACAGAGTAAGATACAATATCACCACGTGAGTTAACTCATGCTGCTTATATAACTGGGTGAGTTAACTCACGCAGGAGTAGTTTGAGAATTTTTGTTGCGGACTGGTAAAATGTGATGGAAGAAGAGCAATTTTCAAAAAAAAAAAAATGTACGGTTTTTTGTGGGTCTCGGTTGTATGGGCCAAAATCATTGCCTTGCTGGATCCAAGATCCTAGTCTTAAAAACACGATAGAATAGCTGGTCCTGGAAACCATAATGAAGGGGGTGGAATAATAGCCTTATTTATTTACTTTTTTTTTTTCTTCATGAATTCATTTGAGGGATTGTAGGAGGTCGAGAACACTAAATTTGATTACCTTTCTTTACCTGGATTGAAAATTTGATTATATTTTATATCTATCAACAAAGAAATTTTATCAAGTTCAGTCGTAAGTACAATAGGTACTAAACTCATAAGAAGATATGATAAAGTACAAGAAGTTTTCACCTTATCAAAGCGATGATTAGATTATAATCAAAAGTAGAATGTTAAAGAGTGTATTTGGGGTATTGGTTAAACAACCTAAAACAAGTAATTTTTTTAAAAAAAAGTGATGTAATTATTACTTAATTAAAAGTCAAAACTTATATTTTCGAGACAAATTTTCTATTTATAGATTTTTTTAATCATTGTCCTGAGGATATAGGTTAGTAAGACCTCTTTTTTTTCCGAAAAACCAACTCCATGATAGACTCTTATTGCATCGATAGTCTATTCCGTGAAAATCGATTTAGAGTTGAAGATTCGGCCATTTTTCGCCTTCCAAATTTAACAACACAACAATATATCATATCATATCATATCAACAATAAACCTTCGACCCTTTTCCCTTCCTAACCAAACCCACAAAAATTTGAAGCGAAGATTGAGCATTTCCGGGAAACGCCGTCACACCTAAGCACATAAAACACTCTTCCACTGGACTCACTGTCCATTGGTTACTTGTAAGATATTAGAAATTAGAGCAGACAAGTTCTGAGAGAGCCAGCTAAATTCTCACGACTTGGGGTATCCTTGGGACAGGGAGGAGAATATGATGTGAAAAAATTGTGGAGATAAATTGGACTTGGACCCAGTTGCATGGTGGGATACATTTGTTTTTGATAAATCCCACGTGAGGTACACTAGTCTTAAAACCTTATGTCACTTTCAATGTTACAATGTAGTCGTCTAAAAGAAAATATCTAAACTCACCCAAAATAAGAATTTTAGTCACAATCCTTTTTTTTTTCTCTTCATATTATTACAATTATTTATATTTCTTTTTGCTCTTCATTATTCTTATTTCTAGATAAAGTACCATAAAAAACTTCCAAAGAACAGTGAAGTCTAAGATTTAAATTTGAATGAAGGTGTTTCTTTAAATGATATCGATATTGTCGGTTGAAGTAGGTCTTTCGGACATTGCTCTTCATTTCTGAGTTAAAAAATTCTTAAAATAATTGATATTAATCTAATTAATGACATTTTTTAAGAATAACTATCTATCTATATATCTATATGTACTTGCAAAAAAATACGATATCTTTGTAAAGGAAACTTGAGCTATTCTTATGCAAGAGTTTTGATGATGTGGCATGTCTAAATGAACTCTAATTTTTCATTCTTTATTGATACTTTGCCACTCTCTTTTAACTATTGCTCTAATAATCTTCTATCTTTCTATTCTATTCATTATAGGAAACTTGAACTATTCTTATGCAAGAGTTTTGATGATGTGGCATGTCTAAATGAACTCTAATTTTTCATTCTCTATCGATACTTTGCCGCTCTCTTCTAACTATTGTTCTAATAATTTATTCATTATTTAATCTCCACTAAATCAATTTAATGTTTAGTGGAATATGAATGGATAAATAAGAATATATATGCATTCCTTTTCCATTGTTTGTCTTAGCTTTCCACTAAATTGCACGTCCATAAGATTTCTAATTCATAGATATTCATATGATCAACGAGTCCTTATATATTCAGTGTGTTTTATTTGGTTTATGTTATTTGTTGTGGATGATTGAGAAGAAAATCAATACCCTGCCAATAAATAAAAATAAAAGAAAATCATTACTTTGTAAAGCAGCTAAATTTTTTAGAGGCCGTCTTTCCTAACTGCTTTAATTGTATGCATGAATTATAACTGTTTTTTAGTGTCGTTGATTTAATTGTCACAACTATAGAAAAATTATTTTATTACTCAATTCCATAAATTATATGTAACTGCCAAAGTTTAAGGATTTTTTAAGTCTCAGCTATATGAAGGGTTTTGTACGTTAATTTTGGTTTTCTCTAAAAATATCATTTGGTTTTCATAAATTTTATACAATGAAAGAGATTTAGTATTTACTGTTACATAAATATTTTTATACATGTAACTGCCAAAATCCTTAAAAACAACATATATGCATGTAACTGCTAATTCTTATAGCAGATAAGCAGATCAGAAGAATCTTAAGGATCGGAAACAATTTTTAGTGCATATGCCTTCTTTAGAAATTTTAACGTAGACAAGTTTTTCTCAAGTTTTAATTTCCTCTACAAAATGTTTTGAGAATGTAGAGGAACATCCTTTCATTGTTCACTTCATTCCCAACACTACAAGAATTTTGGTAATTATTGGCCAAATAAATCTCAAAATAATGATTTAAATCTCTCAATAATACACATGACTGGGGAATTTTGTGACAAAAATGGTCCCTAATACTGGCATCAGTAATGTTACTGGCGGAATTTTCCCTCAGTGGTGTTTGGGGTGATTTGAGGAAGTAATACTGAGGGATTTTTCCGTCAGTAATTACTGGTGGAATATTCAGCCAGTAATTACTGACAGACTAATCCGCCAATAATGTATTCCAAGATTTTTGACATATTAATATTGGCTGTTTTATTCCGCCAGTAAAGTTACGACCAACAATACCGGCCAATTAATCCGTCAGTAATTTCGCTTCAAAATAATTTTAAAATATAAATCCGCCAGTAATCAGTGCGGTGACAAACAATAATGGCTGAAATATCCGCCAGTAATACTCTTTTTATTTATATAAAAATAGGTCTAATTAATTCCAGCACATCCTAATGATATAAAATTAATTAGACAAATAAATTAAAGAAATCATTTTTTCTTGTTGGATCAACAGTTTTCATTAACATAGGAAAGTATAAGAACTACCAACTCTAGCAAAGTACATAAATACAAAGTTATAACTGCATCAAGTTCAACAAGCAACAAAAAAAACTAAAGCAAAATAACAAGGGAAGCACACACAAACAGTCTTATGTGCTCCTTGATTCTGCACAGCTAAGATAAAAAAAAAAAAAAAAAAACTGAACAAAAGCTAAAGCTAAAAGTTCTAACAGCAGCAAAATAAAGACCAATCAACTAGTCTACAAAAAAAACCACTGCCTAGTTCCCAAAACCACCACATCACAAAGAATAGTCCAAACTAACCATCATAGTATTGGGGCAAATTTGATCCCGATCTCGCACTTGATGATCTATTTCCTCCTCTACCCATATTCTGGGGATTTTCTTGTGAAGCATTATCCATAAAATTACTATAGTTTCTCAAAAAAAATTCACCATCTTGTATGTTGAAATCAGCAGCATTGATAGCGGATCTCGTCGAAGAAGACGTCTGGCGATCACGTACAGGAATATGAGGTCTATGATGCTCTTCATGATCACTACACACAGGTTGGGGTTGTAGGCGAGGGCGTTTGTTTAACTGCGGTATGCACCTAACCATCGATGCATGCTGTGATGATATGAAAAGAAAATGATTATTTTGGAAATAAAAGAATTCTAGTGAAATATTGAATTCATATTTATATATAGAAATCATAGTACTAAATTGGTAATAAAACATTGGGCTCTGCCCTCTTTTTGTACCAAAAAAAAAATGGTAATAAAACAGAACAAAAAAAAAAAAAGAATTGAAATTTAAAAAAAAATGAATCAGATATAAGATCATACCCCAAAATCATCATGTTGCGGTGTTCTCGCATGATCATATGGTTCAAGTTGTGATGTATCCCCACGAGATCGCTGTTGTTGCTCTTGCATGGTTCTTCATTTCTTGTTGTGATTTTACAAGTTCTTCTTGTTTTGCCTTCAATATTGCATTCTCAGCCCTCAATTGCTTAACCTTAGTATAAATGGGATCGTCATGCCTACAAGATGACCGACTTGTGCTACCATAAAAGTTAAGGCGAGTATCTATAAATGTGCCAGATGAATCCTTTTGATATAACGAAGAGTTTCTACCAGCACCAACAATACGGCCCTTGTTCTTCCCACCTGTAGTCTCTATATATTTGTTCATTATAATTCCACTAGCAGTGTCAGAATCAACTCGATCAGAAGGGGGAAGACTATCCTGCTGACTTTGAAAAACTTCAATAAATTCTTTCATGGTCTCCTACACATATATTCAAAATAAAATTTAAGTTATCTTGTCTAAAACAAACCAAACATCTGAACTGCTCTAAACGCAACAGTGAAAACACCAACAGTCCAAATAGAACTATTGAGTGAAAGCCAACAGTGAAGCCATAAAAACACCAACAGTGAAGCCATTAATTGATATATTTAATAAAAATATTAATATTAATATTATACGTACATGTATGCTTTTCGATCTTTTATCACGAAGCAATCCATCTTTAAAATGAAAATAATCAAAAGTCTCCAATAAGGTTGGAAGTCGTCCATATTGTGCTTCGTGTCTGAAGCTAGATGTACTAGCATTACAGACCCCCCTGAGTGTGTGTTGGTAACTGCCTTTGCTGAATGTCTATTACACTTATTCTGCGCACACTTCTTTTGGTATTCTGGTGTATTCCACTTCTTACACAACTCAAACCATGTGCCTTCGCCAATCCATTTTGGACGATTTTCATCGTTCGGTCCACGGTTGTTGCGCGCAACCAAAAGCATGCTTGAGAGACGCGTGGAGCATGCTCTGTCAAAAGCTTTACTAATTTCACGATCCTCATCTTTCTTCCAAGTACATTTCTCCTGCAAAAATAATAATGTATAAATAAATCTTCCTTTCAACACAAACTCATCCTTTCATCTATAATTTCTATGGACGATATTCACTTTAGAAGCAATTATTTTCACTTCTATTTCTGAATGCTCAAGTGCTCTTCTAAAAAATTTGTCTTATACTATTTCACATCAATGGAACTGGAAGTATGTGATGTTAATTTTTCAAATCATGACAATTACCAAATAAATGTGTCATAATAACCAGAACATTACAAATATTTGTTAAAGTAAATACTTTTGGTTTAAAATTTAAAATAAATAACAGTAGCCAACTTTGACTTAACCCAAAGAAAAGAGGATGAGTTTTTTGATTTAACCCACTATTGTAGGTCATTTAGTGAGGATCATGGGTGGACCTAAAAAAAGAGGTCTATATTAGGGGCTTCCATAAAATATATTTAGTTAAATATATTACTTTTTAACTTACTTTGAATGTATTCCAAAATTCATCTCTTGGCTTGTTGTTAGCCATATTCTTGCCTTCCTTAGTGATGTCACCCCATGATGGCCATGGTTTCTGATATTTGCCTTCAATAACTGTTTTGATCGACTCCGTGGCCAACCTATTAGGCAAAAACCTAAATGAAAAAAAAAATGTAATTGTTGATCAACATTAGAACACATTAGGAACAACCAAAATCTTACAGCATTACCAACACATTAGAATCAACATATTAGGACCCACATTATAAACACTTACGCCCCAGAGACGGCGCTAATGACATATCGGTCATGTCGATCAACAAAAATCTTCACATTAGGATCAAAGATGTCTTGAAGAGTATAATCGAAGTCCGGAAGATTAGGATCAGCAGGCGGATCTAACTGCGGTTGTCCTTCGGGTCGTTGAGTCTGTGGCATCGGAACGAAGGAGGAATGATGGATTCTTATTTTAGGTCCTCTCCTATTTGACCGTGGTTGTGGTGGTTGTAGTGGTAGGGGTGGCTGTAGGGGTGGCTGTAGTGGCAGGGGTGGCTGTGGTGGCTCTTTTTTTCATCCGTCTATATATAGCAAACGAAAGAAGAAAAGAACAGAGTTGAAAAGAAAAATGAGCCCTTGGCAAATTTCAGAAAAATGAGTGAAGTAGCACATGTGCGCAATACAAAATAACTATCATCAATAAGAAAACTACAAGCAAATCGTTAACTTGAGTTCATGCTACTATTAAAACTATTATTTAGGAAGAAGTTGTTTTGGTTAAAACAGGAACAAAGCATTTTCACTTTACGAACTCAGTTCAAAAAGAGTATGAATATTATAAATGTCTACCTATTATACCAATGATGCCAATAGTCATTGAGATATGTAATGATTAACATCAGTTAACAAAGCTTAAAGTGATGCCTACTATTGTACAAATTATGCCTGTTATATGAACATGAAATTCAAAAGACATGAGCTATGTGATAATAACTTTCAAGTTTTCAATTCAACATTGAATTTTGTCATAAAGGTGTCCGATAAAAAGTTTTTTGAACAGTGTGGCAGTACCTAAGTATTACATCAATGTATTATATGTAATATGATTCCTAGTCCTAGTGTATATATAGACATGATTACATCATTCCTGTTAATGAAAACATTAAAGATTAGTTTCTAACACCACAATTATATATTGAAGTTAATGTTAATAAATAAAGGAGTGGTTTCAATTATAAAATTAACGTGATGTTTCTCATAAAGCTTAATTATTTCCCTCTCCCACGTGTAGTTACAGGTTTTTATTAAACATAAATATTAAATAAAAATACAACCCTTCATATAAAAACAAATAAAAAAAGTCATCTCTCAAGTCTGCTTCGTTTAAAATCCTCAATCAACTTTTATTTTCATTTGTTAACATAGAAAACATTAACAGTACTTAAAAATCATTTGAGCTATGAAAGTGAGAATCTTGATGCCTAAATTGAATTCAGAATCTTGTTCCAAACAATAAGATACAACTTGCTCTTAATAGTTGATTCTCCATCAGCAGTATGGGTGGTTGTAAAGGTCATAGAAGGGATTTTCTGTAAGCTGGGAATTACAGTGAACTCTGCAGGCCAGTCGTGAAAATGACACACACAAATACATGTTAAAGAGTGTAGGCGGTGTGTATGTTTTCTGAACAAAGAGATTGCAGCGCGTGAAAACAGTAACAATTCACGCGTCCGTGAATATTCGTACCCAAACCCCCGTACTAAATATCATTTTTATCACCGTTTTCACCAACACTTTTCATACACACTCCACTATTTACTGTTTCTTTTCCTTTAGTCCAACTTTCTGTATGAAATTTGTATCCGTTGACAAAGTAGGTATGCCATTGTCTAACACATGATTTGGGGCCATTAGATAAGTTCCTGAGATGTTCGATGATAGGAGTGGTTGGTGCCTGATATACTTGATGTCTGAACCATGATGGAAAATGAGAATGTATCTGATCAGCAGAATATTGTTGATTGAATGCCCTAATATAAAATATAACATTTATTATAACTAATTGTGATTTTAGTGTAATTTAAACTAATTAAATTAGCATGTATAATTAGTTACTCTAAGTATGGCTCAACTTCATTGCAGTTAATAAGCACGTGGACATGTGCTGCATTTAAAACCCTTTCATCTGGAAAAAGTGTCGTACACGCACCAGCAGGGCGTCCAAGCAAGCAGAATACCGATAGGGCTAACGGATGACGTCTTTGATCACCATAAGTTTCATTTCTACTGTGTCTTGGTGTCAATGGATCTATGAAATAATGAGAAAGAAAGTGAGATGTTTCTCGTTGTACGTTTGATGCAACAATTGATCCTTCAACTCTAGCCCGATTTTTAACCGATCATTTTGAATCACCCATGAACCTGAGTATATATAATGAAAATCAATAAGCTTAATTAAAAAATAAGTGTGCCATAATTTATAATGATATTCAATATATAAAATCATTATATATACCTTTCAAATGGGTACATCCATCTATATTGAACCGGTCCACCAAGTCTAGCTTCGTATGCAAGATGAATTGCAAGATGTTCCATAGAATCAAAAAATCCAGGGGGAAATATTCTCTCCAACTTGCACAATATCATTGGAATCTCATTTTCCATCTTTATAAGATCATCTTCCCTCAACGTTGTTGAACAGAGATTCTTAAAGTACTGGCTTATTTCAATAAGTGGATTCAATACATGTGGTTCCAAAGCACTAAATGCTGTAGGTATTAAACACTCCATAAAAATATGAGCATCATGACTTTTCATTCCATGCATCTTTCCATTTTCAACATCAACACATCTTGCTAAATTTGATGAATAACCATCTGGCATCTTCAATTTTTTAACCCATCAATAAACAGCTTTTGCTTCTTCAATGGGTAAAGTGTAGTTAGCATGAGGTTTCAGAAACTTCCCATTAGACTTCTCCACCAACAACAAATCCTTCCGTCTGCAATACAACTCCATGTATTTCCTAGCTTTCTCATTGTCTTTAGTGTTGCCTTTCACATTCATGACAGTGTTAAATATATTGTCAAAAAAATTCTTCTCAATATGCATGACATCGAGATTGTGCCTTAATAGATTATCTTTCCAATATGGCAAATCCCAAAATATACTTCTTTTTGTCCAATTATGTGTTTGCCCGTAACCAGAAGGTTTAGAAGCAACACCACCCACTATCTGCACCTTTGGCTTTTTTTTTCACTTTGTTCCAAACTTGTTCTGATGTCAAATTCGGAGGTGGTCCATCATTTTCAATTTCCCCCTTTACAAATGCATTTTTATTCCTTCTAAATGGATGATCCTCAGCAAGCCACCGACGATGACAACCAAACCATATATTCTTCCCTCCATGATGTAATCTGAACGCCTTAGTATCTTCCATGCATATTGGACATGCAAGTCTACCATGTGTCCCCCATCCTGCCAACATCCCATACGCTGGAAAGTCATTAATGGTCCACATCAAAGCTGCCCTCATAACAAAATTTTGTTTCCGGGAAATATCGTATGTGTGAATACCATTCCATAGTCTCTTTAAATCATCAATCAGAGGTTGCAAATATATATCAATGCGTACTTTTGGATCAGTTGGACCTGGTATTACGGCAGCTAAAAACATGTATGGTTTCGACATGCACATATCAGGTGGAAGATTATATGGAGTGATAATTATAGGACAACATGAATAAGGAGTACCCGAACCTTGAATGTGTGGTATAAATCCATCAGAGCATAGACCCAGTCTTACATTGCGCGGCTATAAGGCAAAATTGGGATGTTTAAGATCAAAATGCTTCCATGCCAGACCATCAGACGGATGTCGTAGCTCACCTGAATTATTTATTCTGTCGTAGTTTTGATAATGCCAAGTCATTTTCTCCACAGTTTGCATTGATGCATACATCCTCTGTAGTCTTGGTATAATAGGTAAGTAAAACATTGCCTTTCTTCGAACGGGTTTTCCCTTGCTTGATCTAGAATGTTTGCTTCCTTTATACCTCGGTTCATGACAAAATTTACATTCGACCAGATGTCCATCTTTTACACCAAATTCGTTGTTGTAGAACAACATGCAACCTTTAACACAACAATCAATTCTCTTCACACCAAGTCCTAACTTTGACACTAGCTGTTTCGCTTCATAAAAACTTTTTGGCAAGCCATCAGTTATGGGCGTTGAATCCAACATCATTTTGGTCGTCAAATCTAAAGCTTGTTCAGGAACATGAAATTGAGACTTTTGGGCTATAAGTCTTGCACACATTGATAACTTTGAATGAGGAGACCCTGGGAACAACGGTTTATTTGTTTCTTTCAAAATATTATAAGAATTTTGGGCTTCTTCATTTGGGGGTTCATCTACATCGACATCATCCTACACCTCATCATATTCGGCATCTAATCCAGCATTAACTCCAAGACCATCCACTATCATATTATCCATCATTTCAAATTGAACATGTCGGGTACTACTTGATGAACCTACTGCATGACTCTCTTGGACACCTACATTAACTATCGGAGGTGCCACAAATGACGATTCACCATGACTTGTCCAAATCCAATAGTTAGGTCTGAAACCTTTACTATATAAATGCAACCTAATTTCGTCTTCACTGCGAATGCACCTACAATCACAAACCACACACGGACATCTAATTCCTCCTTCATTTATGACCACAGGCTTAACTTTTACGATACTGAAAAAAAAGTTCAACACCTAACTTAAAAAGCTCCTTAACTTGCCCTCTTTTTTCATGATGATTTCTATCATACATCCAACTACGATCACCCATGCCTGTAATGCATATAACATGATCAATATAAAATAAAGATCACTAACAAACTTTAATTTCTACTTTTTTTAATTTATTTTTGAAATTGTTTCAATTACTAAAAAGTTTTAATTTTTAAAATAAATTCACACATATACAAATTGAAGGAGTCAATAAATTATAAAATAAAATTTTACAAAATGTCATTTTTAGACTTAAGTTACAGTGACAACACTTCTTAAAAAAATCACAATAATAGCACTAAAAAAATCACAATAATAACACTAAAATATATACTAAAAAAAGAAATTATTAAACAATTCTTAAAATAAAAAAAAAACAATTATTAAACAAAACAAATTGTACAATTTTAATTTGACTACTAACCTTGTGCCAATTAGAGTCTTACTTTAAGAATTCCTCCCATCAACACCACCAATAAACAACTAAATGTATAGAATATCAATAACTATATAAAAATTTAAAATCTATCATTATCAAAATAATTAAGAAAATAAATTCAATACATCTAACATTAATAAAAAAATATAAGTCTTTACCTTGATGAGAAAAAGAATTGTGTAAAAAAAGTTGAAGAAATTTAGTAACATGGTAGAGAATTATTTTAGAAAGATAATGTTTGTTGTGAATGAGAGATTGAGAGCTGAGAAAGAGAATACATTCGGCTAAAAAAAATCTGACTGCATAACATTACTGGCGGATTTGGTTTCAATACTGGCGGAATTTTAATTAGAGGCCACCGACCATTACTGGCAGATAAAAGGGACTACTGGCGGATTGTTTGCTTTAATTATTGGCGAATTTTATGCGTTACTGACGGATTATTAAATGACAGTATTACTGGTGGATAGTTTGTATTACTCGCGGACTATTTAATCCGTTATAAAATTACTGACGGATATATCCCTCAGTAACGTAAAGTCATGTTGTTTACATTATTGGCTGAACATTTCCGCCAGTAATAATTCAATGGTTCATTATTGACGGATTTATCCGTCAGTAATGAAAGTCATTTAATTATTTAGGGTTTTTTCCATCAGTAACGTTACTGAGGTTTTTTTTTTATGTTATTGGAGGTTTTTTCCGCCAGTAATTACTGAGGGTCTAAATCCCCCAGTAAAGCAATTTTGAATTGGCTAATATATTGAGGAATTCTTGTAGTGCAATCGGTTGATTGTCTCTTTCACTGCATTAGAAACACGCTACAAGTCTGAATCTCACTCTAAAAAATTTATAAAATTTCCATGCTTTTGTTTGTTCCTATATTCAATATTGGATCGTTGTTGACATCTACACAGCAGAGGAATAACCTGAAAGACTCTATGAAAAGAGAGGGTGGTATAGAAATTTAAGGAATTGTTCCAATTCTTTCATTTCCTTCGGCTACCTGTGTTTTTTTTTCTTTCTTCCATCTACTTGCTACATTCTATCTTTTCTATCTATATCTTTGTCTCTATCTCTATCACTATCCCTGTATCCACGCATTCTAAGGTGCATTTGGATGATATGTGACCTCACCAAAACTCCCTCATTCTAACTAATCTAAGGTGCACTATTGAACTTATTAATATATGATATGATTCTTAATTTAATACTATATTAAACCATGTGCTAAATATTTTTACTAAATAGAAGTTTTTGTTTTGAGTTATCATCACATTCTCCGAGCAACTATTGAATGATACTCTGCAGTTTTTATTATATAGAAATTTTCACAGATATTTTAGACTATTCATTGATTTTTGTGGGAGAACACAGACTAAAGTTATTGTATAATATTGATATTATAGAAGTTATTGTATAATATCGTTAATATAGATTGGTCAAATTCTTACGACCCTACTTTTTTCATCTTTCAATATCATTTGATTTAGTTTTTTTTTCTTTCTGTGTAGATATCTTTTTCATATAAATGCGGATAAGAGGATAAAGGACACTTACATTTTTGTTTTTGACACATCATTGCTACTTGAGAAGTCTCTAAGAAGTGTTTGAAAAATGGTCGTTCATGTAAGTATATGCCTTAACCCTAATATTTGCATCAATTAAATTAAAAATAATTGAATTTATATTGAGACTAATTTATATAATTGTTGATACAAGTAATGTTTAATAGTTTTATTTTTAAAGTTAGTTTATAATAAATAATGCTAATCGTTATCATCTATTATATTTTTATTTTCATCCTCCTATTTTGACTATCTTTTATATGTTATCTAATAGTTTGTGTGGGTTTATCTAACCTCAAATTATTTATTCAATTATTTTTCTTATTGGTTTTAAATTACATGTAGTGCCTTGATGTTTTTATGACTCAAAGAAAGTGGAAATTGGAGGCATTCAATCATAGCCGAAAGTCTGATTAATCTACGAATCTAAAATGTGTCTCATTTGTAAGAGATGTAACTCAACTTAGATAACTTTGGATGTTGATATCATATATTTTTAAAAAATAATTGAATGAATATTTGAAAATATTTAGTTTATTGTTACCGGGATGTATACAGCCGTGAATCTTGGTTAAAAGATTAAATGAGTTAAAAAGAGTTGAGAAGTTAAAAGTTATGGGTTCAAGTCATTGCAAGAAGAGAAAAGTGCTAACATAACAATTAACATAATAACATTTTCCGTTAAAAAAAAAAATATTGAATCTTGATTCATATTTTCGCTTTTAGGCTTTAACTTATTGGGCGTGTTTAGATATATTTTGTACTTATTTTTTAAATAATTACATTATTATTTGAATCAAATTAATAATCGTGTAAATTGTGGCTGTGAATAGTTGAGGATGATATAGATAAAATTTCCTTTTTTCCCTATTTTTTAGCAGAAGATTATACAACTTTTATTGCAAAATGAATATGATATAAATTCGTTGTTATTTGTTATAATATATATAGATTGAATTACTCATCATTGTTTTTACCTTTTCTTGATGAAACATGTCTCTTTTTACTTACAAATAAGTTTTATAATAAAAGTTAGCCTTAAAATGCATTTTTGGTCCTCATATTTTTATAAATGAAGTTTTTATCCTTATTTCAATAATCAATGTTTTGTTCCCCTTATATACACTTTTTTCACAATTTCAGCCCCAAATCTTATTTTGTTTTTTTATGACGCGGTTTATTCATTTATGACGGGACATTATTTATTAGACATATTTTTGTTAATATGAATATTCAGTGTGACTTACCAAAGCCATTATTTGACTTATTTCTTAAGCATTTTTTTTTAAGCAAACCATAATAGAATATGTTAACCAAACAAAGAATTCTATCCAACACAAGGAGTAGAATGATAGATCAAGACTACAAGCACTTAATTACAAGATCAAAACAAACAAACAAGAAACCAACACATATTATAAGCTAAGGGACAAAAACGAAATACATAATCGAATTAAGTCAACAAAGATGAAGATCAAAGTTAAGTTTGGAGTGAACAATTAGGAGCCTTGGAGAGAATTTTAGTTACAACTTATAAGTCTTAATAAATAGAAATGTACCATTTTATTATTGGTATAAATGTATTAGTCATAATTTATTTTTATTTATGTTAATATTTTATTGCAAAAAAAAAGTGCAACAACATTTGCATTCTCTTCATTTCCTGGTCTTGATTAATTTAATCATGAAAATTTTAACATCAATGCAATAAGTACATGTCTATTTTAATCAACTTCATGTCTAATCATACATAAATCAAATTAGTAAGATTTGAAGGAATATCATAAGCAATATGTAAATAGTTATTAAAAAATATTGTTTACGATCAAATGACCAATTATGTAACACCCCGTTTCCCCAAAACAACATAATAATATTAAAACAATCAAAGTTCAACAATAACGGGCATGTCACACTACTTTTCAAAATTATTTAAATAGAAAATAGAACTATTTAAAATACCAACAAAATCTCATTCTTATAAAAATCTGCAGCGGAAATATTTCTTTTAAAATCATCATCATTCAACTTCAACAGAATTCTTGGCACAAAGGCCTCAACAACAAAATATTATTCTTCAACTTAAAATCCAACAACATGTTCAAAATTCGATACATAAGGAATGAAAGAAACAAAACAACATTTTCCCCATCCCGTTACGTATCAGAGCCCTATGACACTTGAGCCAACATCCTACTAGCCTTGGAAATCTGCACTTGTCCACAAGGCGACAATTCCAACAGAAGGGGTGAGATACACATTCAATAATAATAATATATAATCAATCAAGTTAATGAAAACAACAACAATTCAATGACAAGCATCATCAGGTTCACATGTATATACATATATATATATAAATACACCAACAACAGAATCATCAATCAACAAAACATCATATAGTCATAGCAAAATAGGCATCATCTAACATCATAATTATCGTCCGAAATCACCTTATACATCATCAAGCACACCATTCACGAAACACGTTAAACGTCAATCAAGAATATCATCACGAAATATCATCAAGAGCTTCAAGGAACTTCATCACGAAGATACCATCAAGAACATCAAAGAACAATCATCATCACAAATGCATCACAAACCATCATAAATCATCGTCTTAACAACCATCTCAAACATCACATTATCATCACAAATTATCGTCACGACATCTCATAAGACACGACTCAACAAATGCAACTCTACGTCTTAGACATCATGCATGTGGTACCATCAGGGCATAAGCCCCCATCGCTAAAGGTCAAATAGGACCTGTCAGGCATTGAGCCCCCATCGCTAAAGGTCATAAAAGAACCTGTCAGGCATTAAGCCCCCATCGCTGACTATGCTATGCAACGACACGACTCAAATGAAACGACACGAGTAAAGACTCAACAATGCACATCTTTAGATGACTCGACAAATACACATCTTTAAATAGCATCATCGTCAAATATCACATATTTAAATATGACATCTTTATATAGCACATATTTAAGTCACACATCTACAAACAACACATCTTGATATAACACATATTTAAATCACACATCTCCGGAAAGCACATATACATTAATCAACTACATTCATATCAAAGTCCAACACATCCTTCAACAAGCAAATCAAGTTTGATCAATAAAACATAAGCCAAATACTCATAAAACACTCCGACTAAATCCCTAATACTTAAGTTTGAAGTTGGGAAACCAACCATAAGTTTTGGACTAACTTGGGATTAGTTAAGCTAAGTTTTCTAAAAAAAATTCTGAAGACCTACTTGGACTATTTTCATCATAATTCAAAATCTACAAATCCTCTTCGAGTCAAACCAGTGCCATTAGAAAGCTAACTCAATTATCTACAACTTTTATGTTTACACCTAAAGCCAATTATGTACCAATCAATACCAGTTTTCATTTCAAATTCGGACAAAGTTGTGCTGAAATTCATAAAAATTCACTGTGACCTACGTTCCGTAATTTGACCATAACTCAAGTTCTATAAATTATTTTGACGTCAGACCAACGGCATTAGAAAGCTAACATTCATACCTACAACTTTCGTGTTTACACCGAAAGCTAGTTCGAAACAGAAACTGATGCAAAAGACGCAACAACATGAAACAGGGTATGCTGTCAAAGGTAGCTCTCGGGAAAACTCTATTTTTCACTCAAAAACCCAAATTTCATCTACCCAAATCCCAAATTTGATAGAGAACAATGTTTACAGGTTCTACCTACAACATAACAATCAAAACAACACAGAAACATGCATTAAACAACACAATTCATCACATCATATCAATTATCATAAACTTTCTAAACCCTAAACCTAGAACACAATTTCATCAACAATCAAAATTATATATACATATTATTGAAGGAATCTCACCCTTACCTTAATTCAGCAAGCAAAAACTCTACAGCAATTGATTCCCTCTTCTCTTAGCCTCTTCTAGGGTTCTCTTCTTTCTCTCCAAAAACTCTCTTTTCTAAAGTTTTGTACGTGAAAAATGAAACAGACTTTTGTTTTCCTGTAAACTAAAACCTCTCCTTTCTCTTTCTATTTTTCCTTAACCTCCCACTTATTTCACTTAACTCCCTCCTTAATTTCTATTAATTCTCATTAAACCCCATAATTTCAAGTAAATAATAATCTTACTTATTTTTATTAAACAATAAAAATAATCATATATTCACATAATCACATAAATACTATATAATAAAATAGTAACACCCCACATATTCACATAAATCATTAAAAAATCATATAAAAGATTTTAAAATCAACAACGATAATTAAAATAAAACTAGGGCGTTACAAATTACACTCTGTTTCAGATTTTTCTCATTTCAATTCATTCATTGGCGACAACTCCTTGGCGGACCTTCCTTTGTGTAACACCCCGTTTCCCAAAATGACATAATAATATGCAACAATCATCAGAGTTCAACAAACAACGGAGTATTACATCTACTTTTCAAAATTATTTAAATAGAATATAAAACTATTTAAAAACATCAACAAATACCATCATATTAAAATTCTGCAGCGGAATATTTATTTTAAAAACATCTCAAATCAACTACATCAATCGTTGGCACAAAGGCCTCAACATAACAATATTCTCCAATAATGAAATCAACAACATAGTTCAACAAGTGATACATAAGGAATGAAGAATTTAACATGCAATGTTCCCATCCCGTTACGCATCAGAGCCCTAGACACAAGAGCCATCGACCTATAAGCCTTCACTACCTGCACTTGCCCACAAGGCGGCAATTCCAGCAGAAGGGGTGAGTTCACAAAACAAAAGTTATATATAAATATATGAATCAACAAATTGCATTGGAAAACAACAACATTAATAAAAACCATCATCAGCATAGGCAGCAACATCATCAATATAAGCAACAACGTCATCAATATTATTTAGATTCATCTTCGGTTAACAACAACAACAACACTTGTGGCGACACCTCACCAACAACAACTCACAAAACAACTCACACCTACAACAACTAATGCAAGACTCCATCAACTACTAATGCATTATGCAAATGTGGTACCAACTACGCGCGTTGAATGCTAAGCTTTCCGGGGCATAAGCCCCCACCAATTTGGATGGTTAAAGCATCCCAGGGCATAAGCCCTCACTAGATGAATGACTAGCATTCCAGGGCATGAGCCCTCACCAATTGAATGTATAAACATTCCAGGGCATGAGCTCCCACCAATGAAAATGAGTTATGAAGACTCTGTGGTGTATATCTACATACAACCCAACAACATCTAATGGTGCATATCAGCATGCAACCACAACAACTACTTAGGACATCAACTACTGTGTCTAACAACTAAGACACCCTCCCCAACTAGATAACACCACTCAACCTCATCCAAAGCAACTCAAGTTTAGCAAAATATAACATTTTCATGTAAACATACATTAATCAATTACATTCATATCAAAGTCCAAAACATCCTTCAAAAGCAAACCAAGTTTGATCAATAAGACATAAGCTAAATACTCATAAAACACCTCAATTAAACCTCTAATACTTAAGTTTGAAGTTTGGGAACTAACCATAGGTTTTGGACTAACTCGGAATTAGTTATGCTAAGTTTTCTTAAAGTTTTCTCAACACCCACCTGGACTATTTCCATCATAACTCAAAATCTAAACATCATTTTCAAGTAAAACCAAATCCATTAGAAAGCTAACTCAATTATCTACAACTTTTATGTTTACACAAAAAGCCAGTTCGGAACAGAAATGGGTGAAAAAGATGCAAGAACGCGAAACAGGGAATGCTGTTTCACTGAAAATCGTACTACGATTTCAAGGCATCGTACTACGATGGAATGTGCTGAAAAAGTCATTTTTGCTACTGGAAAAATCGTACTACGATTTCCCAGCATCGTACTACGATGGAATGCGAACAGACCTACGGAAACAGACCAGTTTTCACCCAAAAAAACCCAATTTTCAATCACCCAAACCCCAAATTGAATTACAACAATGTTTACAAGTTTTATTTGCAACACAACAACCAAAACAACTCAGAAACAAATCACAGAAACATCATCATCATCATATAATTCATCAATCATGGCATTTTCATATCTTTAACCCTAATCCAACAAAACCACCATTTTTCAATTCAATTCATGAAATAGCAATTGAATCATAAACCCACCCTTACCTGATTAGATGAATAAAAAGCTACAGCAACAATCTTCTAAGCTATTCCCCTTGGTTCTTCTCCCTAGCCCTCTTCCTGGTTTTCTCCCAAAAGCTTGTTTTTCTTTGTTTTTACTGATACGTGCCTTCTCTTTTTCTTTCCTTACTGGTTTACCCTATCCTTACCAACCAAAATATTTCTTTCTCTTAACTCCCTCTTAACTTCCTAATTAAAGTGTAACCCCCACTACCTTAATTCTAATAATATCAATTAAATCCCTTTAATCTAAATATTACTATTTCTTCTATTTTCATAATTCTCCAAAATAATAATATTCCTTCTATTTTCTTAAATAACATAAAATCACATAAATAATTATAAACACATAAACACACCACATATTCACATAAATCAACATTTTTCATATAAAATACACCAATCATATTAAAATCAACCAAAATTAATAAAATATAAAATAGGGCGTTACAACTCTCCCCAACTTAGAAAATTTCGTCCTCGAAATATTACCTTAAGCAACAAACAACTCAGGATAGGACTCTTGCATCTTGCTTTCTAATTCCCAAGTCAAACTCTCACCAGCTACACCGCCCCAAACAACTCTTACTAGAGGTATCTCCTTGCCTCTCAGCTGCTTTACCTTGCGATCATCAATCCTCAAAGGCAAAGTCTCAACAGTAAGATTATCTCTAACTTGCACATCATCCCTAGGAATAACATGCGAAGGATCCGCTACATACTTTCTCAACTGCGATACATGAAACACATCATGCAAGTTCGATAGATGTGGTGGCAATCCAATCCTGTATGCCACGGTTCCAACTCTCTCGGAAATCTGATAAGGACCAATGAACTTTGGAGTCAACTTCTTAGACTTCAATGCACGTCCTACACCCGTCATCGGAGTAACCCTCAAAAACACATGCTCACCCTCCTGAAACTCAAGGGCTTTTCTTCTTTTGTCATGGTAACTCTTCTGACGATCTTGCGATGCTTTCATCTTTTCTCTTATCATCTTGACCTTTTTTGTAGTCTGCTGCACTAACTCAGGTCCTAACACAATACTTTCGCCCGACTCAAACCAACATAGAGGAGTTCTACACCTTCGACCATACAAAGCTTTGAACGGTGCCATACCAATACTTGAATGGTAACTATTATTATAGGTGAACTCTATCAACGGTAAGTGGCTGTCCCAAGCTCCACCTTGCTCGAGTACACACACCCTCAAAAAATCTTCTAAGGATTGGATAGTCCTCTCTGACTGACCATCTGTCTGCGGATGATAAGCCGAACTCAATCTCAATTTCGAACCCAATGCATCTTGCAAGCTTTTCCAAAACCTCGAAGTGAACCTCGGATCTCTATCCGACACAATACTTGATGGAACACCATGCAACTTCACAATGTCACGGATATAAATCTCCGCCAACTGAGCTACCGGATAAGTAATATTAATCGGAATAAAGTGCGCCGACTTAGTCAACCTGTCGACCACGACCCAAATGGCATCATGCCCTCTTGGAGTATTCGGCAAACTTGTTACAAAGTCCATCGAAATGCTATCCCACTTCCATTCAGGCACATCTAACGGAGTCAACAGTCCTGCAGGCTTTTGATGTTCAACTTTAGACTTCTGGCAAGTCAAACATGCATACACAAACTGAGCAACATCTCTTTTCAAACCGGACCACCAAAACAATTTCTTCAAGTCATGATACATTTTAGTAGCTCCAGGATGAATGCTCAAACTACTCTTATGACTTTCTTCTAAAATCAACTTCTTCAGACCCTCATCATCAGGAATACAAATCCTTCCTCTAAACTTCAACACACCTTGGTTATCAACCTTGAAATCACTATCCGCATTTTGATCACTAGCAGCCATCAAATTCACAAACTTAACATCAAGCTTTTGCGCCTCCTTGATACTATTCAAGAAATCACTATTAATCTTCAACATGCCTAACCGCACACTCTGAGGCGATCTTTCACAAACAAGACTCAAGTCCCTAAACTGTTCAAGCAGCTCGAATTCCTTCACCATCAAAGCAGACATGTGCAATGTCTTTCTACTCAAAGCATCTGCAACCACATTGGCTTTACCAGGGTGGTAATTCAAGCCAAAATCATAATCCTTAAGTAACTCAAGCCACCTTCTCTGCCTCATGTTCAACTCCTTCTGATCAAACAGGTACTTTAGACTCTTGTGATCACTAAACACTTCAAATCTGGAACCGTACAAATAATGCCTCCAAATTTTCAACACAAACACCACGGCTGCCAACTCTAGATCATGTGTAGGATAATTCTTCTCATGGACCCTCAGCTGTCTAGAAGCATACGCGACCACCTTGCCATCTTGCATCAAAACACCACCTAATCCCAGCTTAGATGCATCACAATAAACAACAAAAGGCTCTTCTGGCTTCGGCAAAATCAAAATAGGAGCAGTCGTCAACCTTTGCTTCAACTCATTGAAACTACTCTCACAATGAGCATCCCACACAAATGCTTTACCTTTACAAGTCAGCTGCGTCAAAGGAAGTGCCAACTTCGAGAATCCTTCAATAAATCTGCGGTAATAACCAGCCAACCCAAGAAAACTTCTTACCTCAGTAACTGACTTTGGTGTCTCCCACTGCGACACAGCATCAACTTTCGAAGGATCTACAGCAATACCATTACTAGAAATAATGTGGCCAAGAAAACTTACTTCATGCAACCAGAATTCGCACTTGGATAACTTAGCATACAACTTCTTTTCCTTCAGCACTTGCAATACAACCTTCAAATGCTCTGCATGCTCAGCTTCAGTCTTAGAATAAATCAATATATCATCAATAAAAACCACAACAAATTGATCCAGATACTCATGAAAAATTCGGTTCATGTATTCCATAAACACACCAGGCGCATTAGTAACACCGAAAGGCATCACCTTATATTCATAATGACCATAACGCGTCCTAAACGCCGTCTTTTGCATATCCTCATCCTTCACCTTTATCTGATGGTAACCTGACCTCAAATCAATTTTGCTAAACACACGGGCACCCACGAGTTGATCCATCAAATCGTCAATTCTCGGAAGTGGATACCTATTCTTGATCGTCACTTTATTCAACTGACGGTAATCAATACATAACTGCATGCTACCATCCTTCTTCTTAACCAACAACACCGGCGCTCCCCATGGTGAAACACTCGGTCTCATAAACTTCTTGTCAAGCAAATCCTCTAATTGTTTCTTTAACTCGGCTAACTCCGAAGCTGACATACGGTAAGGAGCCATCGACACAGGCTTCGTACCCGGCACAAGGTCTATCGAAAATTCAACCTCCCTCTGTAACGCCCATTTTTGATTATTTAGTTATTTGATTTATTTGAGAAGTTGTTATATATTTATTAATATATTATGCGATGTTAAGAGAAGATTTAATATGATTTTATGCGACGTGGTGACTTATTTTATTGTTAAATAAAATAAGATTTGAAAATAAAATAAAATATTTAGTTGAGGATTAGTTTTGGATTTTAGAGAGTTATGTGGGAGAAAGAGTAAATAAAATAAGATTTGTTGGCAGTATATAAAGGGAAACCTAGGTTAGAAAACACGTACGCGTATCAGAATTTGGAAAAGAGAGAAAACGGCTGTGTGAAGGGAGAAGAGCTTAGAAGCTGCGATTTTCTGCTTTTACCAGGTAAGGGTGAGCCTAGCACTTAATTATATTATGCTGTAATTCATCTAATCAGGATTAGCAATCATAGGGCTGTTTTGAGAGAATTGGAATTAGGTTAAAAGTGAAGAAAAATCATGAATTTAGCCATAAAGCTGTAGAATAGATGTGTAGAGTGAGTACAAAACATAGATTATCCATAACAATGATGATTCTGAGAGTTTAGACGTTTAAGATGATGAATTTGGGACTTTTTGGGGAATTTTTCGTGGAAGCCGTAGCAGACTGTTCGTCGCTCGCCTGAGGCGAGCTATGCAACTCGCCGCGGCGAGTAGACCTAGTTTACTCGCGAGGCGAGCAACCCAGCTCGCCACGGCGAGCATTACCCTAGAGCTCGCGAGGCGAGTACTCCAACTCGCCACAGCGAGTAGGACCTTAGTACTCGCGAGGCGAGCTATCCCACTCGCCATAGCGAGTTGTGTCAGAACCCAGAACCCTGTTCTGTTTGCGAACTGTTTCGCATAGAATCATGAGAGATGACCTTTGGGTAGCTTCTGGGACTTTTAATAATGTTTATTATAAACTGTAACGATGAATACATGATGACTGAGATGATTTTGATGGTTTTCATGCCGCTTATGTGTGTTATATGAATTATTTAAGTTGTAAATGTTTGACTTGCTTAAGATGCTTGCTTTATGGATATTATTTGAATGATGTGATTACTGCCATGTTGCTGTTTACTTTTGTATAGTTGCTGCATGTATCAGTCCTTGTTGTTTAAGATGTTTTGCGACGTTTAAGATGTTAACTTGTTTAAGTTAAAAGTGTTGAGTCTCATGCATACTCATTCTATGATGGGGGCTTATGCCCTGGAGTTTTTACTCACCAGCGACGAGGGCTTATGCCCTGGAGCTTTGCTCACCAGCGACGAAGGCTTATGCCTTGGAGTATATTTATGCTCAATAGCGACGAGGGCTCATGCCCTGGATTGGTACCACATGCATATAAGACGTAGGGTTGCATAGTCAAGTGATGATGTCGAGTCGAGTCGTCTAAGATGTTTACTAAGATGTTTATGATGTTGATTATGATGATGCTAAATGATGTGTTGCTTATGTTGATGCTTTAAATGCTGGATGTTTATCTTTGATATGTTGAATTGAGTTGATTGTTGAATTGTGATTATTTAATTACATGTTTAATATAATTATTTGTGAATCTCACCCCTTCTGCTGGAATTGCCGCCTCGTGGGCAAGTGCAGGTAACCAAGATTAGGTGCAGACGTGTGAGGATTTCTGCAGTCGAGTCTAGGTGCTCTGATACGTAACGGGATAGGGGATCTCTTTTATTTCTCTGTTCCTTGCATATTATGTTATTTTACATGCTTATGTTTATTTTGAGGATTTCGCTAATAAGACGTTGTTGAGGCCTGTGTGCCAAAGATTTTGAGATGCTTTTCCTTATGATATTTCCGCTGCGATATTGAGTGATGTTTTATGAATATTTTACGAAGGGTTAATGTTTATTTATTCATTAATATGAGATGTTTTAAGATATGTGATGCCCTGTTTACGTGTTTACTCTGATGCATGCTATTCTTTTTAAAGAAATTTTTATGTTGGGAAAACGGGGTGTTACAATTGGTATCAGAGCAGGTCGGTCCGTCCGGCCAAGTAGAGAGTCGAGTGACGTTGTCTTAGAGTTAGAATAGTATTATTGTATTATTCTAACTTACGTTTGCTTTGATCAGAGGATTAAGATGGCTGGAAGAAATGACGCTGCGATTGCTGCTGCCTTGGAAGCTGTTGCTCAAGCTGTGGGACAGCAACCGAATGCGAATGCTGGTGCTGGTGCGAAGGTCCGTATGCTGGAGACCTTCTTGAGAAACCATCCTCCTACTTTCAAGGGGAGATATGATCCGGATGGAGCCCAGTCGTGGCTCAAAGAGATAGAGAGGGTGTTCAGGGTGATGCAGTGCACGGAGGTGCAGAAAGTGCGTTTCGGTACGCACATGCTAGCTGAGGAGGCAGACGATTGGTGGATTAGTCTCCTACCTACCCTGGAGCAGGACGGTGCTTGTAACGCCCTAGTTGATATTTTACCATTTTTGGTTGATTTAATATGTTTTACGTATTTTATATAATTTATGTGACTTATGTGAATAATTTGATGTGTTGTTACTTATCATATAATTATTTGTGTGATTTTTATTATTTAAGTGAAATAGTAGAAATAATAGTTATTAGATTAATTAGTAGAGTTAGGAGGGGGTTAATGAAATTAAAAGAAAATTAAGTGAGGGAGTAAAGAAAGAAAAGGAGTTACACTTTGTAAGGAAATAGGAAAACCAGTAAGGAAAGAAAAGAGCACGTATCAGTAAAACAAAAGAAACAGAGTTTTGGGAGAATAGAGCCAAGAGCAAAGGGAGAACTAGGAAGGGGGAAATTCATCCAATTGCTGTAGATTTTCGCTGAATTAAGGTAAGGGTGGGTTTACTCTTCAATTGTCAGTATATATGTATATGATTTCATGAATTTGGATTGAAAATTTGTAGTTTGAAACTAGGTTAAGAATATGTTGAATTGCTCATTTTCTTGATGAATTGTGTTGTAATGTTGTTGTTATGATATGTTCTGATGTTTTGTTGTGCCTTAAACTCATAAACATTGTTTCTAAACCATTTTGGGTGATTGGGGGATTAAAAATAGGATTTTTGGATGAAAATGGAGTTAGAATCGTAGGTTATTATTCTGCCCAGATGAACACTCGCTTAAGCGAGATGCCCTTCGCTCAAGCGAGCAACGTTTTGCTACGCCCAGTCTGAATTCTAGCCGCTCGCTTAAGCGAGCCACGAGCGAACCCCAAGCGAGCAAAATGCTAACCTTCGTCATTTGCGTCGCTTAAGCGAGATTCCCGTCGCTTAAGCGAGAGACGCCCAGAATAGTGTATTTGACCTGTTCGCTTAAGCGAACCAAGAGCGAGCTGCAAGCGAACTAAAACCCAACTTTCGTCATTTGACTCGCTCAAGCGAGATTCTTCTCGCTTAAGCGAGATAGGTCCTGTGCGACCCAAAATGTGATTTTTCTAAAGTGTTCCAAACCCAAACCTAAGCTTTCTAAGATGTTTATTGGAATTTTTAAGAATTGTTTAGATGATAAAAACTATATTATGAAGTTGATTAAGATGGAAAGATTGTATGCTTATGTGCAAATAATTATACTTGCTAAGTTGAATTGCCTTGTTGATGTTGAGTGGTCTTGTCCAGTTGGGGAGGGTATCCTAAGTTGTTGTTGTTGTTGGTTGCATGCTGATATGCTCCATTAAGATGTTGGGTTGTATGCTGATATACACCATAGAGTCATTTCATACTCATTTGCATTTGTTGGGGGCTTATTGCCCTGGAATGTTTATCATTCACTGTTGGGGGCTTATTGCCCTGGAACGCTTTATCGTTCACCTGTTGGGGGCTTATTGCCCTGGGATGCTTTAACCATCCAAATTGTTGGGGGCTTATTGCCCTGGAATGCTTAGCATTCAACGCGCGTAGTTGGTACCACATGCATAATGCATTAGATGTTATGGAGTCTTGCATTAGTTGTAGGTGTGAGTTGTCCTTTTGGGATTGTTGTTGGTGAGATGTCGCCACAAGTGTTGTTGTTGTTATTGATATGAATTTAAGGTGAATCAATATGATAATGTTGAGTTGATGATGTTGATGATGATGCTGCTGATTGTTAATATTGTTGTTGTTTTCAATGCATTTTAGTGAATTCATATATTTATATATTGCTTTGTTTTGTGAACTCACCCCTTCTGCTGGAATTGCCGCCTTGTGGGCAAGTGCAGGTAGCGAAGACTAGCGGTGTTGGCTCTTGAGTCTAGGGCTCTGATACATAGTAGGGATGGGGAAACGTTATCTTTCTTGTATTCCTTATGTATCATTTATTTGAAGATGATGTTGTTGAGATTGAGTTGTTGAATAATTTAATACGTTGATGGCCTTTAGTGCCAAGATTTTGATGTAGTTGTTGACTATGATTTTTATATAAAGACTTTCCGCTGCAGAATTTTAATATGATGATATTGTATGTTGGTTTTAAATAGTTTTTATATTCTATTTAAATAAATTTGAAGAAGAAGTGTGATACTCCGTTGTTATGTTGAATAACTCTGATTTATGATTATTAGTAATATTATTATTACGTTATTTCGGGAACGGGGTGTTACAATTGGTATCAGAGCAAGTCGGTCCGTCAGACCATTAGAAGAGTCGTGTCGAGCCATGTAGAGTAGTGTGACAGGTTTAAACTGTCCTTGTTGTTCTAATTCTTGTTGTTATGTAGAATTATCGAGATGGCCGGAAGGAATGATGCTGCTCTTGCTGCTGCTTTGCAAGCAATGGCTCAGGTTGTTGGTCAACAGCAAGGTGCTGGTGGAGCTGGTGAAGGTGTAAGGATGCTCGAGACTTTCTTGAGGAATCATCCACCAACCTTTAAGGGAAGGTACGACCCCGATGGAGCGCAAACTTGGCTGAAGGAGGTCGAGAGGATCTTCCGGGTAATGCAGTGTACGGATGTTCAGATGGTGCGGTTTGGCACGCACATGTTAGCAGAAGAGGCTGACGACTGGTGGGTGAGTGTGCAGCCGGTGTTAGAGAATGAAGGTGCTGCAATTACATGGGCTGTGTTCCGAAGAGAGTTCCTGAGGAGGTATTTTCCGGAGGATGTCCGAGGTAAGAAGGAGATAGAATTCCTTGAGCTGAAGCAAGGAGACATGTCCATTACGGAGTATGCTGCTAAGTTCGTGGAGCTTGCCAAGTTCTATCCACACTATGCTGCGGAGACTGCTGAGTTCTCCAAATGTATTAAGTTTGAAAATGGTCTGCGAGCTGATATCAAGCGGGCCATTGGCTATCAGAAGATCAGAGACTTCTCTGAGTTGGTGAACAGCTGTCGTATCTATGAAGAGGACACCAAAGCTCACTACAAAGTGATGAATGACCGCAAGGGAAAGGGGCAGCAGAGTCGCCCGAAGCCTTATAGTGCCCCAGCTGATAAGGGCAAACAGAGAATGCATGATGAGAGGAGACCTGCACGTAGAGATGCTCCTGCTGAGGTGGTTTGTTATAAGTGTGGTGTTAAAGGCCACAAGAGTAATGCTTGCACCCGTGATGAGAAGAAATGTTTCAGATGCGGAAAGAAGGGCCATACTGTCACCGAATGCAAGCGTGGAGACATTGTTTTCTTCAACTGTAATGAAGAAGGTCACATCGGTTCTCAGTGCACTAAGCCTAAGAAGGCGCAGACCAGTGGTAGAGTTTTTGCCTTGACCGGTACTCAGACCGACAATGAGGATCGACTTATCAGAGGTACTTGTTTCTTTAGTGGTACTCCTTTAATTGCTATAATAGATACTGGTGCAACGCATTGTTTCATTGCTTTTGACTGTGCACAAAGATTGGGTTTGATTATGTCTGATATGAATGGGGAGATGGTTGTTGAAACTCCAGCTAAGGGTTCAGTAACTACTTCCCTTGTTTGCTTAAGTTGTCCGTTGTCTGTATTTGGTAGAGATTTTGAGGTGGACCTTGTTTGTTTGCCGTTAGTGGGTATGGATGTAATATTGGGAATGAACTGGCTAGAACACAATCATGTTCTGATTAATTGCTTTACCAAGACTGTGAGGTTTTCTTCTGCGGAAGAGGAGAGTGGAACAGAATTTTTATCCACTAAAGAGATGAAGCGTTTGGAACAAGATGGTGTGTTGATGTTTTCTTTGTTGGCGTTCTTGTCGGTGGAGAACCAAGCTGTGATTGATGGGCTGCCTGTCGTGAAGGAATTTCCTGAAGTTTTCCCCGATGAGATTCCAGATGTGCCGCCGGAGAGGGAAGTGGAATTTTCGATAGACCTTGTGCCGGGTACGAAGCCTGTGTCGATGGCTCCTTACCGTATGTCAGCTTCAGAGTTGGCTGAGTTGAAGAAGCAATTAGAAGACTTGCTTGACAAGAAGTTTGTGAGACCGAGTGTTTCACCATGGGGAGCGCCGGTGTTGTTGGTAAAGAAGAAGGATGGGAGCATGCGGTTGTGTATTGATTACCGTCAGTTGAATAAGGTGACTATTAAGAACAGGTATCCACTTCCGAGAATAGATGATTTGATGGATCAACTAGTGGGTGCCCGCGTTTTTAGCAAGATTGATTTGAGGTCTGGTTACCATCAGATCAAGGTGAAGGATGAGGATATGCAAAAGACGGCGTTTAGGACGCGTTATGGTCATTATGAATATAAGGTGATGCCCTTCGGTGTTACTAATGCGCCTGGTGTGTTTATGGAGTATATGAACAGAATTTTCCATGAGTATCTGGATCAGTTCGTGGTGGTTTTTATTGATGACATTTTGATTTATTCTAAGACTGAAGCTGAGCATGCAGAGCATTTGAAGATTGTACTGCAAGTGCTGAAGGAAAAGAAGTTGTATGCCAAGTTATCCAAGTGTGAATTCTGGCTGAATGAAGTAAGTTTTCTTGGCCACGTTATTTCTGGTAATGGTATTGCTGTAGACCCTTCGAAGGTTGATGCTGTGTCGCAGTGGGAGACACCAAAGTCAGTTACTGAGGTAAGAAGTTTTCTTGGGTTGGCTGGTTATTACCGCAGATTTATTGAAGGATTTTCGAAGTTGGCACTTCCTTTGACGCAGTTGACTTGTAAGGGAAAAGTATTTGTGTGGGATGCTCAATGTGAGAGTAGTTTCAATGAGTTGAAGCAAAGATTGACGACTGCTCCTATTTTGATTTTGCCGAAGCCAGAAGAGCCTTTTGTTGTTTATTGTGATGCATCTAAGCTGGGCTTAGGTGGTGTTTTGATGCAAGAGGGCAAGGTGGTCGCGTATGCTTCTAGACAGCTGAGGGTCCATGAGAAGAATTATCCTACACATGATTTAGAGTTGGCAGCCGTGGTGTTTGTGTTGAAGATTTGGAGGCATTATTTGTACGGTTCAAGATTTGAGGTGTTTAGTGATCATAAGAGTTTAAAGTATTTATTTGATCAGAAGGAGTTGAACATGAGGCAGAGGAGGTGGCTTGAGTTACTTAAGGATTACGATTTTGGCTTGAATTACCATCCTGGTAAAGCTAATGTTGTTGCCGATGCGTTGAGCAGAAAGACGTTGCATATGTCTGCTTTGATGGTGAAAGAGTTCGAGTTACTTGAACAGTTCAGAGATTTGAGTCTTGTTTGTGAAATATCGCCTCAGAGTGTGAAGTTGGGCATGTTGAAGATTAATAGTGACTTCCTGAATAATATCAAAGAGGCTCAGAAGCTTGATGTTAAGTTTGTGGATGTGATGGCTGCTAATGATCCGAATGTAGATGGTGACTTCAAGGTCGATGACCAAGGTGTGTTGAGGTTTAGAGGAAGGATTTGTATTCCTGATGATGAGGATTTGAAAAAGTTGATTTTGGAAGAAAGTCACAAGAGTAGTTTGAGTATTCATCCTGGAGCTACTAAAATGTATCATGACTTGAGGAAATTATTTTGGTGGTCCGGATTGAAGAAGGATGTTGCCCAATTTGTGTATGCGTGTTTGACTTGCCAGAAGTCCAAGGTTGAGCACCAGAAGCCTGCAGGGTTGTTGACTCCGCTAGATGTACCTGAGTGGAAATGGGATAGCATTTCTATGGATTTTGTGACGAGTTTACCGAATACTTCAAAAGGGCATGATGCCATTTGGGTCGTGGTCGACAGGTTGACTAAGTCGGCGCACTTCATTCCGATCAATATTACTTATCCGGTAGCTCAGTTGGCGGAGATTTATATCCGTGACATTGTGAAGTTGCATGGTGTTCCATCTAGTATTGTGTCGGATAGAGATCCGAGGTTTACTTCAAGGTTTTGGAAGAGCTTGCAAGATGCATTGGGTTCGAAATTGAGGCTGAGTTCGGCTTATCATCCGCAGACAGATGGTCAGTCGGAGAGGACTATCCAATCCTTGGAGGATTTGTTGAGGGTGTGTGTACTCGAGCAAGGTGGGGCTTGGGACAGCCACTTGCCGTTGATAGAGTTTACCTATAATAATAGTTACCATTCGAGTATTGGTATGGCACCGTTCGAAGCTTTGTATGGTCGAAGGTGTAGAACTCCTTTATGTTGGTTTGAGTCGGGTGAAAGTGTTGTATTAGGACCTGAGTTAGTGCAGCAGACTACGGAAAAGGTCAAGATGATAAGAGATAAGATGAAAGCATCTCAAGATCGTCAGAAGAGTTACCATGATAAGAGGAGGAAAGCCCTTGAATTTCAGGAGGGTGATCATGTGTTCTTGAGGGTTACTCCGATGACAGGTGTAGGACGTGCATTGAAGTCGAAGAAGTTGACTCCAAAGTTCATTGGTCCTTACCAGATTTCCGAAAGAGTTGGAACTGTGGCATATCGGATTGGATTGCCACCACATCTATCGAACTTGCATGATGTGTTCCATGTCTCGCAGTTGAGGAAGTATGTAGCAGATCCTTCGCATGTTATTCCTAGGGATGATGTGCAGGTTAGAGATAATCTTACCGTTTAGACTTTGCCTTTGAGGATTGATGATCGTAAGGTGAAGCAGCTGAGAGGCAAGGAGATACCTCTGGTTAGAGTTGTTTGGGGCGGTGTAACCGGTGAGAGTTTGACTTGGGAGTTGGAGAGCATGATGCAAGAGTCCTATCCTGAGTTGTTTGTTGCTTAAGGTATTATTTCGAGGACGAAATTCTCTAAGTTGGGGAGAGTTGTAACGCCCTAGTTGATATTTTACCATTTTTGGTTGATTTAATATGTTTTACGTATTTTATATAATTTATGTGACTTATGTGAATAATTTGATGTGTTGTTACTTATCATATAATTATTTGTGTGATTTTTATTATTTAAGTGAAATAGTAGAAATAATAGTTATTAGATTAATTAGTAGAGTTAGGAGGGGGTTAATGAAATTAAAAGAAAATTAAGTGAGGGAGTAAAGAAAGAAAAGGAGTTACACTTTGTAAGGAAATAGGAAAACCAGTAAGGAAAGAAAAGAGCACGTATCAGTAAAACAAAAGAAACAGAGTTTTGGGAGAATAGAGCCAAGAGCAAAGGGAGAACTAGGAAGGGGGAAATTCATCCAATTGCTGTAGATTTTCGCTGAATTAAGGTAAGGGTGGGTTTACTCTTCAATTGTCAGTATATATGTATATGATTTCATGAATTTGGATTGAAAATTTGTAGTTTGAAACTAGGTTAAGAATATGTTGAATTGCTCATTTTCTTGATGAATTGTGTTGTAATGTTGTTGTTATGATATGTTCTGATGTTTTGTTGTGCCTTAAACTCATAAACATTGTTTCTAAACCATTTTGGGTGATTGGGGGATTAAAAATAGGATTTTTGGATGAAAATGGAGTTAGAATCGTAGGTTATTATTCTGCCCAGATGAACACTCGCTTAAGCGAGATGCCCTTCGCTCAAGCGAGCAACGTTTTGCTACGCCCAGTCTGAATTCTAGCCGCTCGCTTAAGCGAGCCACGAGCGAACCCCAAGCGAGCAAAATGCTAACCTTCGTCATTTGCGTCGCTTAAGCGAGATTCCCGTCGCTTAAGCGAGAGACGCCCAGAATAGTGTATTTGACCTGTTCGCTTAAGCGAACCAAGAGCGAGCTGCAAGCGAACTAAAACCCAACTTTCGTCATTTGACTCGCTCAAGCGAGATTCTTCTCGCTTAAGCGAGATAGGTCCTGTGCGACCCAAAATGTGATTTTTCTAAAGTGTTCCAAACCCAAACCTAAGCTTTCTAAGATGTTTATTGGAATTTTTAAGAATTGTTTAGATGATAAAAACTATATTATGAAGTTGATTAAGATGGAAAGATTGTATGCTTATGTGCAAATAATTATACTTGCTAAGTTGAATTGCCTTGTTGATGTTGAGTGGTCTTGTCCAGTTGGGGAGGGTATCCTAAGTTGTTGTTGTTGTTGGTTGCATGCTGATATGCTCCATTAAGATGTTGGGTTGTATGCTGATATACACCATAGAGTCATTTCATACTCATTTGCATTTGTTGGGGGCTTATTGCCCTGGAATGTTTATCATTCACTGTTGGGGGCTTATTGCCCTGGAACGCTTTATCGTTCACCTGTTGGGGGCTTATTGCCCTAGGATGCTTTAACCATCCAAATTGTTGGGGGCTTATTGCCCTGGAATGCTTAGCATTCAACGCGCGTAGTTGGTACCACATGCATAATGCATTAGATGTTATGGAGTCTTGCATTATTTGTAGGTGTGAGTTGTCCTTTTGGGATTGTTGTTGGTGAGATGTCGCCACAAGTGTTGTTGTTGTTATTGATATGAATTTAAGGTGAATCAATATGATAATGTTGAGTTGATGATGTTGATGATGATGCTGCTGATTGTTAATATTGTTGTTGTTTTCAATGCATTTTAGTGAATTCATATATTTATATATTGCTTTGTTTTGTGAACTCACCCCTTCTGCTGGAATTGCCGCCTTGTGGGCAAGTGCAGGTAGCGAAGACTAGCGGTGTTGGCTCTTGAGTCTAGGGCTCTGATACATAGTAGGGATGGGGAAACGTTATCTTTCTTGTATTCCTTATGTATCATTTATTTGAAGATGATGTTGTTGAGATTGAGTTGTTGAATAATTTAATACGTTGATGGCCTTTAGTGCCAAGATTTTGATGTAGTTGTTGACTATGATTTTTATATAAAGACTTTCCGCTGCAGAATTTTAATATGATGATATTGTATGTTGGTTTTAAATAGTTTTTATATTCTATTTAAATAAATTTGAAGAAGAAGTGTGATACTCCGTTGTTATGTTGAATAACTCTGATTTATGATTATTAGTAATATTATTATTACGTTATTTCGGGAACGGGGTGTTACAGTGTTGAGGTGACCTGGGCAGTGTTTAAGAGAGAGTTCCTCAACAGATATTTTCCTGAGGATGTGCGGGGCAAGAAAGAGATAGAATTTTTAGAGCTAAAGCAAGGGAGCATGTCGGTGACTGAGTATGCTGCAAAATTTGTGGAGCTGGCCAAGTTTTATCCACACTACTCTGCTGAGACCGTCGAATTTTCTAAGTGTATTAAGTTTGAGAACGGATTGCGAGCTGATATCAAGAGGGCTATAGGGTATCAGAAGATTAGAAATTTTTCTGAGTTAGTGAGCAACTGCAAGATTTATGAGGAGGACACGAAGGCTCATTACAAGGTGGTTAATGAGAGGAAAGGAAAAGGGCAGCAAAGTCGTCCTAAGCCCTACAGTGCTCCTGCAGATAAGGGCAAACAGCGAGTTAATGATGAGAGGAGACCTGTGAAGAAAGATGCTCCTGCTGAGGTAGTTTGCTATACTTGTGGCGTGAAGGGCCATAAGAGTAATGCTTGTCCTGGAGAGGTGAAGAGATGTTTTCGTTGTGGCAAGAAGGGTCACACTACTGCTGATTGCAAACATGGTGATGTTGTATGTTTTAACTGCGGCGATGAGGGTCACATTGGTTCGCAATGCACGAAGCCTAAGAAGGCTCAGACTTCTGGGAGAGTTTTTGCCTTGACGGGTACGCAGACGGAGAGCGAGGATCGCTTGATTAGAGGTACTTGTTATTTTGATAATATACCTTTAGTTGCTATTATTGATACTGGTGCCACACATTGTTTTGTTGCTCTTGATTGTGCTGCTAAGTTGAATCTTGTTGTATCTGATATGAATGGGGAAATGGTTGTCGAAACTCCAGCTAAGGGTTCGGTGACTACTTCCCTTGTGTGTTTAAGATGTCCTGTGTCTATGTTTGGTCGTGATTTTGAGATTGATTTAGTGTGTCTACCGTTGGTTGGGATGGATGTGATCTTGGGGATGAATTGGTTAGAGTACAACCACGTTCTTATTAATTGTTTTAGCAAGACGGTGCATTTTTCTTCTCCCGAGGAAGAGAGTGGCGCAGAGTTCCTATCTACTAAACAATTGAAGCAGTTGGAACGCGATGGAATTATGATGTTTTCTCTGATGGCGTCTTTATCTATTGAGAATCAGGCAGTGATTGATAAGCTACAAGTAGTATGTGATTTTCCTGAAGTTTTCCCAGATGAGATTCCTGATGTGCCTCCGGAAAGAGAAGTTGAATTTTCGATTGATCTTGTTCCTGGAACGAAGCCTGTGTCTATGACGCCTTATCGTATGTCAGCTTCTGAGTTGGCTGAGCTGAAGAAACAGTTAGAGGATTTGCTTGATAAGAAGTTCGTGAGACCAAGTGTTTCACCGTGGGGAGCTCCAGTGTTGTTAGTCAAGAAGAAAGATGGAAGTATGAGGTTGTGCATCGACTATCGTCAGTTGAATAAAGTAACGATAAAGAATAGGTATCCACTTCCGAGAATTGACGACTTGATGGATCAGTTGGTGGGTGC